>CM076582.1:1549234546-1549560480 GCA_034641835.2 Pinus albicaulis
GGTCTTCTCCATTTGTTGTTCCACTTCTTGCACTCTCCTCTCTTGGACTTGATCTCTGAATGAAACTCCTTTATCACTCTAGCTGAGATCTCCTTGAATCATAGTCCTTCATGACTCAATCAATCAATTCCACTTTTGTGTTTTTCTCCTTCACATAGCCTTTCTTTTATAACCTTGAGTTATTTGACCGATTTCATTAACCCTAATCTCCAAAGTGATTGACTATTGAGATTATATCTCACCTAACCTGAGATAAATATTTAATAGTAAAAACCTTTACATGTCATTACATTAAAATCCTTTTTTATGAAAATCAATTCACTTAATAATTCCTTTAACTAATGTGAGTTTGTTATGGTTGAAAGCTGTGGACAACTTTCACACGTGTAGACACTTGGAATTGTGGAAGCTTTTGTTTGGTGCTACAAAAATCAGCACTCACTCTTAGCATGGAAGGAACTTATTGAATAGATTTATAGAATTTGTTTCGGTCTTGGCATATTGTCCTTCACATCACCCTTCACAACGAAATTCTTGCAAACTAGTTGGTTTGTTTCCTCTTCAAAAATGTTACTTATTAGTGCCATATAGTTCAATTTTTTTTTTTAGATGCCTATTGTTCCTGAATATGCTTGTAGGAACCTCAAAATGCTTCTAAGAAACCTTCAATGTCTACAAAAACCAATTGGATATTTTGACATAATTGGAAGCAGATATTGGCTCCTCTCCTCCCCTTATGAAGGTTGACTACTTCAAATAGAAGCTTGCGACATTTTTCACCCTCCAAACTTCAAAATCTCCTCCTCCTCATCCTCTGTCACTAGTAGTGGCTCACGATATTTCCTAGAGGTCATGTTCTTCATTGCTCACAAATGTCTTCCTCTATGCAGGAATGAAGATCCTGCAAGCCTTTGAAACCTAGCTGTACCCCACGAATATTATTCAATTCTAAACCCAATACTTGGAAATTAATTCCTAGTAGATTTATCCACTGATCTGCCAAATCAAAGCACAACATGGATCTTAATATAAATAAATATTAAACGAAAGCAATAAAAACTAACTAATTATACACCTAGTCACACAAATTTTCTGTCCAATCAATATTTCTTCATTTAATTAATTAGAACCTACTTGGGCTCCCTTACTAGGAAAATGGTCTAAATTGATGATATTACATACAAATTTTTTTATATGATCTAGCTGATCGGGCCCGAGATTTGTCCGATTTGGATCTCATTATTGTTACCTTTGCACCTTCCTCTTACTTGACATTCGAGGAGAAGTCCTTGTCCACCTACCACTAAGATGCCTTTATCAATACTTTTTTCCCTTATCTGTTGTCTTCTCCCTTGGCCTAGCCTCTCTTTTTATAAGCTTGAGTTATGATTGAATCCAAAACTGTAATCTCCAAAGTGATTAACAATTTATATTAGATCTCATCTCACCTAAGATTCATCTAATTCAGTAACGTAAATAACCTTTGCATTATATTAGATTAACTCAATTTTATCTTGTAAAAGAAATTAATTTAATCACTAAAATAATTTCCTGTGGTTCAAGGGCTATTAGGTGATTTCTTGCACACCCAGGCACTTAGACCTGGGATATTTTTCCGTGCTACAAACATCAACACACCCTCTTAGCGAGGGATGGGATTATACCACTATGAATTGGCTCCCATGTTGGAACAATGTCCCACACTGGATCTGCTACCATGGTTGTTCCCTTTGAATTGGAAGCCTTCCTTGCTACATCGTTTGAAATATTTCTCAAAGGCCTACTCCCTTTCACATTTCTCCTAGAAGCCCCCTAATCCTGAACATCCTATAAGATCATCTCATACTATGAAACCTTCTTGAGATGCTTGGAAGGATTTCTTGACTCATCCTCCCCACTTGAACCTAAAGGTTCAATCCTTCTACTTTTCTCAACCTTCAAAGCTTCCCTCTCCTTGTTCTCAGTCATTGTCCCGCTACTTTCCATTGATCAAATAGGTTGGCCCTTTAGCCTATACATGTTGCTGTTGGATAAGGTTGTTATTGATGATGTCATTGGCTCATGCTTTCAATCAAAATATTCTATGATGACATCTCCTAACATTATGCATCCTATCATGATTCTAATGATTCCTACCATGAAAGTTATACTTTACAAAAGAAACTTGAAATGGAAAGTTGAAAAAAACTAGGTTAGGAAGACTATCTAAATCATAGTAGAGATTTTTTAATTATTCCTTCTTGGATTTATTCTTTTCAACTTCTTCCACTTCTTCGGTGCCAATGGGATTTTTCTCTTCCTCTTTTTTTGTTGTCCCTTTTGAGCTTTGGACAATCTTTCTTTTAGTTCCCATATTCATGACAACCATAGCATTGAAACTTCGACCTGTTATTATTCTTTCTCTAAGGACCAAGCTTCCCAAAATCTCCTTTTCTTCTATCCATGGCAGCAAATGCTAGTGGGTTTCTATTGAGGTTGTTGAGGAAATTAAGCAAAGGAATAGGTGGTAACAACCAGTTTAACCAAGTTCGAAGCAGTGTAAGGTTTGAGTTGATTAGGAGGAGTGTTTGCGTGATGATCAATGTACCAGACTAGGATCTCGAGGATGATGCTGAGTAGACTCAACATAGCCATAATAGATGTATAATGTTGAATTTCCATGACCTTGGATCTAGGATAGAGTCTTAAAATATTTAACACCACTAAACCAAGAATCTCAATCATGAACTACTTTGCACAACATAAATATAAAGCGGTAAATCAAAGATGCACAAAATATATACAACTTTTTAAAAATGTTCAACCTAACTTCGTTATATTAATCCAATTGATATAATACAATAGTCTAGGGCTCTTGTACTAGGGATAATGGCCAAAGTACATCCACTAGTACAATATATAAGAAAAGAAACTTTGAGCATCTCGATGTAGCATGCTCTCACAACTCCTCTCAGTCACACCCTATACCTTCCTAGTCCTTCGACCCCCGATTTGCAAATCCTGCCTCTGTCAATTCTCCAAGTCCATCTGGTCACTTAATCTCGACTATCCAATATTCTCTCTAGTTTTCCCATCATACATCAAGGGTAAAACAAATTGAGACTCTTTTCGAGTTATTCATAGCTCCACTTGTGAGCAACTCCCAATCTTCCCATGGCTACTCCTCAAATATTTAGGGACTTCAACCCACTATGGTATTCCTGCACTGTAATGATGAAGACCAACATAGGGCATAAATGGCTTCCACCTATCACTGAAGAGGTTCATATCCCACATTGAAGATGAGCTAGGAGGACCTCCCATCATCTCCTGTATAATTCCTTCTCCACACACAAGTTTCAGGCTCCACAATCCTACTCCTCGTGTATTAGACCCTTGAACTCAACGAATGCCAAGCTAGTAGTCACCTTTTTCCATCAAGTTGCTGCACTTTAGCTCCAACTTGGACACTATCATGTTTTCGTCTAACAGACCATATGTTCCCAATATCATCCACACTTGCTCCTCTCTCACATTTCATTCCAAAAATCCATGAGAGACCAAGTCCACTTTGTAGCATCTACACCTAGTTAGGGCATCTCCACACCTAGAAGACCCTTACAAATGCCTACCAAAAAACTCCACCAATATGCCATTTTCTCTATAATAAAGGAGATATTGCAAAAATATGGGCACATCAATATGTGCTCACCTAGGACATCTATCCAACTGTCATCCAAGGGAACATCTGCAACTCTGCTTCTTGTTATCCTCTTTCCTTCCAATATGATGTGGCTACTGTCACCTTAGCTACTTGGTAGGCTTCCTAGTAGTCCACGTGGGCTCCTCCAAATAGCTCCTAATGTCTCCTCAAGCTGCTCATGATAAGTTGGTTAAATTCTTTGACCTATATCCCTCCAAAAACATTGATGTAGATGTCTTTGTACCTTGTTGTTCGTGACACCTGGTTAGGGCACTTGCAGTAGCCCTAAATCCTTCCTACATACCCTAATATTTCTCCTCCTCACCCATCCTATTTCTAGGGATAGGTGCCACACCTTGAAACACCTACTACGTAGCTCAGTTGTGTGCTATGACCTGCGACCTAGTACAAAAACCCTCCAACCGTGAGAAAATCCTCGAAAGGTGCCTCAAACACATTGAAAACCACAATGTGTTTACCCTCATGAACTCAACCTAGTGACTATCCTCCTGAGCCCTCGAGACAACAAACATGGATCACCTATCCAAGCCAAAGATATTCCGCTCCAACCTCATAATACTTGCCCTTAATAACATAATTTTATTCCCTCTCTATCATGTTGCCTAGGCTTCTTCTTTTGTTGCAAATAATGCTAGATAGTATCCTCCCTCAATCGAGTTCTTCTCTTGAGAAAATTTTGAAAAATGGGTGCTTAAAACACATCAATTCACCCTCAATAGATATCCAAATAAGCGGCTCCACGAATTAGTGAAGAGACACATCTACTAGTCAAATTTTACTTCAAACCTACATGACTTGAAAATGAATAATTACTTGTCAAATTCAAAAATTTATTTCTCCTAAACGAAAAATTGAAATCGGATGGTTCTCATTGGGTTGGAATCATGTCGATCAAAGCTATCATCCTCATCCATCACATGTCAAAAACTAATGATGTTGTTGGCCCAAAAATTGATGGGTGCAAAACACTGAAGCTTGGGTTTGAAGCCCACATGGCCACTTGTGATGCTTTGACCTCCAAACTCAAAAAATAGGGCTTGGATTACCTCCCAAGCTACATAAAATTAAGCACTCCCCCTTACCGAGGGAGGTAATTCCAATACTAAGAAGTAACCATCATCATTTTGCGATACTATCCCATCTAGCATCCATCACTGCAACATACCTTGTAAATGAACCTGTCGATATTGGTTGTGTCTCTCGCTCATCACATCTGAACTGAAGGTACTAAACCTCCATAGGGCTGCTCCCTCTGATGCTAGGCTCCCTCTGAACCTGCATTATATCGACGTTCTCAGTCAGCCTTGCAAGCACTCATCGTTGAGGATCAAATACCACTCATGAAAATCCCACCAATCTCAGATATACAACATCATGATTTGATGAAGACTCTAGTGTGCCAATATGCATTCCATTAGAAGAACCCATATCAATCAACCTCATCTCATCCATGCCAAAAAAATCATCGAGTTGTCCCAACCATCCATGAAAAATAAAAGGAAATCCATCATCAACAACCTACCTTACAAAAAAAATTTGTTCACTGGGCTCAACATCAATCCACGAGAACTCTTAGCTAATATCACTTCCAAGCCATTCAAGACCACATTTCCATGTCTTCAGTTGAAACCTTTGCTCCATGATCTTGACACCCACAACTCCATCTGATTTGCTTCATTTTTCAAATATAATTAAGTGTCCCGCAGATTAGCTCAAATACGTTATGATACAATGTGGAACTTCCATGGCCTTGGATATAGATAGAGTCCTAAAATATATGACACTACCAAACCAAGAATCTCAACAATGAACTACTTTTCACAATGGAAATATAAAATAGTAAATCACACATGCACAAAATGTAGACAATGTTTTACAAAATTTCAACCTAAATTCGTTATATTAATCCAACTAATATAATAAAATAGTCTAGGGCTCCCGTACGAGAGATAATGGCCCTCACACATCCACTAGTACAAGATAAAAAACAATATACTCTGGCCATCTAGTTGTAGCATGCTCTCACAACTCCTTTTGGTCATACCCTATACCTGCCCAATCCTTCGGCTACCGATCTGCATATCCTGCCTCTACCAATTCTCTAAGTCCATATGGCCACTGAACCTCAGCTATCGAATCTACTCTCTATTTGTCCCTTTGTCCATCAAGGGCACAAAACATCGAGACTCCTCTCGAGTTATTCACAACTCCACTTGTGAAAAAATATCAATTTTCCGAATGCTTCTCCTCAGCTACTCAGTGACCTAAACCTAATATGGTATTCCTATGCTACAATGCTGAATACCAGCATAGGGCACAAATGTATGCCACCTATCACTACAATATGTTCATCTCCCACAATGAACATGTGCTAGGAAGACCGACCATCATCTGTTGTCAAATTCCTTCTCCACACAGAAGTCTTGGGCTGCACAATCTTGCTCCTGGTTGATCAAACCCTTCAGCTCAACAACCGCCAAGCTAGCTATCAACTTTATCCATTGAGGTGCTTCACTTTGGATCCAAATTGGACACTGTCATTTTGTCCTCCAATAGACCATAAGTTCCCAATCTCCACACCTAGAAGACCCTTACAGATGTCTAGAAAAAAACTCCACCAATATGTCCTTTTCTCTATAATAAAGGAAATATTGCAAAAATATGGGCACATCAATATGTGCTCAGCTAGGACATCTATCCAAATTTCATCCAAGGGAACATCTGCAACCCTCCTTGTTGTTATCCTCTTTCCTTCCAATATGATTTTCCTACTTTCACCTTGGCTGCTTGGTAGGCTTCCAAATAGTCCACGTGGGCTCCTCAAAATACCTCCTAAGGTCTCCTCAAGCTGCTCATGATAAGCTAGTTAAATTCTTTTACCCAGATCCATCCAAAAAAATTGATGCACATGTCTTTGTACCTTGTTTTTCTTGACACCTAGTTAGGGAACTTGTAGTAGCCCTAAATCCTTCCTACACCCATCAAATAGGCCCTTAAAGGGCTACGAAATACCCTAATAGGTCTCCTCCTCACCCATCTTGCTCTAGGGATAGGTGCCACACCTTGAAACACCTACTACATAGCTCAGTTGTGTGCTTGGCCTACGACCTAGTGCAACAACCCTCCAACCGTGAAAACTCCTCAAAAGCTACCGCAAACACACTGAAAACCACAACGTGTTTACCCTCAAGAACTCGGCCTAGCGACTATCCTCCTCAGCCCTCGAGACAACATACATGGATCACCTATTCAGGCCAAAGATAGTCCGCTCCAACCTCATACTACTTGTCCTTCATAACAAAATTTTAATCCATCTCTATCACGTTACCTAGGCTTCTTCTTTTGCTCCGGATAATGCTAGATAGTCTCCTCTCTCAATCGAGTTCTTCTCTTGAGAAAATTTAGAAAATTGGGTGCTTAAAATACATAAATTCACCCACAATAGATATCCAAATAAGGGGCTCCACGAATTAGTGAAGGGACACATCTACTGGTCAAATTTTACTTCAATCCTACATGACTTGGAAATGAATAATTAATTGTCAAATTCAAAAATTTATTTCTCCTAAATGAAAACTCAGAATCAGATGGTTCTCATTGTGTTGGAATCATCTCGACCAAAAATATCATCCTCATCCATCACACGTCAAAAACTAATTATGGGGTTGGCCAAAAAATCGATGGGTGCAAAACATCAAAGCTTGGGTTCGAAGCCCACAAGGCCACTTGTGACTCTTTAACCTCCAAACTCAAACAATAGGGCTTGGATTACCTCCCAAGCTACGTAAAATTAAACACTCCCCCTTATCGAGGGACGTACTTCCAATACTAGGAAGTAACCATCATCATCTGGCGATACTATCCCATCTAGCATCCATCACTGCAACAAACCTTATAAATGAACTTGTCGACATTTGTTGTGTCTCTCCCTCATCACATCTGAACCTGAAGATACCAAACCTCCATAGGGTTGCTCCCTCTGATGCTAGACTCCCTCTAATCCTACATGATATCCATGTTCTCAGTCAACCTTGCAAGCACTCATCGTCGAGGATCAAATACCACTCATGAAAATCTCACCAATCTTAGATATACAACATCATGATTTGATGAAGACTCTAGTGTGCCAATATGCATTCCATCAGAAGAACCCATCTCAATCAACCTCATCTCATCCATGCCGAACAAATCATCAAGTTTTCCCAACCATCCATGAAAAGTAAAAGGAAATTTGTGATCAACAACCTACCCTACAAAAAATTGTTGTTCACTAGGCTTAGCATCAATCCACGAGAACTCCTAGCTAATATCGCTTCCAAGCCATTCAAGACCACATTTCCATGTCTTTAGCTGAACCCTTTGCTCCATTATCTAGACAACCACAACTCCATCTGATTTTCTTCATTGTTCAACTATAATTCAGTGTCCCACAAATTAGCTCACATACGTTATGATACCATGTTGAATTTCCATGGCCTTTTATATATGATAGAGTCCTAAAATATATGACGCTACCAAACCAAGACTATCAACAATGAACTACTTTTCACAATGGAAGTATAAAGCAGTAAATCACACATGCACAAAATGTAGACAACGTTTTACAAAATTTTAACCCAAATTCGTTATATTAATACAACTAATATATTACACTAGTCCAGGGCTTGCGTACTAGGGATAATGGCCCTCACACATCCACTAGTACAAGATAAAAAACAATATAATCTGGACATCTAGTTGTAGCATGCTCTCACAACTCCTCTTGGTCGTACCCTGTACCTGCTGAGTCTGTCGGCTCCTGATCTGGATATCCTGCCTCTATCAATTCTCTAAGTCCATATGGCCACTGAACCTCAGATATCCAATCTACAATCTAGTTTTCCCTTCATCCATCAAGGGCACAACACATCGAGACTCCTCTCGAGTTGTTCACAACTCCACTTGTGAAAAAATATCAATTTTCCCACTACTTCTCCTCAGCTACTCAGCGACCTAAACCTGATATGGTCTTCCTACACTACAATGGTGAGTACCATCATAAGGCACAAAGGGATGTCATCTATCACTACAATATGTTCATTTCCCACGATGAACATGTGTTAAAAGGACTACCCATTAGCCAAAGTGTGACTTTCCAAACATATGAGGGTAAGTTTAGTATAATGGATTTTACATCCAAAACTTGAGTGTTAGATATTAAAACTTAATTGCCGATTTTTATAATATATGTGAAATAAATATAAAATTTCACTAATCCATACAATTTTATGGAATTATTAGTTAAATTTTATTAATATTTTAATATTTCTCTTTGGTAGAAAAATAAAAGAATAACTATAGATCCAAAAACATGCTTTATTGCTTTATTAAATTTAGTTTTGTAAAGTAACTTATTTCTCAAATTAAATTTTGTACATGTAACATTGTGGAAACTCTAAGAAAAGCCAATCAAATTGTAAGAATATGTGACTTTAATATTAATATTTTCATGCAATAGTATAATTGAGAAGTGTAAGAGTTGCTAAGAACAATAAAGTTAAATTACTTTACTCATTTCTTAGTTAAATATAAAAAGGTTTTTATACTAAATCATTGCAAAAGACAATTAGGATTTTATAGTTAGATCAATTCCTTTTCAGAGCATCAAAATTTCACCTTATTAAACTTGTTATTGGAATTCACCCTATTAATAAGGTTAATAATATAAAAAACATTTTGTTGGAAAAAAACGATGCTTTACATTCTTGATATTAAATTTATTCTTTTGAAAGCTCAAAAATAGTTAAGATATTGTATTAAATATTTTATTCTTTATTTTTTAAGTTTTTATTTTATAACTAGTGTGAGCCACCTTAAATTGAGGCTAATCACAATTAGACGCTATCTTTATCTGAATATTCTTGCATGGTGTAATTCACTATTATGACTTCCATCTTCAACTTTAAAATTCCAACCCAAAACTTATAATAAACTCATTTAGAATAAAAAATGGTACTCAAGTAATGTTTAGAGGGTTCAGAATAAGACCGTTTATTATTATATAATACAACGTAATGACATCCCATTGAAATATGCATGCATCATTTCTGGAATTAATATTAAGAAAAATACAATAAATAAAACATTTTCTAAACCAGCCGACAAATATCATGACCTCTACGACTACGCGCGCTAGGGCTAGGCCGAGCTGACTCGGATGAATAAGATTATTTGGATGATTGAAGCACGCAACAAATAACTATTATGATTGACGATGCGTATAGACTATAAGGAGCTGGGGAGTAAGTTTAGAGCGTTTCTTGTTCGACTATTCTCTCGCAAGGGTTTCAGATCTGATATTTAGCAGAGTGTTCGGGTGGAAGAGAATTCGCTCAATATGGAAACAGAAAAAAGATCCATTTCGAGAAATCAAGAAATCAAGAGGATACAATAATCGATTATCTCATGGAATATATTGGCAAGTATGGCTCTACTCTGAAAGCTTCTGACAAAGTTATTGATCGTGCCCAAAAAATTCTCAAAGAATTGATTGAAACAAAGGAAGTATACGCACGAAAAACCACAGCGCTATCTGTGCCGCATGCCTTTACATTGCCGGTAGACAGTATGACGAAATGAAAACAATGTAAGAAGTTGCAGAGAAAACTGGCGTGAAGAAGAAAGATATCTTCAAAGCATTGCAATTTATTACTAAGATTATTCAAGAGGAAGCTTGCCCTAGACTGATTGTCACTCGCTCCCAATCTCAACCACAAGATGACGCTGCAGATGCGAATGAAAATGAACTTGTAGATGTGAATGAAAATGATGGTGTTAGCCACTTATAAATTTTTGACAATCAAACCGGTGGCTAAATATTCTTTTGAGCCTTCAAGAGAAACATTTCCCTTGAGAAGTTTTCATCCTTGAAGCCTCTATGTGTCCTCTGCTTCTTGAAGAATCTTCACTGCCGTTTCCATTTTAAAAAGCCTCACTATTTGTGAAGAAAATTGTTGTAAAAAAGACCCCATTTGCCCTATTTCATCCATCCAAATCCCTCATTTCACATCCTCATTTCCTCATAAAATCTCTCAAAATGTCCCCATTTGACGTTCAAACCCACTCAAAACCCTGTTTAAACCTCATATTATGACTAGTCTTGTTTAAAAACACCTTTTTCTCCCTACTAGAACCCTTCTTTAGCTTTAAAAAACACTGAATTTGGGCTAAAATACCCTATTTTGCACTATAACAGTTTTATAGCGCCCGAGTACCTATGTGGCCTAGCCCTATTCCTCATGTAATGCCCAGCCTGCTACCAGGTGGTAAAAAGTTCGGAAACCCTTTGAAAAGGCCTATAAAGCATTTGTCCGCTCATTTCAAAGAGTTGAGCCCCCAAGGGCTTATCCTATTTAGCCACCCCTCCCATGAGACCTAAAGCCAAGTGGTCAGGTGCTTAAAAGGCCAAAAGAACCCATGCATAACGTCTTTTCCCTTGTTTTATTTAGCTTTGACGGTTCATCATCTGGGTCAACAAGGACTGTCGATCTCCATAGATCGATGGCCCACACACAATCGGGCGCTTTGCCTTTTCATTTTCCCGTTTATTTAACCCCACCCTGTACAACAAATCTCGACCGTCCAAGGCACAGATCCGATGGTTGTTATCAAACCTGATGGCTCACCCCGCCCCATGCACCTTCTCCCATCGCACGGACATCTCCACCGTTAGATCCCCCCATCCCACATCCGAGGGTTCACAGAAATATAGCGCAATTTAACTGTCCGACCGTTAACATTCTGAAATCAGGCGATATTGGTGGTATTGCTTTGCCATGCGTCATGCGATGTATGGAATCGCGCAACTTTGGGTAAAACCATAACGACTTCATCCATCAATATTGACCAAAGGACTTCATAAATCAATATCGACTGTTGATTGTCGGGAATTGACCCAATCTGACAGCCCAAGATCTTCCTCACCACATATCTCCATCAGACCCGATTTTCATCATTCTGCCCCGATTTCCACCATTTTTCGCTTGCATCCACCATTTCGCCCCTGCTCTTCATCCTCCACGAGCCTCCACAGTATTCCTCTCCCACTCCCCAAAGGATTTTTAATGTGTTTATTATGTTTTTGCAGGGTATAAGATTGTAAAATGCACTCTGTCACACAAGCACAGACAAGGTATTCTAAAACACAGAATATTAGTCCCAGGACCAAAGATTGCAGAGAACGCATCAGAAAGGGTTTCAAACATGATTTCAATTAAAGATTAGTGTCAAAACCTATTCAAATCCTACCACGCTATTGAACCTGCACAAACACCACAGACGAATCAGAAAAAGAAGCGGCAAAGTGTATCAGTGAAGGAAATGGAAGGATTAGAGCATGTTATTGAAGATTAAGGACATAATCTAGTGATTTAAGCAGCATGAAGACCTGAAAAGAAGACCAAAGTCTAATTAGGCCTCGAAAACCGACCTAAAGTGAACTAAAAATATTTTAGAAAAATACAAAGACATCTGTTAGTCTGAGAAAGCCTCCACCGCCACTCAGAGGCCAATTGAACCCTCTCCAACACCAAAGCCAACCTCTCCAGCTACTAAAAGACACCTTCAGCCTCACAAAAATCAAGGAAGGCCTGGTTATTGACAGAACAAAGGACATTTGCCTAAAGACAGCTGAAAATTTATTTCAAAGACTACTAATTGTCAGCAGAGTTATTACAAACATAAGAGGCGGCCCTAAAGCCAATTTTCTCGTACATTAAGCTTCAAAGAGCATAAGCAACATTTATGGAAGTATGGAAAACCTGCATTCCAAAGGTCAAACACAGATAGTCAGAGTAAAAATACAAGCAAAGGACCATTAATGAAGCATGGAGCACTGTCATTGCTTATCCATCAAGCATCCTAGAGGTCGAAAAACATTAAATTCTTCATTTAATTGGGCCAACTATCTCTTCTACTCTTCCACTTCCTCATTCTCCTATAAGAACTCCTGAAGAATTCGTTGTTGTTGTTGTTCGTTGATAGGGATTCATTCAATTGTAGAACTGTTACTGTAACAACCATTGAGCTCAAAGTATGTGACTGGTTTTGCACATCAATTGAACAAGAAAATTTCACAGGATCCTGGTCTATATTACGAGTGATGTTTTCCTTAATTAATTCACGTTTAATCATACTGTCCATTATTCTTTGATAAGAATCAATAAATCAAGCTTAGGATTTACCCCTGAGTGGTACCCCAATTCCTTCCTGCTATTCTTATCTTTGATGTTTTCTGCTTATTGTTTATCTAGGAGCAAATTCATGTAATTTAACCAGTCAAATATGTTGGTCTAGCCCATGCTTATTGATGTTTGAATTTGGAGTTTGCTGCTTGGATGTTCTTGCGGGGTTTAAGCTGGAAGAATTGGGATACCGGGGATTTAGAGTTAGCCCTATCCACTGGGGTCCTTTTCCAACAGATTGGCCTTGCTAAGTTCCCTTTGAGCTAGTGTCAAAGCATTGAAGGTTAAAATTCCTTCTCTAATCTCAGGCCTAGTTTTGTGTTTAATCTTTAAATTTTTCCTTGAGAGTATGATGAAAGCAGGCCTGGAGTTAAATGACCTCTCACCTGATCTTAAGCTACCCGTTGTGTCTTCACTGAGATTTTTCTTTGAGTATGTCAAAGCAGGATAGGTTAAAAGTCCTCACCTGATCTATAGACTACACTTGGGTTTCTTTCCTTCTTTCACTTCATTCCTTAATGTTCCATCTCACCATTTATCTAAAAGATCCTTTAGTATAGATGACTTGCCCTATGGAAACCCTTGGTTAGTTGTTATGCAAGTAATTCATTTTCATGACTCCATAGCCCAATGGATTGACACTTTCTTGACCTATCTTCTTTTGCCAAAACATCTTGCTACTTCGTTCCTTTCATTCCATATGACCTTCTCAGTTAATGATCTCCACCCAATCTAACCAACCAAACAAATCAAAAAACCCCTTGTGCTTCATACCTAGCCTAATATCTCAATTTGAGCTTCAAAGAAATATCATTCTTTGCATTTATGGAGAGATCCCTCTCCGGATCCAGGAGGGCTAGATCCTAGGATCCCAAAGTGGTTCTGACGTTGTCTAGTATTTTGGTCTTGCCAATCTGGCCAAAGCACTGGAACCCCGACATAATGGCGACTCCACTGGGGACTTTGAGTAAGTTATACCCGATACAATCTTGAGCCCTCATAATCTCTGGTTAAATTGGTATCCAAATGCTGATGGTGGACAGCATCTTGTTTCGAACATTCACATTCATCCACCTAGCGCCTCCACACTCCATAATTCTCAAAGACTCCACTAGAGGAAGAACTTGAAATATGGCCACACCTCATAGAAGGATAGAACATTTAGGCTGGATTTGGTTTAAAGAATTCGTTGCTTTTATCTATCACTATGTTTTGTCCTACTTTAAGCTTAATCAAGTGTACAAATATGATATCCTCACTGAGTATGGGAAAGATCACAAACCTCAGTATTTGGACCATAAGCAGACCCATACACCTGTGAAAGACTAAGCGGAACTAGAGCCTCATGTTGTATCTCTCTCTCCTAAGGAAACTTTAAGTATTCATGAGCCTCTTGTTGCATTACCTACACCCACAAAGGATATAGAAATATATAAGCCTCTTGTTTTGCCTCTTATCTTCCAACCTCTTCCTACTGAGCTTACAAACAAGCTGCCTCTTTTTGATAGAGAAAATAAAAGGACCGATGTTGAGCAACATGTTCAAAATTTTGAAGATTTACTTGACTTGTATGAAGTAGAAGAAGATGATGTGCGTATTAGAATGTTTGCCTTGTCACTACAAGGAAATGTTAAGAGGTTGTTTAAAAACATTCAAGCTGCAAGCATCATCAATTTTCAACAGCTTGCTCAAGTTTTCCTTGATAGATGGGTATTCCCAGGAAATGTCTTCCTCATCCTAGAAGAATACCAGAATTTGAGAAGGCAACCAGGAGAGACAGTACAAAAATTTTCAGCCAAGTTTAGTAAGGTATATAATGCAATAGCTAATAAGATAAAACCACCCTTGCAAAGGGCTTTATTGCACTATCCAAGTTCTTTTGATCCTAAGGTGGAATTACATATAAGAGAAAGAGAGCCTTTGAGCCTGGAGGAAGTGCAGAACATAGCAATTACTGTCGAATACAACCTGACATACAGGGAGGAAAGATTAAAAGCAATAAAGAAGGACCAACGAGAGAAAAAACAAATAATCTCTATAGAAAACGAGCTCGAAAGATTGATAGAGATAGCCAACACCTTACTAAACATAGAAGAGAAAGAATATGAGGTTGAAACTAGAAAGGATGATTGGAAAGGACCTACACTTTGTCCTTAGGAAAAGCAAACCAGTTCACTGCAAGACATGAGCTACATTCAAAGCATGTATGATAAGCAAGATTTTAAATCATAAAATGAACTTGCAGATTATTTTGAAGAAAGACTTGTTGAAAATCCAATGGATTTGATGGGTGACATTGCTTATAATTATGATTTTCCTAGTTTTGATCTATTTGATGATGATTTTTTCCAAGGGGAAACTAATCTTGTAGGACCACCATTAGTAGATTTATGGGAATAATATCGTGACCATCAACTCCAAGAAAGTGATGAGCCAATGCAGGTTATATACGATACTGATAAGGAAAGTGTTGAAAGCCAGCGAATAGACGAAGATTCAATGAGTCTTCACTCTGTTATATAACAGATCATCAGTAATGATTTCCATGAAGATGGACATCAAGAGCTTTCTAGTTTAGAGGATGAGGAAGAAAGCAATGAAGAAACTCTTGAGAAAGAGGAATATACTGAACCTTCTCCTGAAAGGGTTGAGGTAATCAAAGAAGCCCTTGCTCAAGAATATGATAATATTTTTGCATAATTCAATGCACTCAAGCAGAACCTTCCATTGTTACCAGAGGACAGCACTATCAAATATGATGTGTCCTCTAGCTCAGAAAGTGATGAATACGAGGAGGAAGTTCTTTCTCAAAGAAATCTTAGTCTTTATCCAGTGGAAGAAGAGGTATTCCTGGTCAAAACTTACCTGCCAAATACTCCCAACTAGGAAAAGGATGATTGTAGGGGCCTCACTACAGATGCAGTGATTGGAACTGTCCAGGATGAAAATAGCCAACTAGTCATGGAAGGCCTTAAAGGAGAAAGTTTATATCATATTTTTGTTGATCCTGTGGCAGATTATATGAAGGCCCACATTGGTTCAAGTTCTCAAGCATTGATCCTTTGCAAGAGCCAGATACATCAGAAATGGTCACCACTGGTGGTGGCCTCAGTTTTGAAGACCCACATGCAGAGTACCATATGGTTACCTCTGGCAAGCAGTTAGTTCTTCTATCCTGTTTTATTACTACTTGACTAGCTACACTGGCATTATTGTATCACCTAGAGAATCAGAGATTTCCAGGTAGAGTAGAGTAGGTAGGAAGTCTCAATAAAGCTCAAAAACATGAGAAATTATTTAGTTGTTTTAAATTTCTGCAAAGATCAATCCATGAGCAGTTTTGTCTTTATGCCATGGCCCACAGCAAGCCAGACAGTCTAATCCTAGCTTGATTGTTTTTCAATTTCTGTCTT
Source organism: Pinus albicaulis (assembly GCA_034641835.2). Classification (NCBI taxonomy): domain Eukaryota; kingdom Viridiplantae; phylum Streptophyta; class Pinopsida; order Pinales; family Pinaceae; genus Pinus; species Pinus albicaulis. The sequence goes on from CM076582.1 coordinate 1,549,250,884, forward strand.
AGAATGTAGAGAAGAAATCTGCTAGATAGTTTAATCCTGGCAGATATTAGTGTAGGTAGAGAAGCTATGAGGCCAACTATCTAATTTGGTCTCATGGAGAAATAAGGGTAGGAGTAGAATAGGTTTATTTCCCTGTTTTGCAAAAAAATGATGATGTAAAAGGTCTGCAAGTCCAAATGCACCTTGAAGGGAAAATGTTAGGACAATAGAATGGGTAGGTGGTTGTTGGAATGTTGATATAATATCCATCATATTTGTGGCAACTGATCAAAGAAAGAACAGATGTGTCAAGATCAGGCATCTGGCCTTCTTCCAAAGATTATTTTCTGAGATTCTTGACACCTTCAAGAAGATGCCATCCCCATGTGGGGCCACTGTTAGCCACCTATAAATTTTTGACAAGCAAATAGGTGGCTAAATATTCTTTTGAGCCTTCAAGAGAAACATTTCCCTTGAAAATTTTTCATCCTTGAAGCCTCTATGTGTCCTCTGCTCCTTGAAGAATCTTCACTGTTGTTTCCATTTAAAAAAGCCTCACTGTTTGTGAAGAAAATTGTTGTAAAAAAGGCCCCCATTTGCCCTATTTCATCCCTCCAAATCCCTCAAAATGTCCCCATTTGACTTTCTAACCCACTCAAAACCCTGTTTAAACCTCATATTATGACTGGTCTGGTTTAAGAACACCCTTTTCTCCCTACCAGAACCCTTCTTTAGCCTTGAAAAACACTGAATTTGGGCTAAAATACCCTATTTTTCACCATAATAGTTTTATAGCCCTGACTACTTATGTGGCCTAGCCCTATTCCTCATGTAACCCCCAACCCACTACCGGGTGCTAAAAAGTCCAAAAGCCCTTTGAAAAGGCCTATAAAGCATTTCTCTGCTCATTTCGAAGAGTTGAGCCCCCAAGGGCTTATCCTATTTAGCCCCCCTCGCATGAGACCTAAAGCCCAGTGCTTAGGTGCTTAAAAGGCCAATGAAACCCATGCATAACGAATTTTCCCTTGTTTTATTCACCTCTGACGGTTCATGATCTGGGTCAACAAGGACCGTCGATCTCCATAGATCGATGGCCCACATACAATCGGGTGCTTTCCCTTTTCATTTTCCTATTTATTTAACCCCACCCTGTACAACAAATATCGACTATCCAAGGAAGAGATCAGACGGCTGCTATCAGACCCGATGGCTCACCCCGCCCCATGCACCTTCTCCCATCGCATGGACATCTCCACCGTTAGATCCCCCCATCCCACATCCAACGGTTCAAAGAAATATCGTGCAATTTTACTATCCGATCGTTAACACTCCGAAATTGCGCGATATTGGTGGTATTGCTTTACCACACGTCATGCAATGTATGGAATTGCACAACTTTGGATAAAACCATAAACCGCCTCCGACCCTGCGTGAAAACCATTTTGGTTTTCTGCATACCACCCTTTGCATTAATTTTTCATGTTTAATCTCTGCCATTGATCAAACCGATCTAACGGCCCGGATTTGTTTTCGCCTCCGCCCTTGCTCCATTAATTTATGCACCCAAGCATTTCCCAAATGTTTCGCCACCGTCGGATCCTCTAATCCGACGGTCCCGATTGAACCATTCCCCATTTCATTTACCTTCCACTTATATTTTCAAATAACCTCCTCGCCTGATCCCGACCATCCTCCTTCTTCATCCGACAACCATAATACAATTTCACCCTCCGTCCACCATTCCTTCGTCCATCCACCAAATAACTTCATAAATCAATATCAACCGTTGATTGTTGGGGATTCACCCAATCTGACAACCCAAGATCGTCCTCACCACATATCTCCATCAGACCCGATTTTCATCATTCTGCCCCGATTTCCACCATTTGTTCGCTTGCACCCACCATTTCACCCCTGATGTTCATCCTCCATGGGCCTCCACAGTATTCCCCTCCCACTACCCAAAGGATTTTTAATGTGTTTATTATGTTTTTGCAAGGTATAAGATCGTAAAATGCACTCTGTCACAGAAGCACATACAGGGTATTCTGAAACACGGAATATTAGTCCCAGGACCAAATATTGTAGAGAACACATTAGAAAGGGTTTGAAACATGATTTCAATTAAAGATCAATGTCAAAACCTATTCAAACCCTACCATGCCATTGAAATTTCACAGGCACCACAGACAAATCAGAAAAGGAAGTGGCAAAGTGTATCAGTGAAGGAAATGGAAGGATTAGAGCCTGTTATTGAAGATTAAGGACATAATCCAGTGATTTAATTAGCATGAAGACCTGAAAAGAAGACCAAAGCCTAATTAGGCCTAGAAAACAGGCCTAAAGTGAACTAAAAATGTTTTAGAAAAATACAAAGACATTTTTTAGTCTGAGAAAGCCTCCACCGCCACTTAGAGGCCAATTGAACCCTCTCCAGCACCAAAATCCAACCTCTCCAGCTACTAAAAGGCACATGCAGCCTCACAAAAATCAAGGAAAGCCTGGTTATTGACAGAATAGAGGACATTTTCCTAAAGACAGCTGAAAATTTATTTCAAAGATTACTGACTATCAGCAGAGTTATGACAAACATATGAGGCAACCCTAAAGCCAATTTTCTCGTACATTAAGCTTCAAAGAGCAGAAGCAACAGTTATGGAAGTGTGGAAAACCTACATTCCAAAGGTCAAAGACAGACAACCAGAGTACAAATACAAGCAAAGGACCATTAATGAAGCATGGAGCACTGTCATTTCTTAACCATCAAGCATCCTAGAGGTCGAAAAACATTAAATTCTTCATTTAATTGGGCCAACTATCTCTTCTTCTCTTCCACTTCCTCATTCTCCTATAAGAACTCCTAAAGAATTCATTGTTGTTATTGTTGGTTGATAGGGATTCATTCGATTTTAGAACTGTTACTCGGGGAATTATCTTAGTAGTTTGTAATTTAGTAGGCTGGGAGGAGAAAATTTGGACTGTAAGAGCCATTGAGCTCCAAGTATGTGACTAGTTTTGCACATCAATTGAACAAGAAAATTTCACAGCATCTTGGTCTATATTACAGGTGATTTTTTCCTTACTTATTTCATTTTTAACCATACTATCCATTATTCTCTTATAACAATCAATAAATCAGGCTTAGGATTTACCCATGCATGGTACCCTAATGCTTTCCTGCTCTTCCTATTTTTGATGTTTTATGCTTATTGTTTATCTAGGAGCAAATTCATGTAATTTAACTAGTCAAAGATGTTGGTCTAGCCCATGCTTACTGATGTTCGAATTTGGAGTTTGCTGCTTGGATGTTCTTGTTGGGTTTAAGCTGGAAGAATTGGGATACTGGGGATTTAGAGTTAGCCCTGTCCACTGGGGTCCTTTTCCAAAAAATTGGCCTTGCTAAGTTCCCTTTGAGCTAGTTTCAAAGCATTGAAGGTTAAAAGTCCTTCTCTGATCTCAGGCCTAGTTCTGTGTTTAATATTTAAATTTTTCCTTGAGAGTATGCTGAAAGGAGGCCTAGAGTTAAATGACCTTTGACCTTATCTTAATCTACTCGTTGTGTCTTCATTGAGAGTTTCCTTTGAGTATGTCAAAGTAGGATAGCTTAAAAGTCCTTACCTGATCTATATACTGCACTTGGGTTTCTTTCCTTCTTTCACTTCAATTCTTAATTTTCCATCTCACCATCTATCTAAAAGATCCTTTAGTATAGATGACTCGCCCTATGCAAACCCTTGGTTAGTTTTTATGCAAATAATTCCCTTTCATGACTCCGTAGCCCAATGGATTGACACTTTCTTGAACTATCTTCTTTTACTGAAACATCCTGCTACTTCATTCCTTTCATTCCATATGACCTTCTTAGTTAATGATCTCCAACCAATCCAACCAACCAAACAAATAAAAAAACCCATTGTGCTTCATACGTAGCCTAATACCTCAATTTGAGCTTCAAAGACATATCATTATTTGCATTTATGGAGAGATCCCTCTCCGGATCTAGGAGGGCTAGATCCTAGGATCCCAAAGTGATTCTGATGTTGTCTAGTCTTTTGGTCTTGCCAATTTCGCCAAAAAACTGGAACCCCAACATAATGGCGACTCCACTGGGGACTCTGAGTAAGTTATACGTGATACACTCTTGAGCTCTCAGAATCTCTGGTTAAATTGGTATTCAAATGCTGATGGTGGATGACATCCTGTTTCAAACATTCACATTCATCCACTTGGCGACTCCACACTCCATAATTCTCAAAGACTCCACTGGAGGAAGAACCTGAAATATGGCTAGACCTCATTGACGGATAGAACATTTAGGCTGGATTTGGTTTAAAGAATTTGTTGCTTTTATCTATCACTATGTTTTGTCCTACTTTAAGTCTAATCAAGTGTACAAAGATGGTATCCTCACTGAGTATGGGAAAGATCTCAAACCTCAGTCTTTGGACCATAAGCCTACCCATACACCTGTGAAAGACCAAGTGGAACCAGAGCCTCATGTTGTATCTCTCTCTCCTAAAGAAACTTCAAGCAGTCATGAGCCTCTTATTGCATTACCTACACCCACAAAGGTCATAGAAAGATATAAGCCTCTGGTTTTTCCTCTTATCTTCGAACGTCTTCCTACCGGGATTACAAACAAGCTGCCTCTTTTTGATGGAGAAAATAAAAGGACCATTGCTAAGCAACATGTTCAAAATATTGAAGATTTACTTGACTTGTATGAAGTAGAAGAAGATGATGTGCGTATTAGAATGTTTGCCTTGTCACTCCAAGGAAATGTTAAGAGTTGGTTTAATAAGGTATATAATGCAATACCTACTACGATAAAACCACCCTTGGGATGGGATTTATTGCACTATCAAAGTTCTATTGATCCTGAGGTGGAATTCAATATAAGAGAAAGAGAGCCTTCGAGCCTAGAGGAAATGCAAAACATAGCAATTACTGTCAAATACAGCCTGAGGTACAGGGAGGAAAGATTAAAAGCAATAAAGAAGGATCAAACAGAGCAAAAAAAACTGATCTATGTAGAAAACAAGCTAGAAAGATTGATAGAGACAACCAACACCTTGCTAAAAATAGAGGAGAAAGAATATGAGGTAGAAACTAGAAAGGATGATTGGAAAGGTCCTACACTTTTTCCTCAGGAAAAGCAAACCAGTTCACTGCAAGACATGAGTTACATGTAAAACATGTATTATAAGAAAGAGTGAAAATCAGAAAATGAACTTGCAGATTATTTTGAAGAAAGACTTGATGAAAATCCAATGGATTTGATGGGTGACATTTCTTATAATTATAATTTTTCTAGTTTTGATCTATCTGATGATGATTTTTTCCAAGGAGAGACTAAGCTTGCAAGACCACCATCAGTAGATTTATGGGAAGAAGATCCTGACCAACAACTCCAAGAAAGTGATCAGCCAATGCAGGCTATATATGATACTAATCAGGAAAGTGTTGAAAGCCAGTGAACAGACGAGGATTCAATGAATCTTCACTCTGTTATATATCAGATCATTAGTAATGATTTCCATGAAGATGGAAGTCAACAGCTTTCTAGTTCAGAGGATGAGGAAGAAAGCAATGAAGAAACTCTTGAGCAAGAGGAATATATTGAACCTTCTCTTGGAAGGGTTGAGGTAATCAAGGAAGCCCTTGCTCAAGAATAAGATAATCTTCTCATAGAATTTAGAACACTCAAGTAGAACCTGCCAGTGTTACCAGAGGACAACACTATCAAATATGATGAGTCCTCTAGCTCAGAAAGTGATGAAGATGAGGAGGAAGTTCTTTCTCAAAGAAATATTAGTCTTTATCAAAAGGAAGAAGAGGTATTCCTAGTTGACACTTACCTGCCAAATACTCCCAACCAGGAAAAGGATGATTGTAGGGGCCTCACTGCAGATGCAATGATTGAAACTGTCTAGGATGCAAATAGCCAACTAGTCATGGAAAGCCTTAAAGGAGAAATTTTATATCATATTTTTTCCGATCCTATGGTAGAATATATGGAGGCCCAGATTGGCTCAAGTTCTCAAGCATTGATCCTTTGCAAGAGCTAGATACATCAGAAATTGTCGCCACTGGTGGTGGCCTCAGTTTTGAAGACCCACATGTAGACTACCATATGGTTACCTCTGGAAAGTAGTCAATTCTTCTGTCCTTTTTTATTACTGCTTGTTTGGCTGCACTTGCATTATTGTATCACCTAGAGCATCAGAGATTTCCAAGTAGAGTAGAGTAGGTAGGAAGTCTCAATAAAGCTCAAAGCTATGAGCAATTAGTTAATTGTTTTAAGTTTCTATAAATATCAATCCATGAGCAGTTTTGTCTTTATGCCATGGCCCACAGCAGGCTAGAGAGTCTAATCCTGGCTTGACTATTTTTCAATTTCTGTCTTAGAATGTAGAGAAGAAATCTGCTAGACAGTTTAGTCCTGGAAGATATTAGTGTAGGTAGAGAAGCTATGAGGCCAACTGTCTAATCTTGTCTCATGGAGAAATAAGGGTAGCAGTAGAATAGGTTTATTTCCCTGTTTTGCAAAAAAATGATGATGTAAAAGGTTTGCAAGTCCAAATGCACCTTGAAGAGAAAATGTTAGGACAATAGAATGGGTAGGTAGTTGTTGGAATGCTAATATAATATCCATCATATTTGTGGCAGCTGATCAAAGAAAGAACGGATGTGTCAAGATCAGGCATTTGGCCTACTTCCAAAGATTATTTTCTGAGATTCTTGACACCTTCAAGAAGATGCCATCCCCATGTAGAGCCATTCTTAGCCACCTATAAATTTTTGACAAGAAAATAGGTGGCTAAATATTCTTTTGAGCCTTCAAGAGAAACATTTCCCTTGAAAATATTTCATCCTTGAAGCCTCTATGTGTCCTCTGCTCCTTGAAGATTCTTCACTATTGTTTCCATTTAAAAAATCCTCACTATTTGTGAAGAAAATTGTTGTAAAAAAGGCCCCCATTTGCCCGATTTCATCCCTCCAAATCCCTCATTTCACATCCTCATTCCCTCATAAAATCCCTCAAAATTTCCCCATTTGACTTTCTAACCCTCTCAAAACCCTGTTTAAACTCATATTATGACTGGTATGGTTTAAAAATGCCTTTTTCTCCCTACCAGAACCCTTCTTTAGCCTTGAAAAACACTGAATTTTGGCTAAAATACCCTATTTTGCACTATAATAAGTTTATAGCCCCCAGGTGCTTATGTAGCCTAACCATTTTCCTCATGTAACCCCTAGCCCACTACCAGGCACTAAAAAGTCCGAAAACCCTTTGAAAAGGCCTATAAAGCATTTCTTGGCTCATTTCAAAGAGTTGAGCCCCCAAGGGCTTATCCTGTTTAGCCCCCCTCACGTGAGACGTAAAGCCAAGTGGTCAAGTGCTTAAAAGGCCAAAAGAACCCATGCAGAATGCCTTTTACCTTGTTTTATTCACCTATGATGGTTCATGATCTGGGTCAACAAGGACGATCGACTTGCAGAGATCGACGACCTACACACAATCAGGCACTTTCCCTTTTCATTTTCCTATTTATTTAACCCCGCCCTATACAACAAATCTCAACCGTCCAAGGCACAGATCCAACGGCTGCTATCAAACCCGATAACTCACCCCACCCCATGCACCTTCTCCCATCGCACGGACATCTCCACCGTTAGATCCCCCATCCCACATCTAACGGTTCACAGACATATCGCGCAATTTTACTGTCCGACCGTTAACACTCTGAAATCGCGCGATATTGGTGGTATTGCTTTGCAACATGTCATGCGATCTATGGAATCACTCAGCTTTGGGTAAAACTATAAACCGCCTCCGACCCTGCACGAAAACCATTTCATTTTTCCGCATACCACCCTTCGCATTAAGTTTTCATGTTAAATCTCCACCGTTGATCAAACTGATCTGACGGCCCAGATTTTTTTTCGCCTCTGCCCTTGCTGCATTCATTTATGCCCCCAAGCATTTCCCAAACGTTTCTAGACTGTCGGATCCTCTAATCCGACGGTCCTGATTGAACCATTCCCCATTTCATTTACCTTCCACCTATCTTTTCAAAAAACCTCCTCGCCTGATCCTCGTCGTTCCCCTTCTTCATCCGATGGCCATAATACATTTTCACCCTCCATCCTCCATTCCTTCATCCATCCACCAAAGGATTTCATAAATCAATATCGACTGTTGATTTCCAGGGATTGACCCAATCTTACGGCCCAAAATTGTCCTCACCACAGAGCTCCATCAGACTCGATTTTCATCATTTTGCCCCGATTTCCACCATTTTTTCCCTTGCATCCACCATTTCACCCTTGCTCTTCATCCTCCACTAGCCTCCATAGTATTCCCCTCCCACTCCCAAAAGGATTTTCAATGTGTTTATTATGTTTTTACAGGGTATAAGATCGTAAAATGCACTCTGTCACACAGGCACAGATAGGGTATTCTGAAACACATAATATTAGTCCCAGGACCAAAGATTGCAGAGAACACATCAGAAAGGGTTTTAAACATGATTTCCATTAAATATCAGTTTCAAAACCTATTCAAACCCTACCATGCCATTTAGCATGCACAAACACCACAAACGAATCAGAAAAACAAGCGACAAAGTGTATCAGTGAAGGAAATGGAAGGATTTGAGCCTGTTATTGAAGATTAAGGACATAATCCAGTGATTTAAGCATCATGAAGACCTAAAAAGAAGACCAAATCCTAATTAGGCCTAAAACATAGACCTAAAGTGAACTAAAAATATTTTAGAAAAAGGCAAAGACATCTGTCAGTTTGAGAAAGCCTCCACTGCCACTCAGAGGCCAATTGAATCCTCTCCAGCACCAAAAGCCAACCTCTCCCACTACTAAAAGACACCTGCAGCCTCACAAAAATCAAGGAAGGTTTGGTTATTGACAAAACATAGGACATTGGCCTAAAGACAACTGAAAATTTATTTCAAATATTACTGACTATCAGCAGAGTTATTACAAACATAAGAGGTAGCCCTAAAGCCAATTTTCTCGTACATTAAACTTCAAAGAGCAGAAGAAGCATTTATGGTAAGGAAAACCTGCATTCCAAAGGTCAAAGACAGATAGCCAGAGTACAAATACAAGAAAAGGAACATTAATGAAGCATGGAGCACTGTCATTGCTTATCCATCAGGCATGCTAAAGGTTGAAAAACATTAAATTCTTCATTTAATTGGGCCAACTATCTCTTCCACTCTTCCACTTCCTCATTCTCCTATAAGAACTCCTGAAGAATTTTTTGTTTTTATTGTTGTTGGTTGATAGGGATTCATTCGATTGTAGAACTATTACTGGGGGAGGTAGCTTAGTAGTTTGTAATTTAGTAGGCTGGGAGGAGAAAGTTTGGACTGTAATAGCCATTGAGCTCAAAGTACGTAGCTAGTTTTGCACATCAATTGAACAAGAAAATTTCACAGGATCCTGGTCTATATTACGGGTGATATTTTCCTTAATTATTTTACATTTAATCATACTATCCCTTGTTCTTTGATAAGAATCAATAAATCAGGCTTAGGATTTAGCCATGCATGGTACCCTAATGCTTTCCTGCTCTTCTTATCTTTGATGTTTTCTGCTTATTGTTTATCTAGGAGAAAATTCATGTAATTTAACCAGTCAAAGATGTTGGTCTAGCCCATGCTTACTGATGTTCGAATTTGGAGTTTGCTGCTTGGATGGTCTTGCTGGGTTTACGCTGAAAGAATTGGGATACCAGGGATTTACAGTTAGCCCTGTCCACTAGGGTCCTTTTCCAACAGATTGGACTTTCTAAGTTCCCTTTGAGCTAGTGTCAAAGCATTGAAGGTTAAAAGTCCTTCTCTGATCTCAAGCCTAGTTCCGTGTTTAATCTTTAATGTTTTCCTTGAGAGTATGGTGAAATCAGGCCTAGAGTTAAATGAAATTTTACCTTATCTTAAGATACCCGTTGTGTCTTCACTGAGAGTTTCCTTTTAGTATGTCAAAGTAGGATAGGTTAAAAGTCCTTACCTAATCTATAGACTGCACTTGGGTTTCTTTCCTTCTCTCACTTCATTCCTTAATGTTCCATCTCGCCATCTATCTAAAAGATCCTTTAGTATAGATGACTTTCCCTATGCAAACCCTTGGTTAGTTGTTATGCAAATAATTCCCTTTCATGACTCCATAGCCCATTGGATTGACACTTTATTGACCTATCTTCTTTTGCCAAAACATCCTGCTACTTCGTTCCTTTCATTCCATATGACCTTCTCAGTTAATGATCTCCAACCAATCCAACCAACCAAACAAATCAAAAAACCCCTTGTGCTTCATACCTAGCCTAATACCTCAAGTTGAGCTTGAAAGACATATCATTCTTTGCATTTATGGAGAGATCGCTCTCTGAATCCAGGAGGGCTAGATCCTAGGATCCGAAAGTGGTTCTGATGTTGTCTAGTCTTTTGGTCTTGCCAATCTGGCCAAAACACTGGAACCTCAACATAATGGCAACTCTGCTGGGGACTCCGAGTAAGTTATACCCGATACACTCTTAAGCCCTCAGAATCTCTGGTTAAATTGGTATTCAAATGCTGATGGTGGATAGCATCCTATTTCAAACATTCACATTCATCCACCTGGTGACTCCACACTCCATAATTCTCAAAGACTCCACTGGAGGAAGAACCTGAAATATTGCCAGACATCATTGAAGGATAGAACATTTAGGCATGATTTGGTTTAAAGAATTCATTGTTTTTATCTATCACTATGTTATGTCCTACTTTAAGCCTAATCAAGTGTACAAAGATGATATCCTCACTGAGTATGGGAAAGATCTCAAACCTCAGTCTTTGGACCATAAGCCGACCCATACACCTGTGAAAGACCAAGTGGAACTAGAGCGTCATGTTGTATCTCTCTCTCCTAAAGAAACTTCAAGCAGTCATGAGCCTCTTGTTGCATTACCTACACCCACAAAGGTCATAGAAAGATATAAGCCTCTAGTTTTTCCTCTTATCTTCCAACCTCTTCCTGCCGAGCTTACAAATAAGCTACCTCTTTTTGATGGAGAAAATAAAAATACCATTGCTGAGCAACATGTTCAAAATCTTGAAGATTTACTTGACTTGTATGAAGTAGAAGAAGATAACGTGCGTATTAGAATGTTTGCCTTGTCACTACAAGGAAATGTTAAGAGTTGGTTTAAAAGCCTTCCAGCTGTAAGCATCATCAATTTTCAGTAGTTTTCTCAAGTTTTCCTTGATAGATGGGTATTCCTAGGAAATGTCCTCCTCATCCTATAAGAATACTAGAATTTGAGAAGACAACCAGGAGAGACAGTACAAAATTTTTTAGCTAGGTTTAATAAGGTATGTAATGGAATACCTACTAAGATAAAACCACCCTTGGGATGGGCTTTATTTCACTATCCAAGTTCTTTTGATCTTGAGGTGGAATTCCATATAAGAGGAAGAGAGCCTTTGAGCCCGGAAGAAATGCAGAACATAGAAATTACTGTAGAATACAACCTAAGGTACAGGGAGGAAATATTAAAAGCAATAAAAAAGGACCAAACAGAGCAAAAATGGTTGATATTTGTAGAAAACAAGCTGGAAAGATTGATAGAGACGGCCAACACCTTTCTAAACATAGAGGAGAAAGAATATGAGATCGAAACTAGAAAGGATGATTGGAAAGGACCTACACTTTGTCCTAAGGAAAAGCAAAGTAGTTCACTGCAAGACATGAGTTACATGCAAACCATTTATAATAAGCAAGAGTTTAAATAAGAAAATGAACTTGCAGATTATCTAAAAATCCAATGGATTTGATGGGTGACATTGCTTATAATTATGATTTTTCTAGATTTGATCTATCTGATGATGATTTTTTCGAAGGGGAAACTAAGCTTGTAGGACCACCATCAGTAGATTTATGGGAAGAAGATAGTGACCAACAACTCCAAGAATATGATGAGCCAATGCAGGCTATATATGATACTAATGAGGAAAGTGTTGAAAGCCAGTGAACAGATGAATATTCAATGAATCTTCACTCTGTTATATATCGGATCAATAGTAATGATTTCCAACTTGGACACTGTCATATTATCCTCCAACATACCATAATTTCCCAATCTCCACACCTATAAGACCCTTACATATTTCTACCAAAAAACTCCACCAATATGCCCTTTTCTCTATAATAAAGGAGATATTGCAAAAATTTGGCCACATCAATATGTGCTCACCTAGGACATCTATTCAACTGTCATCCAAGGGAACATCAGCAATTCTCCTTGTTGTTATTCTCTTTCCTTCCATTATGATGTGCCTACTGTCACCTTGGCTGCTTGGTAGGCTTCCCAGTAGTACATGTGGGCTCCTCCAAATAGCTCCTAAGGACTCTTCAAGCTGCTCATGATAAGCCAGTTAGATTCTTTGACCCAGATCCCTCCAAAAACATTGATGCACATGTCTTTGTACGTTGTTGTTCATGACACCTAGTTAGGGCACTTGTAGTACCCCTAAATCCTTCCTACACCCATAAAATAGGCCCTTAAAGGGCTACGACATACCCTAATAGGTCTCCTCCTCCCCCATTCTTCTTCTAGGGATAGGTGCCACACCTTGAAACACCTACTACATAGCTTAGTTGTTAGGTCCCTATATTACTAGTATAGTCCCTTATTGTTGTTAGTGTAGCCCCCTTATTGTTATTATTGTACCCCTGTAATCCCCATATTGTTAATATTGTGCCCTTAAATTATTATTGTTAGGTCGGCTAGGATTAGATTGTGGCCCCATATGATTACATTGTGGCCCCATGGACTCCTATATATAGAATGGAGGTTTTGTAATTTGTAACATCCAAGAATTGTTCATTCATGTATTGTATTGGAGGTTACCCCCTCGAAGTGGCTTATTTCAAAGGCGTTGATATTTCTTTTCTTCTCTTTTTGGAGCTGGTTTCACAACATTCGATATCAGAGCTTTGGATTCTAGGGTTTTGCTACTCTAAACAGGTCATCATGGCATTTTTGCTATAAATTGTTTTCTACAAAGTTTCAGAAGCTGAAATTTTTAGGGTGCGAAGCTGAAATCCTAAGGAACATCGTTGCACAATCTCAAAGCTTGGTTCACAACATTTGTGGAGATATGATCTGTGGAATTTAGGTGTTTTTTCAGGCTCCTCAAATTAATCTAAACAAGTCATTGTGGCATTTGTGCTATAACGTTTCTGGAAATTTTAGGGTGCAAAGCTGAAATCTTGAGGAAACTCATCGAAAATTTTAGATCTTGGTTCGTAATATTTTTAGAGATATGATCTATGGAAGGTAGTGCTTTTTCAGGCTCCTCAATTTCATCTCAAAGAGGTGATCGTGAGAAAATCTTCATAACTCTCTCTCTGAGCATCGGATTGGAGTGTCATAAAAAGTGGCCACAACTACATGGACTGTAGTTTCTTTTCTATCAATTTCGGAGCTAAAATATGAAATAGTGACATGTGGAAAGTCGTACAAGTTTGATATACTAAAACAATCCATAATTAGGTCATTGTGGGAGATTGGACATAACTTGACCTTGAAAAATCCAAATCAACTCAGACTTGTGGCATTCAAAAGAGGATTCAAAAGGCTACCTCAGTGCTAAGTTTTAGATATTGAAGAGATGTAACCACAGAGATAATCCAATAAATATCAAGCTCTTCAATAAATTTTTCCGAATTGCATAAGTCTTGTTTGAAGAATCAATTTGAATTGATTCCAAGGACATATTGTAGAATAGATATTAGTATTGGGTTCTAAAAAATGCCCCGTAAAAATAATTCAACACCCATTAAGCCTTTATAAGGCTCTAATATGACTCATTAATATGAAGAATTGCAACATGATCTATCAAAATTGACAGAGCAAGTGCACCAAATTTCGCTCTTGCAAAGAGCAACAAAAAATGAAATGGAAGTTTTGAAGAAAGGCGTGGAAGTTAAGATGGATGGTGTAAAGAATAATATGGATGGTTTGAAGAAATGCATGTAATCTAAGATAGATGACATGGAAGCTGGCATGGAATCTAAGATGGATGACATGGAAGCTAAAATCGATGAAAAAATGGAAAACATGAAGAATGATCTAAAAGCAGACATGGAAGGTTTGACAAAGTTGATACAAGAAATGTTTCCTAATGGTGAAAAGATAATAGAGGAAACTCATGATGAGAACAAAATAAATGTTAATCGTGATTTCATAAACTATAATTTTGGCAGGAATAACCACCATATTCCAAAAATGGATATGAGGAAGTTTGATGGAAAGGATCCTATAACATGGATACTCCAGATGGAGCAATATTTTGACCTCCATAATGTGAAAAACACACAAAAGGTACGCATTGCAACTTTACATTTAGAACAAAATATATTTGTATGGTATCTATCGCTTTTCTCCGATAAAATAATGTCACTTGGTCAATTTTTACAGAGGAAATGATAGGACATTATGAGGATACAAAGAGCAACACCTTCTTTACCCAATTGATAAATCTCAAACAAAAGAGTTTAGTGGGGCAGCACATTGAGGACTTCCAAAAATTGAATATAAGGGTAACTGATATTCCAGAGGAACACAGGATTGATCTCTTCATAGGCACTTTAAAGGATAACATCCAACATGAAGTTCGCATTTTGGACCCTGATTCATTGGAGAAGGAATTCAGGTTGGCAAGAAAAGTTGAATGTAAAATTATGGCGACAAGGAAGCCTACCACTCAATTCTATAAAGAAGGAAGTGTTGCTACGCCTAGATTTCCACAACCTACAAGGTTGACACCACAACAATTGGAAGAACAAAGAGAAAAAGGGCTTTGCTACAGTTGTGATAGAAAATACACTAAAGGTCATAAGTGTGCTGAGAAGAAATTATTTTATGGATGAAGAGGGAAGTAGAAAAATGAACAAGAATATAAAGATAGAGTTCCACTATGGTCATATAGCATTGCAGGAATTGCTCACTCCTCAAACTCTCAAGATAGGAAGACATAATAAGAATAAAAGGTAATAGTGTTGATTGATTCAGGTAGCACCCATAATTTTATTCAATGTAAGGTAGCCAAGGAATTGAATTGTTTCCTATACCCAACACTAGAATGTCAAGTGATGGTTGCAAATGGAGGAACTATAAATTGCTCTAGAAAATGCCATAATATCAAGCTAACCATGGGGGAATATGTATTGAATAGTCCAATTCTTTCCTTTCCTAAGGGAGGTGCTGATGTTGTACTAGGAGTACAATGGTTACAATATTTGGATACGGTAGCTTTTAATTTTCAGGAACTTTTCTTGAAATGATTTTTAGAAGGAAATGAATTTGAATTACGGGGTATTGTAGGGAATCTGGGAAAGATAATAAGCTCTAATGTCATGAAAAAGCTTATAAAGAAAGAACAATGAGGCGTAAATGCACAATTATGCTCACTAGAAGTTCCAACATCAAAATAATCTATTTCTCCAGATATCCAACAAGTCTTGAACAATCATTCCAAGGTGTTTGAAACTCTCAAAGGACTCCAAACTATTCGTGATAATTATCATGCTATTCATTTGATTCCAGGAAGTGTTCCTCCAAACACTGGGCCTTATATATATCCTTATGTCCAAAAGAGAAAAATTGAATGTATGATTGCAGAAATGTTAGAGGTGGGTATAACTCAACCTAGTCAAAGTTCTTTCTCTGCTCCTGTAGTATTGGTACACAAGAGGGATGGATCATGGCACATGTGTCCAGATTATAGGGAGCTCAATAAGCTCACCATTAAAGATACATTTCCCATTCTTGTGATTGATGAATTATTGGATGAATTACATGTAGAAATTTATTTTACCAAGTTGGATCTTCGTTCAGGATATCATTAAATTAGAATGAAGACTGAACATATTCCAGAAACAGCATTTCAAACTCATGAGGGTCATTATGAATTTTTGGTCATGCCTTTTGGCCTTACCAATGCACCTTCTACATTTCAAGGGTTGATGATTTCCATTTTCAAACCGTTCCTTAGAAAATTTGTGCTAGTATTTTTTGATGATATACTAATCTACATCAGGTCTTGGAAGGATCATGTTGAACATGTTCACAGGTTGCTCAAACTATTGCAGGAGAAACAATTATATGCAAAAACATCCAAATTTTTCTTTGGAGTACAAGAGCTAGAATATTTGGGTCATATTGTATCTCATGAGGGTGTTAAGGTAGACCCTAAGAAAATTAAAGCTATTAAGGAATGGAAAGTCCCCACAAACATAAAGTAGTTGCAAGGATTTCTCTGGTTGATAGGGTATTATTGAAGAAAGATGCATTTTCATGGACTCCTGAAGCAACTAAGGCCTTTGAACATCTTAAAGAGGAAATGTGCCTAGCACCAGTCTTAGCTACACCAGACTTCACAAAAACCTTTATTGTGGAATGTGATGCCTCAAGAAATGGAATTGGTGTTGTTTTAATTCAGTAAGGAAGACCCATTTCTTTTGAAAGTCGTCCAATCAAAGGAAAGTATTTAAAGAAACCTATTTATGAGAAGGAAATGTTAGCAATACTGCATGCACTAAAGAAATGGCAAACTTACCTAATGGGAAGACACTTCAAGGTAAAAACTGATCATGATAGTCTTAAACACTTTTTGGAACAAAGACTATCTTCAGAAGAGCAGCAAAAATGGGTCACAAAGATGTTGGGTTATGACTTTGAAATAATCTAGAAAAAAGGAAAGCTTAATGTTGTTGCAGATGCACTCTCAAGAAATAATGAAGAGGTGGAAGCATTGCTTTGTGCCATTTCTATTATCCAACCAGATTGGATAACTGAAGCAAGAGATGAATGGAAGAAGGACAAAGATGTATGGATACTCATTCAAAAGTTGCAGCAAGATCCTAGTACATCTGATACATTTAGTTGGAAACATGATTCCTTATGGTACAAAGATCGCTTATATCTTTGTAAGAATTCCCAACTAAAACAAAAGATTCTTCTGGAATTGCACACTTCTCCTTTAGGAGGGCACTCAGGATTTTTAAAAACTTACCACAGGGTGAAGAAAGAATTTTTTTGGGATGGCCTTAAATCTGATATTCAAAAATTTGTGGTAGAATGTTTGGTTTTCCAGTAGAATAAAATTGAGAAAATTAAGACCCCGGGACTTCTACAACCTTTATCCATTCCAAGTCAACGTTGGGAGGAGATTTAAATGGATTTTATCACAGGTTTACCTAAGTCCGAAGGAAAGAGTTTCATCATGGTGGTAGTTGATAAACTTACCAAGTATGCACACTTTTCTCCATTATCTCATCCATTTAAAGCAAGTACAGTTTCTACTACATTTATGGACACAAATCAAAAGCTACATGGAAACCCAAGGGTTATTGTGAGCGACATAGATCCCATTTTTACTAGAAATTTTTGGACAAAGTTATTTTCTTGTTTGGGTACTCAATTAGCTCATAGCTCATCTTATCATCATCAATCTAATGCTCAAACTTAGATAGTAAATAAATTTTTGGAAGGATATCTTCGTTGTTTTGTATCTGATAAAAAACCACAATGGGTCAAGTGGTTACCTTTCACTGAATGGTGGTAGAACACTTCCTTCCATACTGCAAAAAAAATGACCCCAATTATGGCACTTTATGGATATCATCCACCATCCATCACATCATCTTTAAGAGAAAATTTGAAGGTTCAAACAGTGGAAGATCACATCAAGCATCAAAAATAAGTTCTCCAACTATTAAAGGATAACCTGAATTTGGCACAAAATCGAATGAAACAACATGCAGATCAACATCACAGTGAGAGAAGTTTTGATGTAGGAGACTGGGTATTTTTATGGCTACAACCATACAAACAAATGTTCCTCAAGTAAGCTAAGAAGGATAATAAATTATCACCAAAGTACAATGGTCCTTATAGGGTGTTGCAAAAGATTGGTACTATGGCATACAAATTGGAGCTTCCTGCTTCTTCACGAGTGCATCCAGTTTTCCATGTTTCATGCTTAAAAAGGTTATAGGTGAAAATATTCCAGTTCAAACAATATTTCCAGAACTTGATGAGGAAGGAAAAATCATATTGGAACCTAAAGCAGTCACAAAAACAAGAATTCGACAGCTATTGAATTGATCAATTTCAGAGTATCTCATCAAGTGGAAGAACTTACCCACTTAAGATTCTACATGGGATGATCCAGGTGGAAGACATGGTCACCACCTATTCACTTGGGGCTCCACCCATTTTCTTTAGTTTTTTCAAGCCAAGTATGTTTACTATTTCCAGTGCTTATCTGTGTCCTGACCTCCTGAGCTGCTGAGGTCTTAAATTCATTTTTGGTTGGGGAATGGAGAGCAACATGGGTCCATGGACTGATGTTGCTCATTCAAAATTTGGATTCCTCGGATAGATATTTCTAACGAGGTATGGTACACGTCAAATGGAGATCGTATGCCAAAGTTATGCCCCTAGGAAGTTGAAACACCAATTTACCCAAACGGGGCCCATAGTTTTGGCGCTTCATCTCCTAGGGTTAAGGTTTTGGCTGTTTAGGATTTACCATTGTTTCTAAATAATAAATAGGCCCTCGAGCCTCATTGTAACTCAGTTCAGAGGCCTGTAGCTGCCACATCTCTTCTCAGAGATAGCTACCAGCGCCCTAGATAGTTTTATTTCCATTCTGTCTGTAAGCAAATTTCAGTTCTTTGATATTAATGAAATGAAGAAGAGCCGCCGTATATCCGTATTTATGGTTGATGTATTTTGGAGCCCATTGCATTCCTAGCCGTAAACTGATCAAAGGGAATCCAGAGTGGAGTTCGCTTTTTCTTCAACTTTTCATGTCCTCATTGAGCCGGGGCAGGCAGGCTAGGGCTCGATCTGGTGGAACCTTTGCAAGATCACCCTCGCAAACCTCGACGGACGCCCATGGGGGATGAAAAGAAAGATGAGGGAGCAGGAGATCCTATCAAAATATTGCTCGAGGAGGCCCTCGAAAGACAAAGGAACGTGATGATGGATAACTTTGCTCAGATCCTTCAACGGCTACCCACCGGCGGCGCATCTGTATCCAGCAGCCACTCTGGAGGTGCGACTCCTTTTAAGGTACAAGTAAATTTTGACATTCCCATATTTGAGGGTCAAATAGACGCAGATGCTATAGATATATGGTTGAATTTGTTAGAAGGATATTTCTCAGTTCATGACTTTTCAGACCGGGAGAAGATTATTTTTGCACTCCTCAAAGCCACCCCCCATGTTAAGGACTGGTGGGAAACCTACTGTGAGAACAAGGACCAGACATAACCCTATCTATTCTTGGTTGTACCAACTTGGAATTCTTTCTGAGACACCATCAAGGAACAGTACTATCCCGTGGGGAGATATGAGGACAAGTACATACAATGGACCACGCTGCGACAACAAAGGGATCAAGATGTGCATGAGCTGATGAATCTGTTCCCATACCTGCTAACAGAAGTTGGGTATCAAAGATTCAGAGAAAAATTTGGTGCTAAAGTATCGCAGCTTTCTGCACAGATACATCCAGGAGGAAATGGAGTTCCTTGAGATCTCCTTGCTTGGTACGGCATACTAGTATGTTGCCAAGATTGAGCAGAAATTCAAACAGAAGAAGCGAGACTTTGGATCTGCGAATCAAAAGCAAGGGAAAGGTGCTTCCAAACTACAGAACAAAGGACAGAGCCAAGGCATGGCAGCTAAAGACAACCTGTCAAAGCCATAAGAAAATAAGAAGACCGCAAAGCAAAAGAAGGACACGGGAAAGTGGTGTGAGTTCCATAAGAGCTCCACTCACAACACAAGTGAGTGTCGAGCCAAGCAGTCGCTAGTGGCCGAGATGAGGGGCTCTGATCGAATCATGCTCGACTCTGAAAGATGACTGAAAAGGGAATAGAAAAAGGGAATGAACTTCGTTTTCGATGATAAAGCGGAGCAAGAAAGAAAGCGTGGCCCCACGACCTTGCTCAGGGCCAGAGCTCCCTCTACATCACAACAACAAATGGATAAGGTTGTGGAGGAGTATGGGGACATATTCACCTCACCCACAGGGGTTCCTCTGCACTGTCAGGTCAAGCACCCGATTGATCTGACCCCAGGTGCGCCGCTACCTAATGGACCGATCTATCGACGCTCTGTTCTGTAGAATGATGAAATCAAGAGACAGATTCAGGAGCTGTTGCAGAAAGGTCACATCAGACCAAGTTCATCGCCCTGTGGGAGCCCGATCGTGTTGGTACAGAAGAAGGATGGGACGTGGAGACTATGTATTGACTATCGGGCGCTGAACAAGATCACTGTCCGGAATAGGTACCCAATCCCACGGATTGATGACCTTCTAGACCAACTCAAAGGTGCAAAATATTTCAGCAAGATCGACCTGAAGTCTGGGTATCACCAGGTACCAATTGAACCCTCCGATGTGTGGAAGACTGCCTTCAAAGCCAAGGAAGGCCTTTTCAAATGGCTAGTCATGCCTTTCGGGTTGACGAATGCTCCCACCACCTTCATGAGGATGATGGATGACATCTTGCGGCCATTCACCAACTCATTTGTAGTGGTGTACTTGGATGATATTCTGATCTTCAGCCAGACTTGGGAAGAGCACCTTCACCACATCCGACAAGTCCTCCAAACACTGCGGCAACACAATTTGTGTGCCAATTTGGAGAAGTGCACGTTTGGCATGACCCAGGTTCAATATCTGGGATACATTATTGATGAAAGGGGGGTGCATGTGGATCCGGCCAAGATCCAAGTCATTCGGGATTGGCCAGCCCCGACTACTATAACAGAGCTTCGCAGTTTTCTGGGTCTTGCTAATTTCTACCGTAGATTCGTGTTGGGATTCTCTCATATCACTTGGCCCTTGAGTCAAGTCACCAAAGGAGGAGCGAGAGCAAAATTCTTTTGGTCGGAACCTCAACGGAAGGCGTTCAAAGAATTGAAAAATCGCCTATGTTCTGCCCCAGTGCTCACCTTACCAGACTTGCAGCAGCCGTTTGAGATCGAGACAGATGCCTCTGACTATGCTATTGGGGCAGTTCTTACTCAACAGGGACATCCAGTGGCATATCACAGTGAGACATTGTCTGAGACAGTTTGCAAGTATCCCACCTATGACAAAGAAATGTATTCCATTGTGCAAGCCTGTCGACAATGGAAGCATTACATTTTGGGGAAGGAAACAATCATCCACACCGACCACCGGCCCCTGCAATTCATACAAACACAAGGGAAGTTGCAGAATGATCGCCATCAGAAGTGGTCCACATATCTGCAACAGTTTCATTTGAACATCAAGTACAAGAAGGGTAGCACCAATAATGTTGCAGACTGCCTCAGCCGACCATCGATCGTGGCGCTCACCACCGTGCTCAACTCTTGTGGGCACGAGACTTCTGATTGGCCGCTTCTCTATGAGAGTGACCCAGAATTCGGCCACACTTACAAGGCACTCTTGGGGGGCACACAGGTTCCAAATTTTCACCTCCAAGATGCACTTTTATGTCACCTGGGACACCTTTGTGTTCCTTCAAGCGAGCGTGCCAAGATGATATGGGAAGCACACTACGGTCGAGTCGCTGGGCATTTCGGGGTCGAGAAAACAGTAGCAATACTACAGAAGTATTTCTATTGGCCGAACCTTCGAAAGGATGTCGAGAAGCACATCAGATCCTGCACTGCTTGTGCCATTGCCAAGCCGACCATCAAGAAGCAAGGCCTATATACTCCTCTACCTACCCCTAGTCGACCTTGGGAATCCATCTCCATGGATTACATGTCGGGCCTGCCTTCTACTAAGCAAGGAAATAACTGTGTTTTTGTGGTTGTCGACAGATTGTCGAAGATGGCCATTATGGCGGCCTACAAGAAGAATATCACAGTAGAAGCCACTGCTAAACTCTTCTTTGAATGAGTGTGGGTGCACTTTGGGATCCCACGGTCTATCATATCAGATCGGGATAGCAGGTTACTCAGCACATTTTGGTCCAGCCTCTGGTCAATGTTGGATACTAAGCTCACCAAGTCCACAGCTTTCCATCCCCAAACAGATGGCCAAACAAAGGTCGTCAACAGAATGATTGTACACATTCTGCACATGTACAATTCAAAGAATCCACGCATATGGGATGAGAGCCTCCCCTATGTACAACATAGTTATAATCTGGCTCTCCACAATTCAATCGGCCATAGCCCCTTTCAGGTGGGCTTGGGATTCCAGCCACTATGTCCCATTGATGTAGCCATGCCATTTGCAGCTGCTCAGGCCGATTCAGCTCATGTCCAGTATGAAGTTGACAAAGCAAGTAGCTTCATCGAGCGCATTCAACACATCCACCAATAGGTTCATGATATATTGGACAGAGCCAATTCCAAGTACAAGAAACGCCATGATCAACATCGGGTGCCACACAACTTCCAGGTGGGCGACAAACTATGGCTACATTTGCAGAAGGAGCGCCTCATTGGACCCCACCGCAAGCTTCGCCCGCTCCGATACGGGCCGTACACCATCACCAAGGCTATATGGAACAATGCCTTCGAGCTCAGTATTCCACCATTCCTTGGTCTTCACCCAGTCTTCAATGTGGATCGCCTTCGTCCTTACTTCCTACCTCTGCTGGACACCTCGGACATTGTAGAACAACTCACACCAACAGAGTTAAATCCAGACTGCATGGAACAGGCCACCATAGATTGTATCATGGAAATGCAAATCAAGAACACTCACCAACAGAAGATCCAACTATATCGGGTTGTCAAAGTTGGCCAACTCCTACACCAAGGAAAGTGGTTCACCAGGGACCGAGTTCAGCAGAAATTTCCTCATCTCATGGAGGAACTTAACGCAATGGGGACCATTGCTTCCTAAGGGGGGAGGAATGATCTAGGTGGATATTGGTGGTCATCCGCCTATTCCACTTGGGGCTCCACCATTGTCTCTTTCAGTTTTTCAGTTTCGGCACAGTTTACTATTTTTAGCAGTTTTTCGGGTCCTGAACTTCCGAAGCCGTTTTGAGGCCCTAAACGACGTTTTTTGGGAAAAATGAGAGCAACATGGGTCCATGGTCTAATGTTTCTCATTCCAAATTTTTAGTCCTTGGATAGATCTTTCTAACGAGGTATGGTACGCGTCAACAGAGATTGTATGCCAAAGTTACGCCCCTGGGAAGTTGAAACACCAATTTACCCAAACGGGGCCCATAGTTTTGGCGCTTCATCTCCTAGGGTTAGGGTTTTGGCTGTTTAGGATTTCCCATTGTTTATAAATAATAAACAGGCCCTCGAGCCTCATTATAACTCAATTCAGAGGCCTGTAGCCGCCACATCTCTTCTCAGAGATAGCTACCAACGCCCTAGCTAGTTTTATTTCCATTCTGTCTGTAAGCAAACTTTAGTTCTTTGATATTAATGAAATGAAGTGTTATTTCCACTACATCTCTATATTTATGGTTATATGTTTATTATTTTGCGTTCCTGCATAAATCCGGATCATGGGAGGATGAGAATTTTATATAGAAGCACCCAGAGCTACTCAAGCATTGAGGACAACACTTGTTTGAAGGAGAGGGGCATGTTAGGTCCCTATATTACTAGTATAGTCCCTTATTTTTGTTAGTGTAAACCCCTTATTGTTATTATTGTACCCTTGTAACCCCCATATTGTTATCATTCTGCCCTTAAATTATTATTGTTAGGTCGGCTAGGATTACATTATGGCCCCATGGACTCCTATATATAGAAAGAAGGTTTTGTAATTTGTATCATCCAAGAATTGTTCATTCATGTAATGTATTGGAGGTTGCCCCCTCAAAGTGGCTTATTTCTAAGGTGTTGATATCTCTTTTCTTCTATTTTTGGAGCTATCTTCACAACATTTGGTATCAGAACTTTGAGATTCTAGGGTTTCGCTGCTCCAAACAGGTGAGCGTGGTATTTTCGCTATAAATATTTTTCTACCAAGATTCAGAATCTAAAATTTTTAGAGTGCGAAGCCAAAATCCTTAGGAACATTGTCAAAAACATTTTAGAGCTTGGTTCACAATATTTTCAGAGATATGATCTGTGCAGATTAGGCCACTTTGCAGGCTCCTGTATTTAACCTAAGCGGGTCATCATGGTATTTTCATAATAAAAATTTTTATACGAAGGTTCAGAATCTGACATTTTTAAAATGCGAAGACAAAATCCTGAGGAATATCTTCGCAAAATTTCAGAGCTTGGTTCGCAATATTTTCAGAGATATGATCTGTGCAAGTTAGTTTGTTTTGCAGGCTTCTGAATTTAACCTAAACAGGTCATCGTGGTATTTTCGTAATAAATTTCTTTCTACGAAGATTCAAAAGCTGAAAATTTTAGAGTGCAAATTTGTAATCCTGAGGAACATTGTCGAAAAAATTTAGATATTGTTTCGCAATATTTTTGGAGATATGATCTCTGGAGGTTATGGCTTTTTTAGGCTTCTGAATTTCATCTCAAAGAGGATATCGTGGGAAAATATTCATAGCTCTCTCTTTGAGCATCGTATTGGAATTATGTAAAAGGTGGTCGCAAGTACACAGACTATAGTTTTCAGTCTATCAATTTCAGAGCCAAAGGAGGAAATAGTGACACGTGGAAAGTCATACAAGTTCGATCTACTGAACCATTCCAAAATTGGGTCATTGTGGGAGATTGCACCTAACTTTTCCTTGAAGAATCAAAATTAGATCAGACCTGTGGCATTTGAAAGAAGCTTCAGAGGCCTTCTACAGGGCTAAATTTCAGATATTAAGGATTTGCAATTATAGATATAATTAAATTTCAATATCGAGCCCCTCAAAAGAAAGTAAAATTTGTGTATTTTTTTTCTTCTGAATTGCATAAGTATTGTTTGAAGAATCAAGTTGAATTGATTCCAAGGGCATATTGTAATATAGATATCACTATTGGGTTCTATAATGCCTCCAAAAAATAATTCCATACCCATTAATCCCTCAAAAAGCTATACTATGATGCATGAAGAGGAAGAATTACAGTATGAGATATCAAAATTACGGTACCAAGTGCAACAAATTTCGATCTTACGAAGAGAAACCAAAGATGACATAGATGGTTTAAAAGCAGAAATGGAGGCTAAGTTGTATGGTTTGAAGGATCAAATAATAGCTAATATGGATTATAAATTATTGGAAGATCACATCGATCATCAACAACAAGTTCTCCAACTCTCAAAGGATAACATAACATTGGTGCAAAATCTAATGAAACAATAAGAAGATCAACATCACATTCAAAGAAGTTATGAAGTAGTCACAAAAACAAGAACTCGACAATTACAATCAATTTTAGAGTATCTCATCAAGTGAAAGAACTTTCCTGTAGAAGATTCCACATGGCAGGATGAGAATTTTACACAGAAGCATCAAGAAATAATCAAGCATTGAGGACAACACTTGTTTGAAGAAGAGGGGCATGTTAAGTCCCTATATTAATAGTGTAGTCCCTTATTATGTTAATTTAGCCCCCCTTATTTTTATTGTGGTACCCCTGTAACCGCCATACTGTTATTATTGTGCCCTTAAATTATTATTTTTAGGTCAGCTAGGATTACATTGTGGCCCCACTAGGATTACATTGTGGTCCCATGGACTCCTATATATTGAAAGGAGGTTTTTTCAATTGTATCATCCAAGACTTGTTCATTCGTGTAATGTATTGGAGGTTTCCCCCTTGAAGTGGCTTATTTCTAAGGCATTGATATCACTTTTCTTCTCTTTTATCCATCAAGTTGCTTCACTTTGGATCCAACTTGGACACTGTCATGTTGTCCTCCAATAGACCATAAGTTCCCAATCTCCACACCTATAAGACACTTACAAATATCTTCCAAAAAACTCCACTAATATGCCCTTTTCTCTATAGTAAAGGATATATTGCAAAAATCTCGGCACATCAATATGTGCTCACCTAGGACATCTATCCATCTGTCATCCAAGAGAACATCTGCAATTATCCTTGTTTTTATCCTCTTTCCTTCCAATATGATGTGCCTGATCTCACCTTGGCTGCTTGGTAGGCTTCCTAATAGTCCATGTGAGCTCCTCCAAATAGCTCCTAAGGTCTCTTCAAGCTGCTCATGATAAGCTGGCTAAATTCTTTGACCCAGATCCCTCCAAAAACATTGATGCACATGTTTGTACCTTGTTCTTCGTGACACATAGTTAGAGCACTTGCAGTAGCCCTAAATCCTTCCTACACGCATAAAATAGGCCCTTAAATGGCTACGACATACCCTAATAGGTCTCCTCCTCACCCATCCAGCTTCTAGGTATAGGTGCCACACCTTGAAACACCTACTATGTAGCTAAGTTGTTAGGTCCCTATATTACTAGTATAGTCCCTTATTGTTGTTAGTTTAACCCCCTTATTGATTTTATTGTACCCCTATAACCCCCATACTGTTAATATTGTGCCCTTAAATTATTATTTTTAGGTCAGCTAGGATTACATTGTGGCCCCATGGACTCCTATATATAGAAAGGAGGTTTTGTAATTTGTAACATCCAAGAATTTTTCATTCATGTAATGTATTGGAGGTTTCCCCTTTGAAGTGGCTTATTTATAAGGCATTGATATCTCTTATCTTCTCTTTTTGGAGCTGGTTTCACAACATTTTCTATCAGAGCTTTGAATTCTAGGGTTTTACTGCTCCAAACAGGTCATCATGGCATTTTCGCTATAATTTTTTTTCTACAAAGTTTCAGAAGCTGAAATTTTTAGGGTGCGAAGCCAAAATCCTAACGAACATCATCGCACAATCTCAGAGCTTGGTTTGCAATATTTGCCGAGATATGATCCATGGAAGTTAGGTCTTTTTGCAGGCTCCTCAATTTAATCTAAACAGGTCATTGTGGCATTTGCGCTATAACGTTTCTAAAATTTTTAGGATGCAAAGCTGAAATCCTGAGGAAACTCGTAGAAAATTTCAGATCTTGGTTTGTAATATTTTCAGAGATATCATCTATGGAAGGTAGTGCCTTTTCAGGCTCCTCAATTTCATCTCAAAGAGGTGATTATGAGAAAAGATCCATAACTCTCTCTCTGAGCACTGGATTGGAGTGTCGTAAAAAGTGGCCACAATTACACAGATTGTAGTTTCGTTTCTATCAATTTTAGAAGTAAAAGAGGAAACAGTGACACGTGGAAAGTCATACAAATTTGATCTACTGAAACAGTCCATAATTAGGTCATTGTGGGAGATTGGACTTAACTTTACCTTGAACAATCCAAATCAACTCAGACTTGTGGCATTCAGAAGAGGATTCAGAAGGCTACCTCAGTGCTAAGTTTCAGATATTGAAGAGTTTTAACCATAGAGATAATCCAATTTAAATATCGAGATCTTCAAAAACAAGAAAAGGGTGTGTAAGTTTTTCCGAATTTCATAAGTCTTGTTTGAAGAATCAATTTGAATTGATTCCAAGGACATATTGTAAAATAGATATCAGTATTGGGTTCTAAAAAATGCCTTGTAAAAATAATTCAAAACCCATTCAACCTTCAGAAGGCTCTACTATGACTCATGAAGATGAAGAATTGCAACATGATCTATCAAAATTACTAGAGCAACTGCACCAAATTTCACTCTCGAAAAGAGCAGCAAAAAATGAAATGGAGGTTTTGAAGAAAGGCATGGAAGAGAAGATGGATGGTGTAAAGAATAATATGGATGGTTTGAAGAAAGACGTGGAATATAAGATAGATGGCATGGAAGTTGGCATGGAATCTAAGATGGATGACATGGAAGCTAAAATCAATGAAAAAATGGAAAACATGAAGAATGATCTAAAAGCAGACATGGAAGGTTTGGCAAAGTTGATACAAGAAATGTTTCCTAATGGTGAAAATATAGTAGAGGAAACTCATGATGAGAAAAAAATAAATGTTAATCGTGATTTCATAAACTCTATTGTTGGCAGGAAGAACAACCATATTCCAAAAATGGATATGAGGAAGTTTGATGGAAAGGATCTTGTAACATGGATACTACAGGTGGAGCAATATTTTGATCTCCATAATGTGAAAAACATACAAAAGGTACGCATTACAACTTTACATTTAGAACAAAATATATTTGTATGGTATTGATGTCTTTTCTCCCGTAAAAAAATTGTAACTTGGTCAAATTTTATGGAGGAAATGATAACACATTATGAGGATACAAATAGAAAGACCTTCTTTAGCCAATTGATAAATCTCAAACAAAAGGGTTTAGTGGGGCAGCACATTGAGGACTTCAAAAAATTGAATATAAGGGTAACTGATATTATATAGGAGCACAGGATTGATCTATTCATTGGTACTTTAAAGTATAACATCCAACATGAAGTTCGTGTTTTGGTACCTGATTCATTAGAGAAGGCATTCAGGTTGGCAAGAAAAATTGAATGTAAAATTATGGCGACAAGGAAGCCTACTACTCACTTCTATAAAGAAGGAAGTGTTGGTACACCTATATTTCCACAACCTACAAGGTTGACACAACAAAAATTGGAAGAAAAAAGAGCGAAAGGGCTTTGCTATAGTTGTGATAGCAAATACACTAAAGGTCATAGGTGTGCTGAGAAGAAATTATTTTACATATATTTTGAAGAGGAAGAAGAAAATGAACAAGAAGAGGATATACACTAGGAAGCAGCCCTAGAAGAGGAAGAAATGAGTCCGACCATATTGTGTAATGCATTGGCAGGAATTACCACTCCTCAAACTCTCAAGATAGAAGGACATATAAAGAAGAAAAATGTAATAGTGTTGATTGATTCAGGTAGCACCCATAATTTTATTCATTATAAGGTAGCCAAGGAATTGGATTGTTTCCTATACCCAGCACCAGAATGTCAAGTGATGGTTGAAAATGGAGGAACTATAAATTGCTCTGGAAAATGCCATAATTTCAAGCTAACCATGGGGGAATATGTATTGAATAGTCCAATGTTTTCCTTTCCTATGGGAGGTGCTGATATTGTACTAGGAGTACAATAGTTACAATCTTTGGGTATGGTAGCTTTTAATTTTCAAGAAATTTTCTTGAATTTTTTTTCAGAAGGAAAGCAATTCAAATTACCAGGTATTTCAAGGAAGCCGAGAAAGATAATAAGCTCTAATCTCTTGACAAAGCTTCTAAAGAAAAAACAACAAGGCATAATTACACAATTATGCTCAGTAGAAGTTCCAACATCAAAATCATCTATTTCTGAAGATCTCCAACAAGTCTTGGACAATCATTCCAAGGTGTTTGAAACTCCCAAAGGACTCCCACCTATTCATCATAATGATCATGCTATTCATTTGATTCCAGGAAGTGTTCCTCCAAACATCAGGCCTTATAGATATGCTTATGTCCAAAAGAGCGAAATTGAACGTATGATTGCAGAAATGTTAGAGGCGGGTATAATTCAACCTAGTCAAAGTTCTTTCTCTGCTCTTGTAGTATTGGTACACAATAAGGATGGATCATGGCGCATGTGTCCAGATTATAGGGAGCTCAATAAGCTCACCATTAAAGATAAATTTCCCATTCCTGTGATTGATGAATTATTGGATGAATTACATGGAGCAATTTATTTTACCAAGTTGGATCTTCGTTCAGGATATCATCAAATTAGAATGAAGACTCAAGATATTCCAAAAATAGCATTTCAAACTCATGAGGGTCATTATGAATTTTTGGTCATGCCTTTTGGCCTTACCAATGCACCTTCTACATTTCAAGGGTTGATGAATTCCATTTTCAAACCCTTCCCTAGAAAATTTGTGCTAGTATTTTTTGATGATATACTAATCTACAGCAGGTCTTGGAAGGATCATGTTGAACATGTTGACAGGGTGCTCAAACTATTGCAGGAGAAACAAATATATGCAAAAACATCCAAATGTTTCTTTGGAGTACAAGAGGTGGAATATCTGGGTCATATTGTATCTCACGAGGGTGTTAAAGTAGACCCTAACAAAATTAAAGCTATTAAGGAATGGAAAGTCCCCACAACCATAAAGCAGTTGCGAGGATTTCTCGGGTTAACAGGGTATTATCGCAAGTTTGTTAAGAATTATGGTAGAATAGCAGCACCTCTAACAACATTATTGAAGAAAGATGCATTTTCATGGACTCCTGAAGCAACTAAGGCCTTTGAACGTCTTAAAGAGGCAATGTGCCTAGCACCGGTCTTAGCTACACCAGACTTCACAAAAACCTTTATTGTGGAATGTGATGCCTCCGGAAATGGAATTGGTGCAGTTTTAATGCAGGAAGGAAGACCCATTGCTTTTGAAAGTCGTCCAATCAAAGGAAAGTATTTACAGAAACCTATTTATGAGAAGGAAATGTTAGCAATACTGCATGCACTAAAGAAATGGAGAACTTACCTAATTGGAAGACACTTCAATGTAAAAAATGGTCATGATAGTCCTAAACACTTTTTGGAACAAAGACTATCTTCAGAAGAGCAGCAAAAATGGGTCACAAAGATGTTGGGTTATGACTTTGAAATAATCTACAAAAAAGGAAAGCTTAATGTTGTTGCAGATGCACTCTCAAGAAAGAATGAAGAGGTGAAGCATTGCTTTGTGCCATTTCTATTATCCAACCAGATTGGATAACCGAAGCAAGAGATGAATGGAAGAAGGACAAAGATGTATGGACACTCATTCAAAAGTTGCAGCAAGATCCTAGTACATCTGATACATTTAGTTGGAAAAATGATTCCTTATGGTACAAATATCGCCTATATCTTTGTAAGAATTCCCAACTAAAACAAAATATTCTTCTGGAATTGCACACTTCTCCTTTAGGAGGACACTCAGGATTTTTAAAAACTTACCACAGGGTGAAGAAAGAATTTTTTTGGGATGGCCTTAAATCTGATATTCAAAAGTTTGTGGCGGAGTGTTTGGTTTGCTAGTAGAATAAAGTTGATACAATTAAGACCTCGCGACTTCTACAACCTTTATCCATTCCAAGTCAACGTTGGGAGGATATTTCAATGGATTTTATCACAGGTTTACCTAAGTCCGAAGGAAAGAGTGTCATCATGGTGGTAGTTGATAGACTTACCAAGTATGCACACTTTTCTACATTATCTCATCCATTTAAAGCAGGTACAATTGCTACTACATTTATGGACAGAATTCAAAAGCTACATGGAAACCCAAGGGTTATTGTGAGCGACAAATATCTAACTTTTACTGGAAATTTTTGGACGGAGTTATTTTCTTGTTTGGGTACTCAATTAGCTCATAGCTCATCTTATCATCCTTAATCTGATGGTCAAACTAGGATAGTAAATAAATGTTTTGAAGGATATCTTCATTTCTTTGTATATGATAAACAAACACAATGGGTCAAATGGTTACCTCTCACTGAATGGTGGTATAACACTTCCTTCCATACTGCAGCGAAAAAGACCCCATTTATGGTACTTGATTGATATCATCCACCATCCATCACATCGTATTTAAGAGAAAATTCAAAGGTTCAAGCAGTGGAAGATCACATCAAGCATCAACAAGAAGTTCTCCAACTCTTAAAGGATAACCTGAATTTGGCACAATATCGAATGAAACAACAGGTAGATCAACATCGCAACAAGAGAAGTTTGGATGTAGGAGACTGCGAATTTTTATGGCTACAACCATACAAGCAAGCTAAGAAGGATAATAAATTATCGTCAATTTTTTATGGTCCTTACAAGGTGTTGCAAAAGATTGGTACTATGGCATACAAATTAGAGCTTCCTGCTTCTTCATGAGTGCATCCAGTTTTTCATGTTTTATGATTAAAGAAGGTTATAGGTGAAAATCTTCCAGTTCAAACAATACAGCTAGAATCTGATGAAGAAGGAAAAATCATATTGGAACCTGAAGCAGTCACGGAAACAAGAACTCGACAACAACGGAATCGATCAATTTCAGAGTTTCTCATCAAGTGGAAGAACTTACCCACTGAAGAGTCTACATGGGAGGATGAGAATTTTATACAAAAGCACCCATAGCTAATCAAGCATTGAGGACAACAATTTTTTGGAAGGAGAGGGGCATGTGAGGTCCCTATATTACTAGTATAGTCCCTTGCTATTGTTAGTTTAACCCCCTTATTGTTATTATTGTACCCCTGTAGCCCACATATTTTTATTATTGTGCCCTTAAATTATTATTGTTAGGTCGGTTAGGATTAAATTGTGGCCCCATGGACTCCTATATATAGAAAGGAGGTTTTGTAATTTGTAACATCCAAGAATTGTTCATTCATGTAATGTATTGGAGGTTGCCCCCTCAAAGTGGCTTATTTATAAGGCATTGATATCTCTTTTATTCTCTTTTTCAAGTTGGTTTCACAACATTTGATATCAGAAATTTTGATTCTAGGGTTTCACTGCTCCAAACAGGTCATCATGGCATTCTCGCCGTAATTTTTTTTCTACAAAGTTTCAGAAGCTGGAATTTTTAGGGTGCGAAGCCGAAATACTACGAAACATCGTTGCACAATATCATAGCTTGTTTCACAATATTTGTGGAGATATGATCTATGGAAGTTAGGTCTTTTTGCAGGCTCCTCAATTTAATCTAAACAGGTCATCGCGACATTTTCACTATCACGTTTTTTCTACGAATGTTCAGAATCTAAAAATTTTAGGGTGTGAAGCTGTAATCCTGAGGAAACTCGTCGAAAATTTCAGAGCTTGGTTCGTAATATTTTCGGAGATATGATCTGTGGAAGGTAGTGCTTTTTCAGGCTTCTGAATTTCATCTCAAAGAGGTGGTCGTGGAAAAAAATTCATAGCTCTTTCTCTGAGCATCGGATTGGAGTGCCATAAAAATTAGTCGCAAGTAAACAGATTGTAGTTTCTTTTATATCAATTTCAGAGGTAAAAGATGAAACAACAACACGTGGAAAGTCGTACAATTTCACTCTATTGAACCAGTCCATAATTAGGTCATTGTGGGAGATTGGACATAACTTTGCCTTCGAGAATCTAGATCAAGTTAGACCTGTGGCATTTGAAATATAATTCAAAAGGCTATCTTAGTGCCAAATTTCAGATATTGAAGAGCCACAATCACAGAGATAATCCAATTGCAATATCGAGTTCCTCAAAAGCAAGAAAAAGGGGTGTTTTTTTTTTCTTTTTTCCGAATTGCATAAGTCTTGTTTGAAGAATCAATTTGAATTGATTCCAAGGGAATATTAAAGAATAGATATTAGTACTGGGTTCTAAAAAATTGCCCATAAAAATAATTCAACACCCATTAAGCCTTCATAAGGCTCTACTATGACTCATGAAGATCAAGAATTGCAACATGATCTATCAAAATTACAAGAGCAAGTGCACCAAATTTCGCTCTCACAAAGAGCAACAAAAAATTAAATGGAAGTTTTAAGAAAGGCGTGGAAGCGAAGATGGATGGTTTGAAGAAAGGCATGGAATCTAAGATGGATGACATGGAAGCTAAGATCGATGAAAAAATGAAAGAGAACATGGAAAACATGAATAATGATCTAAAAGCAGACATGGAAGGTTTGACAAAGTTGATACAAGAAATGTTTCCTAATGGTCAAAAGATAGTAGAGGAAACTCATGATGAGAACAAAATAAATGTTAATCGTGATTTCATAAAATCTAATGTTGGTAGGAAGAACCACCATATTCCAAAAATGGATATGAGGAAGTTTGATGGAAAGGATCCTGTAACATGGATACTACAGATGGAGCAATATTTTGATCTCCATAATGTGAAAAACACACAAAAGGTACGCATTGCAACTTTACATTTAGAACAAAATACATTTTTATGGTATGGATGGCTTTGCTCGCATAAAAAAATTGTCACTTGGTCAATTTTTACAGAGGAAAAGATAGCACATTATGAGGATACAAAGAGCATCACCTTCTTTAGCCAATTGATAAATCTCAAAAAAAAGGGTTTAGTGGGGCAGCACATTGAGGACTTCCAAAAATTGAATATAAGGGTAAATGATATTCCAGAGGAACACAGGATTGATCTCTTCATAGGTACTTTAAAGGATAACATCCAACATGAAGTTCGTGTTTTGAAACCTGATTTGTTGGAGAAGGCATTTAGTTTGGAAAGAAAAATTGAATGTAAAATTATGGCAACAAGGAAGCCTACTACTCACTTCTATAAAGAAGGAAGTGTTGTTACGCTTAGATTTCCACAACCTACAAGGTTGACACCACAAAAATTGGAAGAAAAAAGAGAAAAAAGGATTTTCTACAGTTGTGATAGCAAATACACTAAAGGTCATAAGTGTGCTAAGAAGAAATTATTTTACGTAGATTTTGAAGAGGAAGAAGAAAATGAACAAGAAGAGGATATACACTAGGAACCAGCCCTAGAAGAGGAAGAAATGAGTCTGACCATATCGTGTAATTCATTGGAAGGAATTACCACTCCTAAAACTCTCAAGATAGAAGGACATATCAATAAGAAAAAGGTAATAGTGTTGATTGATTCAGTTGGCACCCATAATTTTATTCATTGTAAAGTAGCCAAGGAATTGAATTGTTTCCTATACCTAGCACCAGAGTGTCAAGTGATGGTTGAAAATGGAGGAACTATAAATTGCTCTGGAAAATTCCATAATATCAAGTAAACCATGGGGGAATATGTATTGAATACTCCAATGCTTTCCATTCCTATGGGAGGTGCTGAGGTTGTACTAGGAGTATAATGGTTACAATCTTTGGGGACGATAGCTTTTAATTTTCAAGAAATTTTCTTGAATTTTTTTTTAGAAGGAAAGGAAGTCGAATTACGGGGTAATGCAGGGAAGCCATGAAAGATAATAAGCTATAATGCCATGACAAAGCTTCTAAAGAAAGAACAACGAGGCGTAACTGCACAATTATGCTGACTAGAAGTTCCAACATCAAAATCATCTATTTTTGCATATCTCCAACAAGTCTTGGACAATCATTCCAAGGTGTTTGAAACTCCCAAAGGACTCCCACCTATTCGTGATCATGATCATGCTATTCATTTGATTCCAGGAAGTGTTCCTCCAAACATCAGGCCTTATACATATCCTTATGTCCAAAAGAGCGAAATTGAATGTATGATTGCAGAAATGTTAGAGGCGGGTATAATTCAACCTAGTCAAAGTTCTTTCTCTACTCCTATAGTATTGGTACACAAGAAGGATGGATCATGGTGCATGTGTCCGGATTATAGGGAGCTCAATAAGCTCACCATTAAAGATAAATTTCCCATTCCTGTGATTGATGAATTATTGGATGAATTACATGGAGCAATTTGTTTTACCAAGTTGGATCTTCGTTCAGGATATCATCAAATTAGAATGAAGACTGAAGATATTCCAAAAACAGCATTTCGAACTCATGAGGGTCATTATGAATTTTTGGTCATTCTTTTGGCCTTACCAATGCACCTTCTACATTTCAAGGGTTGATGAATTCCATTTTCAAACCCTTCCTTAGAAAATTTGTGCTAGTATTTTTTGTTGATATACTAATCTACAGCAGGTCTTGGAAGGATCATGTTGAACATGTTGACAGGGTGCTCAAACTATTGCAGGAGAAACAATTATATGCAAAAAAATCCAAATGTTTCTTTGGAGTACAAGAGGTGGAATATCTGGGTCATATTGTTTCTCACGAGGGTGTTAAAGTAGACCCTAACAAAATTAAAGCCATTAAGGAATGGAAAGTCCCCACAACCATAAAGCAGTTGCGAGGATTTCTCGGGTTAACAGGGTATTATCACAAGTTTGTTAAGAATTATGGGAGAATAACAGCACCTCTAACAACATTATTGAAGAAAGATGCATTTTCATGGACTCCTGAAGCAACAAAGGCCTTTGAACGTCTTAAAGAGGCAATGTGCCTAGCACCGGTCTTAGCTACACCAGACTTCACAAAAACCTTTATTGTGGAATGTGATGCCTCAGGAAATGGAATTGGTGCAGTTTTAATGCGGGAAGGAAGACCCATTGCTTTTGAAAGTCGTCCAATCAAAGGAAAGTATTTACAGAAACCTATTTATGAGAAGGAAATGTTAGCAACACTGCATGCACTAAAGAAATGGCGAACTTACCTAATGGGAAGACACTTCAAGGTAAAAACTGATCATGATAGTCTTAAACACTTTTTGGAACGAAGACTATCTTCAGAAGAGCAGCAAAAATGGGTCACAAAGATGTTGGGTTATGACTTTGAAATAATCTACAAAAAAGGAAAGCTTAATGTTGTTGCAGATGCACTCTCATGAAAGAATGAAGAGGTGGAAGCATTGCTTTGTGCCATTTCTATTATCCAACCAGATTGGATAACCGAAGCAAGAGATGAATGGAAGAAGGACAAAGATGTATGGACACTCATTCAAAAGTTGCGGCAAGATCCTAGTACATCTGATACATTTAGTTGGAAAAATGATTCCTTATGGTACAAAGATCGCTTATATCTTTGTAAGAATTCCCAACTAAAACAAAAGATTCTTCTGGAATTGCACACTTCTCCTTTAGGAGGACACTCAGGATTTTTAAAAACTTACCACAGGGTGAAGAAAGAATTTTTTTGGGATGGCATTAAATCTGATATTCAAAAGTTTGTGGCGGAATGTTTGGTTTTCCAGCAGAATAAAGTGGAAACAATTAAGACCCCGGGACTTCTACAACCTTTATCCATTCCAAGTCAACGTTGGGAGGAGATTTAAATGGATTTTATCACAGGTTTACCTAAGTCTGAAGGAAAGAGTGTCATCATGGTGGTAGTTGATAGACTTACCAAGTATGCACACTTTTGCGCATTATCTCATCCATTTAAAGCAAGTACAGTTGCTACTACATTTATGGATAGAATTCAAAAGCTACATGGAAGCCCAAGGGTTATTGTGAGCGACAGAGATCCCATTTTTACTGGAAATTTTGGACGAAGTTATTTTCTTGTTTGGGTACTCAATTAGCTCATAGCTCATCTTATCATCCTCAATCTGATGGTCAAACTGAGATAGTAAATAAATGTTTGGAAGGATATCTTCGTTGTTTTGTATTTGATAAACAAACACAATGGGTCAAGTGGTTACTTCTCGCTGAATGGTGGTATAACACTTCCTTCCATACTGCAGCAAAAATGACCCCATTTATGGAACTTTATGGATATCATCCACCATCCATCACATCATCTTTAAGGGAAAATTCGAAGGTTCAAGCAATGGAAGATCACATCAAGCATCAACAAGAAGTTCTCCAACTCTTAAAGGATAACCTAAATTTGGTAGAAAATCGAATGAAACAACAGGTAGATCAACATCGCAGCGAGATAAATTTTGATGTAGGAGACTGGGTATTTTTACGGCTACAACTATACAAACAAATGTCCCTCAAGCAAGCTAAGAAGGATAATAAATTATTGCCAAAGTACTATGGTCCTTACAAGGTGTTACAAAAGATTGAAACTATGGCATACAAATTGGAGCTTCCTGCTTCTTCACGAGTGCATCCAATTTTCCATGTTTCATGCTTAAAAAGGTTATAGGTGAAAATCTTCGAGTTCAAACAATATTGTGAGAACTTGATGAGGAAGGAAAAATCATATTGGAACCTAAAGCAGTCACAGAAACAAGAACTCGACAGCTATGGAATCGATCAATTTCAGAGTATCTCATCAAGTGGAAGAACTTACCGACTGAAGATTCTACATGGGAGGATGAAAATTTTATACAGAAATACCCAGGGCTACTCAAGCATTGAGGAAAACACTTTTTTGAAGGAGAGGGGCATGTTAGATCCCTATATTACTATTATAGTCCCTTATTGTTGTTAGTGTAACCCCCTTATTGTTATTATTGTACCCTTGTAACCCCCATATTGTTATTATTGTGCCGTTAAATTATTATTGTTAGGTCAGCTAGGATTACATTATGGCCCCATGGACTCCTATATATAGAAAGAAGGTTTTGTAATTTGTATCATCCAAGAATTGTTCATTGATGTAATGTATTGGAGGTTTCCCCCTCGAGGTGGCTTATTTATAGGGTGTTGATATCTCTTTTCTTCTATTTTTGGAGCTGGCTTCACAACATTTGGTATCAAAACTTTGAGATTCTAGGGTTTCGC
The DNA here is from genome assembly GCA_034641835.2 of Pinus albicaulis. Classification (NCBI taxonomy): domain Eukaryota; kingdom Viridiplantae; phylum Streptophyta; class Pinopsida; order Pinales; family Pinaceae; genus Pinus; species Pinus albicaulis. Next base: position 1,549,289,061 of record CM076582.1, read on the forward strand.
TACTCGAAACAGGTCAGCGTGGCATTTTCACTATAATTTTTTTTCTATGAAGATTCAGAATATCGAATGTTTAGAGTGCGAAGCCAAAATCCTTAGGAACATCTTCAAAAAAATTTCAGAGCTTTGTTCGCAATATTTTCAAAGATATGATCTATGCAATTTAGGTCATTTTGTAGGCTCTTGAATTTAACCTAAGTGGGTCATCGTGGTATTTTCATAATAATTTTTTTTCTACGAAGGTTCAAAATCTGAAATTTTTAGAGTACGAAGCAAAAATCCTAAGGAACATCTTTGAAAAATTTTCAAGCTTGGTTCATAATATTTTTAGAGATATGATCTGTGAAAGTTAGGTCATTTTGTAGGCTCCTGAATTTAAACGAAAAAAGTCATCCTGGTATTTTCCTAATAATTTTTTTTCTACGAAGGTTCAAAAGCTGAAAATTTTAGAGTGCAAATCTGTAGTCCTAAGGAACATTGTCAAAAAAATTTAGATATTGGCTCGCAATATTTTTGGAGATATGATCTATGGAAGTTAGGGCTTTTTTAGGCTTCTAAATTTCATCTCAAATAGCTGATCATGGGAAAATATTCATAGCTCTCTCTCTGAGCATCAGATTGGAATTCTTTAGATAGTGGCTGCAAGTACATGGACTGTAGTTTTCGGTCTATCAATTTTAGAGCCAAAAAAGGAAACGATGACATGTGGCAAGTCGTACAAGTTCGATGTATTGAACCATTCCAAAATTGGGTCATTATGGGAGATTAGACATAAATTTGCCTTGAAGAATAAAAATTAGATCATACCTGTGGCATTTGAAAGAAGCTTCATAGGGGTACTACAGGGCTGAATTTCAGATATTGAGGATTTGAAATTATATAGATAATTAAATTTCAATATCGAGCCCCTCAAAATCAAGTAAAAGGTGTGTCTTTTTTTCTGAGTTGCATAAGTCTTGTTTGAAGAATCAAGTTGAATTGATTCCAAGGGCATATTGTAAGATAGATATCAGTATTGGGTTCTATAATGCCTCCAAAAAATAATTCCATACCCATTAATCCCTCAAAAATATATATATTATGACGCATGAAGAGGAAGAATTGCAGTATGAGATATCAAAATTACGATACCAAGTGCAACAAATTTCGATCTTACGAAGAGCAACCGAAGATGACATAGATGGTTTAAAAGAAGAAATGGAGGCTAATTTGGATGGTTTGAAGGATCAAATAATAGCTAATATGGATGATAAATTAGTGGAATATCACATCGATCATCAACAACAAGTTCTCCAACTCTCAAAGGATAACCTAACTTTGGTGCAAAATCTAATGAAACAATAAGAAGATCAACATCACATCGAAAGAAGTTATGAAGCAGTCACAAAAACAAAAACTCAACAATTATGATCAATTTTAGAGTATCTCAGCAAGTGGAAGAACTTTCCTGTAGAAGATTCCACATGGGAGGATGAGAATTTTATACAGAAGTATCAAGAAATAATCAAGCGTTGAGGAAAACACTTGTTTGAAGGTGAGGGGCATGTTAAGTCCCTATATTAATAGTGTAGTTCCTTCTTATGTTATTGTAGCCCCCCTTATTGTTATTGTGGTACCCCTGTAACCCCCATATTGTTATTATTGTGCCCTTAAATTGTTATTGTTAGTTCGGCTAGGATTACATTGTGGCCCCATGGACTCCTATATATAGAAAGGAGGTTTTTTCATTTGTATCATCCAAGAATTTTTCATTCATGTAATGTATTGGAGGTTTCTCCCTCGAAGCGGCTTATTTCTAAGGCCTTCATATCTCTTTTCTTCTCTTTTATCCATCAAGTTGCTTCACTTTCGATCCAACTTGGACACTGTCATGTTGTCCTCCAACAAACCATAAGTTCCCAATCTCCACACCTATAAGACCCTTACAAATGTCTACCAAAAAACTCCACCAATATGCCCTTTTATCTATAATAAAGGATATATTGCAAAAATCTCGACACATCAATATGTGCTCACCTAGGACATATATCCAACTGTCATCCAAGGGAACATATGCAATTCTCCTTGTCGTTATCTTATTTCCTTCCAATATGATGTGCCTACTCTCACCTTGGCTACTTGGTAGGCTTCCAAGTAGTCCATGTGGGCTCCTCCAAATAGCTCCTAAGATCTCTTGAAGCTGCTCATGATAAGCTGGTTAAATTCTTTGACCCAGATGCCTCCAAAAACATTGATGCACATGTATTTGTACCTTGTTGTTCATGACAACTAGTTAGGGCACTTGCAATAGCCCTAAATCCTTCCTACGCCCATAAAATAGGCCCTTAAAGGGCTACGACATACCCTAATAAGTCTCCTCCTCACCCATCCTATTTCTAGGGATAGATGCCACACCTTGAAACACCTACTATGTAGCTCAGTTATGTGCTATGGCCTGCGACCTAGTACAACAACCCTCGAACCGTGAGAAAATCCTTGAAGGCTACCCCAAACAAAGTGAAAACCATAACGTGTTTACCCTCATGAACTCGGCCTAGCGACTATCCTCCTCAGCCCTAGAGACAACAAAAATGGATCACTTATTTATGCGAAAGATAGTCCGCGCCAACCTCATACTACTTGGTCTTCATAACATAATTTTATTCCATATCTATCACATTACCTAGGGTTCTTCTTTTGCTGCGGATAATGCCAGATAGTCTCCTCTCTCAATCAAGTTCTTCTCTTGAGAAAATTTTGAAAAATGGGTGCTTAAAACACATCAATTCACCCTCAATTGATATCCAAATAAGGGGCTCCATGAATTAGTGAAGAGACACATCTACTGGTTAAATTTTACTTCAAACCTACATAACTTGAAATTGAATAATTACTTGTCAAATTCAAAAATTTATTTCTCCTAAATGAAAACTCGAAATAAGATGGTTCTCATTGCGTTGGAATCATCTCAACAAAAACTATCATCCTCATCCATCACATGTCGAAAACTAATCATGGTGTTGGCCCAAAAATTGATGGTTGCAAAACATCAAAGCTTGGGTTTGAAGCCTACAAGAACACTTGTGATGCTTTGACCTCCAAACTCAAACAATAGGGCTTGGATTACCTTCGAAGCTACATAAAACTAAACACTCCCCCTTATTGTGGGAGGTACTTCCAATACTAGGAAGTAACCATCATCATCTAGCGATACTATCCCATCTAGCATCCATCACTGCAACATACCTTGTAAATGAACCTGTCGATATTGGTTGTGTCTCTCCCTCTTCACATCTGAACCTGAAGGTCCCAAACCTCCATAGGGCTACTCTCTCTGAACCTACATGATATCCATGTTCTCAGTTAGCCTTGCAAGCACTCATCGTTGAGGATCAAATACCAGTCATGAAAATCCCACCAATCTTAGATATACAACATCATGATCTGATGAAGACTCTAGTGTGCCAATATGCATTCCATCAGAAGAACCCATCTCAATCAACCTCATCTCATCCATGTCAAACAAATTGTCAAGTTGTCCCAACCATCCGTGAAAAATAAAAGGAAATCCATGATCAACAACCTACCCTACAAAAAATTGTTGTTCACTCGGCTCAACATCAATCGATGAGAACTCCTAGCTAATATCGCTTCCAAGCCATTCAAAACCACATTTCCATGTCTTCATCTGAACCCTTTACTCCGTTATCTAGATAGCCACAACTCCATCTTATTTGCTTCATTGTTCAACTATAATTCAGTGTCCTGCAAATTAGCTCAGATACGTTATGATACCATGTTGAATTTCCATGGCCATGGATATATGATAGAGTCCTAAAATATATGATGTTACCAAACCAAGAATCTCAACAATGAATAACTTTTCACAATGGAAATATAAAGCAGTAAATCACACATGCACAAAATGTAGACAACATTTTACAAAATTTCAACCCAAATTTGTTTTATTAATCAAACTAATATAATACAATAGTCTAGGGCTCCCGTACTAGGGATAATGGCCTGCACACATCCACTAGTACAAGATTAAAAACAATATAATATAGCCATCTAGTTGTAGCATGCTCTTATAACTCCTCTCGGTTGTACCCTATACCTATCGAGTCCTTCGGCTCCCGATTTGCATATCCTGCCTCTATCAATTCTCTAAGTGCATATGACCATTGAACCTTAGATATCTAATCTACACTCTAATTTTCCCTTCATCCATCAAGGGCACAACACATTGAGACTCCTCTCGAGTTGTTTACAACTCCACTTGTGAAAAAAATATCAATTTTCCCACTGCTTCTCCTCAACTACTCAGCAACCTAAACCCAATATGGTCTTCCTATGCAGGGATGTCACCTATCACTACAATATATTCATCTCCAACAATGAACATGTGTTAAGAGAACTACCCATTAGCCAAAGTGTGACTTTCCAAACATATGAGGGTAAATTTAATATAATGGATTTTACATCCAAAACTTGAGTGTTAGATACTAAAACTTAATTGCCAATTTTTATAATATATGTGAAATAAATATAAAATTTCACTAATCCATACAATTTTATGGAATTATTAGTTGAATTTTATTAATATTTTAATATTTCTATTTGGTAGAAGAATAAAAGAATAACTATAGATCCAAAAACGCTATTCTTTATTGCTTTATTAAATTTAGTTTTATAGGGTAAAACTTATTTCTCAAATTAAATTTTGTACATATTACATTGTGGAAAATCTAAGAAAAGCCAATCAAATTGTAAGAATATGTGATTTTAATATTAATATTTTCATACAATAGTATAATTGAGAAGTTTAAGAGTTGCTAAGAACAATAAAATTAAATTACTTTACTCATTTCTTAGTTAAACGTAAAAAAGTTTTTATAATAAATCATTGAAAAAGACAATTAAGATTTTATAGTTAATTCAATTCCTTCTAAGAGCATCAAAATTTCACCTTATTAAACTTGTTATTGGAATTCACCCTATTAATAAGGTTAATAATATAAAAAACATTTTGTTGGAAAAAAAAGATGCTTTACATTTTTGATATTAAATTTATTCTGTTGAAAGTTCAAAAATAGTTAAGATATTGCATTAAATATTTTATTCTTTATTTTTTAAGTTTTTATTTTATAACTATTAAAAATTGGAGAGAGCAGAGATACACACACACAATAATTAATTTATGTATTCAATAATGAGAGATACATCAAATATATATAGGTGAACTAATCTTAATCTTAGAGAGAGAAGTTGAGAGTATCTCTCAACTTCCTCAACAAACCAATCCAAACTAAGTAAGCACAATAATGGAGGCATCATCTCAAACACCCCCCTTTAATGCCTACATTAAAAAAACGGAGAACATACTAATTTAATACAAACATTTGTCTGCCCTGGTCTTCATTAACATTTGTACCCACTCTGAGATCTCATAGACAACACTCTTTTCTCCACCATTTTCGAGCTACCATTCAACCCATTTAAAATACATTTGTTTCTGACGAGCAATACTGAATTTGTAAGATCAAAGATTCTGGACACCCCCGAAGAAGAGTCTCGACACTGAACTATTCTATGGAAATATTTCTATCTGTGAAATAACCCCGAAGAATAAATTTCAACAGTCTATAGGAAACTATTCTGGATACAAAATATGATCAGTGATTAATCCTACAAAGTGACCTTTACACACAAGGATCTCATTGTATAACCTGTAACCGATGCTCTTGAAGCCCCAAGAAACGACAAGACCCATCAGCGTGTAACAACTTCACACAATCAAATTAGCCAATTGTTCTCTAGGCACCGAAGAACGTCGAGAACAACTAATTTAAATTATGCTAAATTGTTCATAGTTGGTTCTGCACTATACAACTCTCACCAATAAACTCACAAATCCTTGCCCAGCAAATAAAATTCCCTAATCCAAAACTCCACTATACAAGATAATCTTTTACTCATAAATCTATATAAACTAACACCCTATGCGCAAGCCAAATTAAAAATCCCTGTACACAATCCTATACAAAGTTGCAAACAATGCCCTATTCCCCTATCCATAATTCGATACAAACAACAGACAATTCGAAACAATCTAAAGTGCGCGGCAGTCTATGGATATTTAGCATTGGAAGTGCAGCATGAGAGATTCCCATTGTCCAGATCCAACGTCCTCTGTACTTGTGACATAGCGCAACTCTTTATTCTACCCGCCAATTACAGAGAACTTGACCAACTTATTTACTTCAATGTCAAACATGAACATGAAAGGCGTGGCAAGATCATGAGGGCTGCAGTCGACATAGATACAAAGATTTGAATTTTCCGAAAAGTTGAATAATTTTTTTTTATGGCTGTTGACGCGGCACAGAATCTTCGTCACCAACTTTATTTGACAATTAAAACACATCAGCATATAAGCTTAAGGCCACGAGCGATTGATGTGCCACAGTAGATTACGTGACAAAAATCGTGTCAGTCGCGGGAAGCCGCAACATATCCAAGTCTCGTCCACAAATGCCGAGCTTACATGCAAAATGTAAGCTGCTTAAAAATACGAAAACAGAGACATCTTTGACTCTTCAACCGCTGATCACAAATGCAGTGTTCGTACCCTTCACAAACAAATTTGCACCCTCGCTCTCCAGTTTAGCTAGTGGAAAATGATCAATCGGGTCATGTTATGTTTATGTTATTAATGACCAATTCCTGTGCGGGAAGCACTTTTCATTTCCTATGGGCAGAAGCTCCATTGGCACTGTCCTTTCGCCGCCCACTTCCCACATTTCACATGCCCTTCTGGCATAATAACTGTAATAAAAGCATGAGGAGGAGGTTGCAAAGTTTTATCGTCAAGCGGAAGCTAAGGAACCCAACAAGAAAAGATGGTGGGAAAATTTCCTGCTGCAGGAAATTAATACGAGTAGCTGGTTCGGCATGGGCGAAGTTTTGGACTCAGACGATGAACTTCTAGGTGAAGGTTCAATGGAGAAGGAAGTGGAGGATGATGCTCCCTGGAAATGGCGTGTAGATGGGCTTTCGGAGCTTCGAGAGTTCCAACAGAATGGGAAAATGGAAGATAAAGATTGGGAGGTTTGGCTCGACGAGAGCTGGAGGCAGCCGGATAAATCCTCTCATTAGGACGATGAAGAGGGCTATTAAAAATTGGAGATCGAAATCAAATAACAGCTATATAAAACACATAAAACATTTCACTCAAACGTTCATGTACAGAGAATCAACAACATAATTCTCACATTTTCCTGACTTTCCGGTGAGGGAATTAAGCCAGAACTGGCTCCGATACCATATTAAAAATTGGAGAGAGCAGAGATACACACAATAATTAATTTCTGTATTCAATAATCAGAGATACATCAAATATATATAGGTGAACTAATCTTAATATTAGAGAGAGAAGTTGAGAGTATCTCTCAACTTCCTCAACAAACCAATCCAAACAAAGTAAACACAATAATGGAAGCATTATCTCAAACAATAACTAGTGTGAGCTACCTTAAATTGAGGCTAATCACAATGAGATGCTATCTTTATCTGAATTCCCTGTTATGACTTCAATCTTCAACTTTAAAATTCCAACCCAAAACTTATAATAAACCCATTTACGCATCATGTGTTGATTGTATTTGATTCTTTGAATAAAAAATGGTACTCCAGTAATGTTTATAGGGTTCAGTATAACAGAAATTATTATTATATAATACAACGTAATAACATCCCATTGAAATATGCATGCATCATTTCTGGAATTAATATAAAAAAAATGACAATAAATAAAACATTTTCTAAACCAGCCGACAAATATCATGACCTCCACGACTACGCGGGCTAGGGCTAGGCCGAGCTGACTAGGATAAATAAAATTACTTGGATGATTGAAGCACGCAACAAATAACTATTATGATTGACGATGCGTATAGACTATAAGGAGCTGGGGAGTAAGTTTAGAGCGTTTCTTGTTCGACTATTCTTTCGCAAGGGTTTGAGATCTGATAATTAGCAGAGTGTTCGGGTGGAAGGGAATTCGCTCAATATGGAAACAGAAAAAAGATCCATTTCGAGAAAACAAGAGGATACAATAATCGATTATCTCATGGATATTGGCAAGTATGGTTCTGCTCTGAAAGCTTCTGACAAAGTTATTGATCGTGCCCAAAAAATTCTGAAAGAAATGATTGAAACAAAGGGAAGTATACGCACGAAAAACCACAGCGCTATATTTGCCGCATGCCTTTACATTGCCGGTAGACAGTATGACGAAATGAAAACAATGGAAGAAGTTGCAGAGAAAACTGGTGTGAAGAAGAAAGATATCTTCAAAGCATTGAAATTTATTACTAAGATTGTTCCAGAGGAAGCTTGCCCTAGACTGATTCTCACTGGCTCCCGATCTCAGCCACAAGAGGAAGCTGCAGATCCCAATGAAAATGAACTTGTAGATCTGAATAAAGATGATGGAAATGGGAAATGTGGTGAGAGTACAAATAATCTGGATGTTTCTCGTGAATCATTAATGGTTACCCAACGTTTAAGGGCTCATATTATACGTCTATGCAATGTCCTCAACTTTGACTCGGAACAAAAGAAGTGTGCAGAAGATATGGCCACAATAGTTGCGAATCATAGTTTTGGGTTACGTTCGTTGCCAGCCACACAAGCCGCTGCAATTGTATGGATATGTTCACTTTTCACCGGAAGTCAAAAAGTTGATATAAAAGTAATCGTTGAACATACCACGGCAATAGTATCGATCCGGAAAACGTACAAGCTGTTAGTCCCACATTTGCAAATGATACTACCTAAGCATATCATTGGAGAGACCAAGGATTGGGAAAAAAATTTAAAAATGCCTTAGAATCCAAATTGTAAATAATCATTTTTAGGTTTATGTCCGTGGAACAAATTTTCAAGCATTATGCCAGTAGAGCTAGCTTAGTTGAACAAGCTTACACCTTGGAAATAAAGAAACGCGTTGGTGGATTACATTGTTAATATCATGTTGAATAGAAAAGTGTTGGTTGATTATTTTTTTTATATGAGGTTGAATTACAATTTCAGTGTTAGACTAATATTGTTTCTAAATTAGTTTAGATTTATTTTAATTTGACATTCATCAGAGATCAAATTTTTAAAAATATAAATATTTGTTAAAATTTTTCAATTCAAATAAAAATTTAATAATAATCATAATAATAATAATAATAATGTTTTTATATTAATAGTATAGTTAACTATATTTTCTTTTAATCATATTAATAATAATTTGGTGCGTAGACTTCTCTTAAATAAAACGATTTTTATTAGTATTTCTAAATATAGTAGGAATTATGGAGTTAATATAAAATTAGGTTTTATTTATATATAAAATCTCTCATTTATTTATATTTTTATTTATTTACCATATTTCCTTTATTTGCCATGGTATTTGGCTCATATGTTTGGTATATAATAACATGATTTCTAATCCTTTTTCATATATTTTTATTTATTTTCCATACCTTTTTATACCTCCTTCATATTTATTTATTTACCATACCTCTTATATAAATATGGCCCATGGTCCATGGTATGAGTAATAAAAAGATTTTATTTATTAACCATACCTCTTTTATAAATATGGTATTTGCCTCATGGTATTTAGCCCATAGTATTAATAATAAAAATATTTTATTTATTTATTTACCATAATTCTAGTTTATTTATATTTTTATTTATTTAGTATAGATATGAAATATAAAAATATGTTTTATTTATTTACCATATTCCAATTTATTTATATTTTTATATATTTATCACATATATTTAATATAACTCCAAAATAATTATTATAAATATATTGATTACAATTGAGTCACCATTGTTTGTCTAAAAAATTTGGTTGAGTAAATAATAACTTACGTAAAATTAATAGGAGGCATGGATTTCAGTTTTAAATCAAAAGTTTGTGCAATGAGTCTGGTCGGTAAATCACACGATGTGTAAAATCAAGTGGAGCTTTGATGAAATTTTATTTTGTTTTTATTTTTTCTTCTGAAGTGTTATTTTGTTTCTATTTCTTTTATAGTATTAATGTTACAGATCTAGTCAACCTTACATAATTACACATGGTAAATCTATTTTAAGTTAACTGTGTAATCAAGAAAATCAAAAATCTGTTTGACATTCTTGAATGGGTATTCATTATTTATGGGAGATCTCTTTAGAGAGGGCAGTGTGGGAGATATTGCGCTGGCGGGAGTGGTAGCTCTCATGAATGCCATTTGAGTTTTTGTTGGCATTTTCCTTGAGAGCAAATAAATGGTAGTTCCCTGCACACTCTCATGATAAGCTAGCTTCACATGGGAGCTGATCATTGATTTCATGTTTATTATTTCTTAATTTTAACATGGTATCAGGCTCCAGGCTCCATCGCGCCCCAGCCCCACAAGTTGGAGTTGAATTTGTGTTATGGCTGAATTGTTGTGTGGGTGAGTGTGAGCCACATTTTCTGTTGGTGCCATCAACCAGCTACCCACTAGATTGAGTTTGAGGCATGTGAGTGGTAAGTCTCGGAGGGCCGCATTTGATTTGGAAGAGCCATAGGCTAAAGCTTGATTAGGAAGAGCCATAGCCGAGAGCTTTGTGGATAGAACTGGGGTCGATAAACATAGAGCTCGTGAGAGGAGCTGCGATGAATTGGTGAAAGGGTTGGAGCATGTGGATGCGTGCATAATCTTGTGAGTTTGGCGTGTGGGAGAAGCAGTGCTGGAATGCAGCCCAATGAATGAGAAAGAGAACTAAATTGGTAAAGCATATGTTGTTCAAATGGAGGATTTGGCTTACCAAGATAAGTATTTTTCTTTATTAAAAACAATTTCAAAGTGTATTTATCCAAGAAAAGTTAAAGAGTTTTTTTTTTGAGAATAACTCTTGATGCATACAGAGAACTTAAGCCAGTTTTCTTAGTAAAAAAAATACTTTATCATATGTATATAAATATTTTTTATTATGTTAATGTTTCATAAAGAAAATATAAATATCTATAACACTAAAAGATAAAAGATAAGTAACTTATCTTTTATATATATATGTGTGTGTATATATATTGCATATGCATTTTATTAAGAAAAGATAGGATGCTTGTTTTTAAGGGATTTTGTATTGGTGTGTTAAATGATAAGAAATCGAAATTCTTTTCTTGAAAATGAATATACATTAAAGATGTTAACTCTTGAAATATTTTCATATGTAGTGAAGTAGAAAAGAGAAAAGTTTCTCACATTAATATTCTTGGAAGAGTTTTTATGAATATGTATGTATACATTAACCATGTTGTGATAATGTATATATAGATTATCATGGTGTTTGTAAATATTAGTTATTTAATAAATCCATGAATAGATTACCATGGTGTTTTTAAATATTAGTTATTTAATAAATCTATGGATAGATTACCATGGTGTTGGTAAAGATTAGTTATTTAATAAATTCATGGATAAATGAGCTATTCAGTTATATTTCTTTAGAAGAAAAAAACTATGATTTCTTTTATGTTATCATAATTATGATGTTAGTTTCTTTCGAAATAAGATCATGTATATGCATGTAATATTACTTGGAAAATAAGACATGTATTCTTATGCTTTATTACATTAGTTTTACGGAAAAGAAACCATGTTTTGCATGTCTATTATGTTATATTTCCTCGAAAAGGAAACATGTGTTTGCATGCTCTATTATGTTAAATATTCTATTGGGAAATTAATTTTAGAAACTTTATGCATTGTATGCATAGGAACAACATTCATAATATTAGCTTTAGTACCAAAAGAAATAGTTGAAGGATTGGTTCTTTTTTTAAGGTTTAAGTCACACAAATGCACATTGTGTCATTTTACATCAAAGGAATTCATGGACAGTAGTAGTGATTTGTCTTGTACGAATGTGAGCATGTGTAAGAAGTGTCATAATAATGTGGAGATTATTTGACATGAAAAGTGTTGGTTGATTATTTTTTTTTATATGAGGTTGAATTAATATTGTTTGTAAACTAGTTTAGATCTATTTTAATTCGAAATCTATCAACTCTTAAGAGAGATCAAATTTCTAAGAGTACAAACATCTGCTCAAAATTTTCACTTCAAATAAAATTTTAATCATAATCATAATAATAATAATAACAATAATAATAATAATTTTTTTATATTAATAGTAATGTTAATAATATATATATTTTTAATCATATTAATAATAATTTGGCCCATAGGCTTCTCTTAAATAAAACCATTTTTATTAGTATTCTTAAATATAGTAAGAATTATGGAGTTAATATAAAATTAGGTTTTATTTATTTACCGTACTTCCTTTATTTTCCATGGTGTTTGACTCATATATTTGGTACATAATTACATGTTGATTTCTAATCTTATTTCATATATTTTTATTTATTTTCGATACCTCTTTATACCTCTTTCATATTTATTTATTTACCATACCTCTAGTTTATTTATATTTTTATTTATTTAACATAGATATGAAGTATAAAAATATGTTTTAATTATTTATCATAGTCCAATTTATTTATATTTATATTTATTTATTACATATATTCAATATAACTCTAAAATAATTATTACAAATATATTGATTAAAATTGAGTTCCCATTACAAATGTTTACAAACTTTCCTACATTACATTTATACATAATGTTTATGTAAAGAATTTGGTTGAGTAAATTATAACTTCTGTAAAATTAATACGAGGAATGGATTTCAGTTTTGTTACGTAAATCATAATTTTTTGCAATGAGTCTTGTCCTTAAATCGCAGGATATGTAAAATCAAGCGGAGCTTTCAAAGTTATGCAAGGTTTACCAATGGATTAGGTCAATTTTGCTTAAAGAACCAAATTTTGTCAACTTTATTTCTCATGAAATTTTGTTTTGTTTTTCTTTTTTCTTTTGAAGTGTTATTTTGTTTTTATTTATTTTATAGTATTAATGTAACAGATCCACTCAACCTTACATAATTACACATGGTAAATCTATTTTACTTTAGCTATTTAATCAAGAAAATAAAAGATCGGTTTGATGTAAAATATTTTTGAATGGGTCTTCAATGGGTATTAATTATTTACAGGAAATCTCTGCAGAGAGAGAAAGTGTGGGAGATATTGTAGTGGTCGGAGTGGTAAATCTAATGAATTCCATTTGAGTTTCTGTTGGCATTTTCCTTCAGAGAAAATAAATTATAGTGCCCTGCACACTCTCATGATAAACTAGCTTCACATGAGAGCTTATTATTGATTTCATGTTTATTATTTCTTAATTTTAACATGGTATCAGGCTCCATCCCACCCTAGCCACACAATTTGGAGTTGAATTTGTGTTATGGTTGAATTGTTGTGTGGGTGAGTGTGAGCCAGATTTTTTGTTGGTGCCATCAACTAGCTACCTACTAGATTGAGTTTGAGGCATGTGAGTGCTAGGTCTTGGAGGGCTGCATTTGATTTCGAAGAGCCATAGGCGAGAGCTTGATTTTGAAGAGCCATATGGGAGAGCTTTGTGGATAGAACTGGCGTCTGTAAACATACAGCTCATGAGAGGAGTTGCGATGAATTGGTGAAAGGGTTGGAGCATGGGTTGGAGTATGTGGATGCGTGCATAATTTTGTGAGTTTGGTGTGTGGGAGAAGCAGTGTTGGAATGCAACCCAATGAACTTGGTAAAGCTTATGTTGTTCAAATGGAGGATTTGGTTTAAAAATATAAGTGTCTTTCTTTATTAAAAATAATTTCGAAGTGTATTTAGAGTTTTTTTAGGAGAATAACTCTTGATGCATACACAGAACTTAAGCTAGTTTTCTTAGTAAAAAAATACTTTATCATATTTATATAAAGATTTGTCATTATGTTAATTTTTTATAAATGGTATCGATGTGTTAAATGATAAGAAATCCAAGTTATTTTCTTGAAAATAAATATAGATTAAAGAGGTTAACTCTTGTAATATTTTCATGTGTAGTGAAGAAGAAAAGAGAAAAGATTCTCAGATTAATATTCTTGAAAGAGTTTTTTATGAATATGTATGTATACATAACCATGTTGTGAGTATGTATATATAGATTACCATGGTGTTTGTAAATATTAGTTATTTAATAAATCCATGGATAGAATACCATGGTGTTGGTAAAGATTAGTTATTTAATAAATCCATGAATAGATTACCATGGTGTTTTTAAATATTAGTTATTTAAGAAATCCATGGATATATTACCATGGTGTTACTAAAGCTTAGTTATTTAATAAATCCATGGATAGATTACCATGGTGTTGGTAAAGATTAGTTATTTAATAAATCCATGGATAAAGGAACAATTCAGTTATATTTCTTTAGAAGAAAAAATTGTGATTTCTTTTATGTTATCATAATTATGATGTTAATTTCTTTCGGAATAAGATCATGTATATGAATGTAATATTTGTATTATCTTTGATTGGAAAGAATATAAATTTGTATGTGGGAAATGATAGCATGTTTAGTTAACCTACATTGGAAAATATTCTTTGTTAAAGAAGATGATTTAGGTGTACAAAAACTAAAGTAATGTTTTGGTTTCCTTGAAATATATATATATATATGGCTAATGTTGGTATAATACTTGGAGAATAAGATATGTATTCTTATGCTTTATTCCATTAGTTTTATGGAAAATGAACCATGTTTTGTATGCCTATTATGTTATATTTCCTCGAAAAGGAAACATGTGTTTGCATGCTCTATTATGTTAAGTATTCTGTTGGGAAATTAATTTTAGAAACTTTATGCATTGTATGCATAGGAACAACATTCATAATGTTAGATTTAGTACCAAAAGAAATAGCTGAAGGTCTGGTTCTTTTGTTAAGGTTTAAGTAACACAAATGCACATTGTGTCATTTTCCATTGAAGGAATTCATGGACAGTAGTAGTAATTTGTCTTATACAAATTTGAGCGTGTGTGATAAGCATCAGAATAATGTGGGGATTATTTCACATGAATTGATAATTACTTGCTCACACTAAGGTAGAGATGTCAGAAGAAAGCAAGTTGTGATATTGTATTCACATTTCATGTATGCACATGAATAAGTGTTAAAGGTTTAGTTAAAGATTGATTATTGATTGATTGAGGCTTTATCTAATAATGCTATAAAATCTTCTTGATGACATCAAAACAGGAAGCAATGGTGACTTATGAAAAGGAAATATTGTGGTTAAAATGGTGGTAGGTAAATGAGTAATGGTTCATGAGGATGGGTGCGATGGTTCATGCAGATGAGTGTGAGTTGCAGGATGGTCCATTATGCGTTGGTACATTGTAGGTACATCCATGCCACCAAGATATGAAGATATGTAGACTAGAGGGTAAATGCTACCATATTTATTGTAATGACTTTAAGCTATATATTTCTATATTTCCTTGTAAGATTTATAACGATGGTTAAGTGATGGTATTCCTTATAAGCCATTGAGTGAGGGTTGAAGACCCTAACGAGCATTTAATAATAAAATTAAACATTGTTGGTTTTCACCCTACGGGGTTTCAAGGGCATATTGGCGTTCGATGATGTGATTGATTATTGTGTCAAGATGATGATGTTTATTCCTTTCTTGTTGTGATTTTCATAATTCCAAGTTATGATGAATACATGAATAATGAAATCAATGCAAGGTTACATCATACAGTTTTATGTTAATGTACTACAATAGAGGTTGTTAATGGTTAAGCAACTTACTACTCTTATACCAAGGTTACACTATGAACTAGTGAACATTCTATCTAATGACGAGTAAGGAATATTTAATAGTTATTTGGATAGTTACCCATGGGTAACTTGTATAAAAAAAATTTAACTCCTTGCATTTCCATGTGAAGTTATCAGTGTGTTTTTTTATTTTTATTTTTTTTATGATTCTAGAAATATACATATTTATTGATATATGATTCTAGCAATCTAGATATTTTCAGTAGTCCACTTTTTACATGAGATGTGTGATTCATGTTTATAACTACATTGAAGAGTAATAAGTAATAAAAACTGCTGCAAAACGGTTTTCAGAACATTGGAATCTTGTAGAGAATAAAATACAATAAAACCTTTGTTGTAGTTATCAACAACTTGAGTACTCACTAGTGAAAGTGAGAGTTTGCTATTAACATTGGGTATATGACATATTACTCATAAATTTAGTAAACATAACTAAAGTTACCATGCACTACTTGAAAAAGATGAATATGCATAGTGATGGTGTGTGAAACTAATGCATGAATGCAAAAGGTGGGGAAATTCCTTTAAGAGGATGAGAGTTTTTTAAAATGAAATTGAATGAACCCTTTTAGACGTTAAAAATACACAATGGTTCAAGCAGTGAGATTTGACTATAATGATTGGTTGTCGAATGAGTAGTTTTTGAATGAGTCATGTCATGAATACATTAAGATTATTAGTGGCATTGATTAGTTAGTGTTGTATGAATAACTAATAAAACCTATATGCATGAATTGGTTTTGATTAAAGATTACTGCAATTTGTGAACAAGTAGCTACTTCATGTGTCTGTTTTTTGGTAACAGAACATTGTGGGAAATGGAAATTTTTGGAATGTTTCCCTAACCGTTATTGATATATACACATTAATGAATATTTGTATATAGTTATATGCATGAAATTAAAATAATTGTGTAAGATAATATGTGCTTAATAAATGCATATTTACAATTAGCATTGTTGCTTATAGTAAGCATGGGTAGCTTAATGGCAATAGAAAACCTATGAAAGTAAAACCTGTCAAACATTGCAATGCGAATTGCAACAATAAATGTTAAAGTAACATGTTATAATGTGCATGATTGTGTTATTTGGGAAATAATAATGTATAAAGACATGGTATAATGTTTTAATGTGCATGATTTTGTTATTTGGGAAATAATAATGTGCAACACATGTATGTTAGTCATGTCCCCTATTAATATAGATACCATTGGACTCATGTGGAGGGCCAAGTATGATGTATGATGTAAATGAAGTTTCTTTTTCTTTATATATAATATGCATATAGTTCATTATGTAATTTACTATGGGAAATAATGCTAAAAGTGAAATTTAACATGCCATACAGTTGTCAACAATTGTGAAAGGCTGAATGGCACCTTCTATAATGGCGTTGTACCCGCAGACAATACCATGATGAGGTTTCAGCAGTCAGGAAGCATGGTCGATTTGTTGCGTCTGAGCACGGGCCATGGCTTCCACAACGGGGGGAGGCACTCAGCTTCCCCCTACCAAAGAGATTCAAAACAAGGACGATGCTGAACGGGGTGGGCACAACCCTCTCACAGAGGAAACGCACTTGAACAACGATCCGACCCATATGCAGGCCTCTGAATCCACTCGTATTCCTCCTGCAGCTGCTTCAGTAACATGCAAGCCCATAGCTGCAGAAAGACCAAATATTGACCTCCCAAATCACTATATAAATGCTCAGATCCAGTATATGAAAGACCATGCACTCATTGGGAAGTTCATCGGCTTCTGGCCTACAAAAAAAGCACTGCAGGGATGGATAGCCACAAAATGGAAGCCCAAAGGCCATGTCACTCTTCAGTTAGGGCCAAAAGGGTTCTTCAACGCGGTTTTCAACTACATAGAAGATTGAAATAGGGTTTTAGATGGGGGTCCCTATTTCTTCAACTCAGCTGGACTTTATCTGAGAGATAGGGTCGAACGTTTCAACCCGGACAAGGAAAATTTCAATTGGGCGCCAGTATGGATCAGGCTATACTCGCTTCCTCTAGAGTACTGGGATGAAGAATCTCTCACAGCCATAGGCAGAGGGCTAGGAGAATTCATCAAAATTGCTGAGGAAACCAAGCTTCGAAGGTACACCTCTTATGCGTGGATTTGTGTATATATGCAACTATACAGAGCGCTTCCAGATGCGGTAAGTTTATTTCATGATGAATTTGAATGGATTAAACCCCTTGATTATGAGCACGTTCCTTTTAGATGCTGAAGATGTCATGCCCATGGCCATTTGTTCAGAGACTGCCCACTGAACACTACCGCTAAGAAAACTGAAGCCGCCAACAAGTCGGAGGTATATGGGTTTACTAAGGTCTCTAGCCAAAAGAAGCACCATAAAAAGCCCCCTTCTGACAACAAAGTCTCCGGCTCGCAAGCTAATGTACCCAATACTAGCAATAGTTTTGAATCCCTAGCCCATTCAAACCCTTCTGGAGCCCCTACCCCTGCCTCCCCTACTTTATCCCCTGACCACACCATTCATGCTTCTCCCCCAAATCCCACTCTATCAACACCTAATCCCACAATCTTAGAAAAAGGAGAGTCCTTGAGCTACAAGAAATCCCTCGATACTAGTTCTGCAGATGCTAAATCAAAAGGAATGGAGGTTGAAAATGCCCTGCTAAATCCCAACCTCACTATTCATGAAAACCCTAAGAGAAGTCAGCTCAGTCTCATGGATGAAGATTCTAAGGGCTCTGAGTTGGGAGAACTTGACCTACCAAGTTTAGAAGACGCTTGCATTCATCAGGAGTTTGACAACATTAAGCCCAGCCAGATAGACACTTTGGAGGTTGTGCTATCCAAAGCTCAGCAGCATAAAAAATTAGGATCCAACCAGGAAGTCACTGGGACGGTCTAAATATCATAAAAGAGTCAAAGAAGAGAGGTCGGAAACCAGACTGGAAATGCACCATCATGTTAGGGGAAATGTTGGTGGAGTCAGGTCGATACCCCAAGGTCACGAGATTCTATAAACCCCTTCCTAATGCTTCCTCATGAAGCTCATATCATGGAACGTAAGAGGGCTAAATAGCCCCAGGAAATACAAAATGATCAAGAGAATGATGCAACAAGAAAGACCGCAGCTTATCTTTCTTCAAGAAACCAAATGCAATTCTAAGGCCCTTGGTAAAATTCTCTCCAAAGCTTGGCCCAGTTGTCATTCTGTTGTAGTTGATGCCTCTAGATTTTCTGGAGGTTTAGCCATAATCTGGGATACGCAAGCCATTGAGCTTGGGGACTTCCATGCAGCCCATAACCTCATCCAAGCCTCTTTTCATCTCATAGGCACTAGCATTCATGGTCACCTATCAAATGTTTACTTTCCACAAGATCTAGCAAGCAAGACCGTGCTTATGAACATGTTGGAGGTCCTAAATTCCAATAGAATGCGTCCTCTATGGATTTTGGGAGGAGATTTCAACATGATAACAAAGCTGGAAGAAAAAACTGGGGGGCGTGCGAGACTGGACCTGGATAGCTCTCATTTTAGAGACTTCATAAGCAAAAGTTGGCTGATTGATCTTCCCTTTACCAATGGGATGCACACCTAGAACAATAAAAGATATGGCATTCATCACATCGCATCTAAATTAGATAGATTCTTGATCTCTAATAATTTTATCCACATGGGAGGGGACATTATAGCTTCTATCTTACCTATTACAGGTTCGGACCACTGGCCCATTGATTTACAATGGCAGAGACCTAATCAACACTTAAAGCGACCCTTCCACTTTGAGGCCTTCTGACTTGATCATCCCTCCTTCAAGGATATGTTTCATAACATTTGGAAAAGCTTCATTCCTCCCAAAGGATCCAAGATGTTTCAGTTCCAGCAAAACCTCTGGTTCCTAAAATATCAAATAAAAAGTTGGAATCATTCAGTTTTTGGGAACATTTTTCAGGAAAAGAAAGCCCTTGAACTCAAAATGGTGGAAATCCAACTGGAAATTATTAATAAAGGGAGATCAGAGATCCTTGACAGCCAGGAAAAAAATCTTCAGCAACAGTTGAACGAAATATACAGGCAAGAATAAATCTTCTGGAGACAAAAATCCAGAGTTCGCTGGCTTAAGGAGGGTGAGCGTAATACAAAATTTTTCCATCGCTCCACTATACAAAGAAGAATGAAAAATTACATTAGCCACATCAGAAATCAGCAAGGAGAGCGACTGGAAAATCATTAAGACATGAAGCGCGAATTGTTGGATCATTTCAGAAATATGCACCAAGAACCTCCGCTCTGCAGGCAATCAGCTATTGACCAGATCACCCATCTTATTCCAAAGATTATCACGGAGGAACAAAATCAGATGATACTAAGATCCATATCCTTACAGGAGGTCGAAGCAGCCTTAGCACAAACTAAAATTGGTAAGGCTCCAGGTCTGGATGGTTTTACTTCCAATTTCTTTCATTATTTTTGGGATCTCATTAAGATGGAAGTTTGGCATCTAGTTGAAGAATCGAGAACTATGCATTGGTTATTACCATCTATCAATGCTACTTTCATTACTCTGGTTCCAAAGGAATACCAACTGAGAAAACCTAATAAGTTCCAGCCTATCGCTTTATGCAATGTGATCTATAAAGTTATTTCAAAAGTTATAGCTAATCGTCTCAAGCCTCTCCAACCCATGCTTATCTCTCCAGAACAGACAGGTTATGTGGAAGGTCGGAAAATCCTAGATGGGATCATTTTAACTCATGAAGTCATCCACTCCTTAAATATCAGCAGAAAAGCAGGTATGATCCTTAAAATCGATCTGTCTAAGGCTTTTGATAAATTGAGTTGGACCTATATTCAAAGGATCCTGGAAGCTTTTGGTTTTAATCATTTGTGGATAAGATGGGTCATGAACCTTATCTCATCCACCTTTTATTCTATTTTGATCAATGGGATTCCATATCAACCTTTTTCTCCCTCCCGAGGCATCAGACAAGGAGACCCTCTATCTCCCTTTCTTTTTGTGCTCATGGCTGAAGGCCTTGGAAGTCTCATCCAAAATGCTACTCAAGCTAAACATATGAAAGGCATTTCTCTTCATGGCCTTCCACCTACCACCCATCATCAATTCATGGATGAAAATATTCTCTTTGGCCACCCTTCAATGCAAGAAGCCTGTGCTTTCAAATCCATCTTGAATATCTTTTTTGAAGCTTCTGGCACCTCTGTCAATGCTTCCAAATCTCAAATCTCTTTCTTCAACACCCCTACTACCACTCAAGCTTTCATAGCTCAGATTTTAGGCTTTCCCACAACCTCCCTTCCTGCTAAATACTTGGGTGCCCCCCTCATTGACTCTGCCATTAAACACTCCTCTTGGAACATTCTGCTTGAGAAGCTTCAAGCCCGTCTTTCCTCCTGGACTTTCAGAGCCCTTAACATGGCCAGTCGGCTTGTCCTCATTAAATTTTTCCTTCAGTCTATGCCTCTTTATATTTTCTCTGTCCTGGTTGCTCCGAAATGGGTCCTTAAGCAAATCAAATCTTTACAATGTAGATTCCTGTGGGGATTGTCTGGACAAAAC
Organism: Pinus albicaulis; assembly: GCA_034641835.2. Lineage (NCBI taxonomy): Eukaryota > Viridiplantae > Streptophyta > Pinopsida > Pinales > Pinaceae > Pinus > Pinus albicaulis. Next base: position 1,549,310,431 of record CM076582.1, read on the forward strand.
CGAAAATGGGCGCTTGTTAATTGGAATACTATCTGCAACCCCAAAGAAGCTGGTGGTCTCATTCTCAGGGACCCTATTCATAGAAACAAAGTTATGGGTGCCAGGATGTGGTGGAAATGGACCTCAAATCCAAACACACCATGGGAAAAACTATGGATAGCAAAATATGCCAATAATCGACCTCATGAAGAACTGATCTGTATCTTCCCTGAAGCCCTCGGCTCTCTTATATGGAATGCTACCAAGCAGCACAGTGATTTGATCCAACAACATAGCTTCTGGGAAATTCAAAATGGAGGTACGGCCAAATTCTGGACGGATGCCTGGCAACAACAACCAAAACTCTTAGAGATCCTCAATCATCTCTATAGGGACAATATCCAATTTCAACAGGAAGATAGAGTTAATCAACACTGGCTCACGAAGAATGTAAATGGATACAGGAAATGGAAGAAAGCTACTCTCATTGCTCCCCACGCTCAAGACAACATCACAACTATCATTAGCTCTGAACTAAGACAAAGAAAGATCATATGGTCTGAGGAACCGAACGTTCTTAGATGGGGACACTCCTCTAAGGGGGTTTTCTCCACCAAGGATGTTACACCATTTTTTGGTCATCTAACCTATCATCATTAGATGGACCCAAGTACACCATGTAAGACCAATTTTACCCTAAGTAAAATTGCCTTCACTATGTTAAATAACTTAATAAACCACATTTATTAGGTTGTTTATGGTCCAAACAGGAAACCCCAAAAGGAAATATTAAACAAACCTATATTTGTTTGATTTTCCTCATGGAATAATTAATTAAACCATAATTTAATTATTATTCCCGGTCATGTTTAACCCAAAAACAAAGAAATTAATTAGATAAACCTTTATTTATCTTATTATTTTCTAGGAATAATTATTTAAATCTTATTTAGATAATATTCCTTGTTAAATATGACCAAATCACCCACAAATAATTAAATAAATCATTATTTATTTGATTATCCTTCAACCACTTCCTTAAAAATATAAATAAATCATTTTTTTATTTATTATTAACAAATAAATGGATTTGACCCAAGTCAAATACTTTTTCCCTCCAACAAATATAATAAAATATTCCATAAAAGGTGGATCTAGATTTGGTTAACATTATTTTAATCATGCACCAAGATCTAGAATGACCCAATATTTTGTTATAAATAGGAGGGTTTTCCCCATCATTCTTCACCTTTTGTTGCCTACTAGATCACTTTGGATCTATACACTTGGTCTCATTTCTATCATTTGCTCCCATTGAGCTCTATTTTCTGCATTGGGTTTTCTACATCTACAAGAGAGAGAAAGCTTAGATCTGAAGTGCTGAGGACTACAAAGAACCCATCCCATTGAGGAGATTTGGATACACCTTCTTGTTTCCTCCCAGGTGCCCTGTAATATAAAAATTCATTCAAAAATCGTGTTCTTGTCTTGTCTGTTGGATGCATGGAGCAAACTCTTTACTTCACTGCTTAATATCTTCCCATTTATAGATCTGTTTGTTGCAGCACTTTAACTACTAATTGCAGATCTGAAGATGTTTTGCAGCCATTATTGTTGTTAGGGCTATTAGTTATGCGTAGCTAAAGTGGTTCTTTTTGTACACTTCGACGAAGAATTCATACTAACAAATGGCGACTCCACACGGGTTTTAAATTACGTATTGTCGTTTTTTCCTTTCTGCATATCCGGCTACTTCGAGGCCCTAGAACTGTTTTTCAGGCCTTAGTTTCCTGTTTTTATGTCATTTTCTCCTTAAAACCTAAAATTCCAAATTTCTAACCTAGTGTGTTTACGGCCCACTATTACGCGGGTAAGCGACACCCGGCCCGCACACGAGACGGCAACTTTTGCGAAAATACTGCCGAGACAATAACTTGAATGGGGGTCGCACTTGCAGCCTAAACCTATGGCTGACCCCTCCAGTGCTTGCCTGACACATTTCACTGCCTTACTGCCTTTTTTCCGGCAATATTGCCAGAATGATTAAGGTTGCCTTGACACATCAGTCACTACAGCCTCTGTCTCAGCCCGCCTTGACCAAGATCTGATCTGTTCTTACTCATCTAAGTGGGAACCCAACCCCTTAGGGCTTTAGTACCCTCCACTTTTTGTGGAAGAGTTTTAGCTGTTTCAGCCGTCGGTTTCAGAGCTTCAGCCCCCTCTTTTCCAGATCTGTTACCTCCCTTTCAGATCCATTGAAATCAGCCCTTTTTCCTTTCAAATCACCTCTTGTCGTTTTGTTTGGACCTCTTTTGAAGGCCTCCGCCTCCCCCCTCCGGTTATTTGCTGATTTCCCTGCTTTTTCCAGCCACCTTGCCTCTGTCTCTCGGCTGTGATCTGCACCTCTTGCCTGCAGCTTTATCCTCCAGATCCCTGTCCCTTTCGACCCTAGATCTGTTGAGCTCTCTTTATGTGTGTTTTACATAGTTTTTCCCTTTCTTTTCAGCATAGTTTTGAGAGACCCACCTTCTTGGGTTAGATAGATGCACAAGTAGCTGTTATTTTTCTGTTATTCTATTTTGTTCTCTGTAGGTTTATTTTCAGCTACGCAGCACACTTTTTTCTTGCTCCCAACAACGAAAAGGGTTTAAAAATTAAAATTAACGCACGCCACACACTGACCCTAAGCGAAGAAGCGCCTGGTTAACACCGCCTGGCAAAGACTCAAAAATCAATTGTCACTGCACCTTATCTGCCCTTGACATTACTTGATTCTGTCCCTTTTTGCCCTTGTCGGTTTCCTTCTTCCTGTCATCATTGCGCCCCCAAGGCGCCTTTCCCGGAGACTTCTTGGCCTTCACCCTCAGTTTCCGGTTGATCGACCTGCTCTACACCGCCGTCGTCGAGCCAGTCCACCTTCGAGTCCGCACTCCGACTCCTCTCTTGAATCATCAGGTCCTCCTTCTCCTCGTGGTTCTCCCCCTGTTACCTTCACTATGTCTGGTCCAGGGCCTAACGCTAGCAGTTCTCCCGGCCCCAATGCCGGCCCTACTTCTAGCGGAACCGCCACAAGCACTACCCCGACCACCCCTATGCTGCCGTACATTGCAAGCCTCAGCCTCCCTGATTTCCATCAGTTGATTAATGACCTCATTCACCACAATGCTACCTGGCCCGCTATGCAAACCAAGCTGCCCTCTGACATCCCTAAGTTCGAGGGCCTTAATGGAGAAGATCCAACCAATCATGTTCGGTCTTTCCACATGTGGTGTTCCTCCAATTCCATTACCGATGACTCCATCCGTCTTCGTTTGTTCCAACGCACGCTTACCGGCGAAGCTTCTAAATGGTATGTCGAACAAGCCACCTCTTCCCATACCACATTCGAGACTCTTGCCCAAGCCTTTTTGTCATACTTCCAGCTCCCTCTCCGATACGACACTGGCACAGAGCTCTTGACTTCCTTTAAGCAATCCTCTTCAACACGCCTTTCTGCCCATGTTCAGGAATGGCGACGAAGACGGAGCTTATGTCGAGCCCCTCCCTTTGAATATCGGGTTTACATGGATTGGTTCCTTCGCACCCTTCCTTCTCCCATCGGCAAAGATGTTGCCTCTCACTTTCCTCAAACTGAAGAAGCCGCCCTCCAAATAGCCTTAAAATATGACCTGATCTACGCTCAATCTGGTTATGTTTATACCGTCCTTCCTGACATCCCCAGGCCCGGTGGCGCTAATGCCCCAGGGGCATCTCATTCCGCCGACGGTATCGTTGGATCTCTTTCCCATCCATCTGCTCATCCTCCTATGGGCTATGGTCTCCCTCAGGGAGGGGCCAGCACCTCGAGCACTCTTCCCCCTCTCGGCAACATGTATCCAGGATACGGCATGCCTCCTCCTTTTGCCCAACCTCCTGCTTACCTCAATGTTGCCCAACCCAACCCTTACCTTTATCCACAGCCTGGTGCGCCAGCTCCTCCAGCATATGCGCTTCCACCTCCCTTGCCTCCTCACAACCCGCAACAGCACTTACAACCCCCTCCAGGGCAAGTATTTGCACAGCAGGGTGCGATTAATCCCCCTTCTTCTCAAAGAAGGCGGAGAGGCAACCAGAACCCATCTGCCCTCGGTAACCGAGGACCCAATTCTGGTGTGGACCCTAACACTAGCAACCAGCCTCAGGGCATTCCGCCCAGGCCGGACAGGCCGCTTCGCACAAACAAGCCCTGTTCGTGTTGCGGTGTTTATGGTCACTACACTCACGATTGTCCTCTCTTACCCCAGATGCGACAGATGTGGGAGTCTCAAGCCACATTGCGCGGACAACACGCCTCCCCTCACGCTCCTCCTAATGTGGCCACTACCCCGCCAGCTGTGTTCACTGATCCTTTCCCTCAACAGGGATTCGTGGCTACCCAACCCCTCGACAGCCATGCAGCCACACCCTCGTCCATTTCTGGTTCCTCTGACTACCAGATCCTTATGATGCGCTCCGATCCGTCCCCTTCCATCGACCTTCACCTTCAAACTCGGTCTCGCCAGTACCCCAAGCCTCCTGCTCAGTCTGCTCCCGAGCCTCCATCTTCAGGTTCTACAGAGCCTCTTTCGACATCCAGTGGCCCCTTACACATCCCTCAACCCAAATTTGAGGTTCATCCAAAGATTCCAAAGGGCCCATTACGCCGAAATGCTGCTTCCAGTCGAGCCGCTCAGTCGTATAGTATAGTAGATGATTTGGCGCAATCCCCTGCTGCCATTTCCACACTGGAACTCCTCCAGTCGTGCCCTTCCCAAAAGAAGGCTCTACTATCTGCCGTGGGCGCTGTTGATCCTGCTGATGACCAAATGATTGTTTTCGACGCCACTCAATTGGACCATCCTCCTCTTCCTCCTTCCTTCGCCTTCCAAATCCCAGTCAAAATCCGGAACGCCAATGTATCCCGGTGTATAATTGATGAGGGGGCATCCACCTGCGTGATGTCTGCTTCGGTTTGGAAGCAACTCGGATCCCCTGAGCTGGCCCCTTCCACGATCACCCTTCGAGTGTGGGACGGTCATGCCTCCCAACCCATTGGCCTGTTTCGTAACTGTCCCATCACCCTCGCCGGTAAGACCGTTTGCGTTGATGTCGAAGTCATTGACGCCCCTCTAGACTACAACATTCTATTGGGGCGAAGCTACACCTATGCCATGTCTGCTGTCCCATCCGCGGTCTTCCGCAAGATGTCTTTTCCACATAATGGAAAGATAGTCACCATAGACCAGCTATCGTATCATGAGCCGCCGTCTCCATCCGCCTCCGAGACGACCATCTCTTCTGTAGCCAACAAGCAAACCGTCGATTCTTTGACCAGTGTCTCCCCCGGCGTCTACAAAGATTCCACCCTGATTGGTACTTTTCCTCATCTTCCCCCTCCTCCTGTCACTGATCCCAACTTGTCGAATGTTTGCATGATGCAATCGTCTCAGGCTGCCCATAAGCGGCCTGCCTCAGCTAGTCAGCAACCTCCCCCCCGCCCTTCGCAACCCGCTCCTAGCCATTCATCTCAGCCAGCCGGACCTCCTCCTTCTAGCCCTCCCCCTACAGCTGGTATCCCTGAACCTCTCTATCCTCCCAGATCGGTTCCTCCTGGCCTCAACCATCTTGAAGCCGTCCCTCCTGGTCATTTCCCTGCTGGGCAGATCCCTTTCCTAGCTCCCCCTCCCAGAGTATATTCTGTCCCCGTCATGGCCACCCTCTCCCTCCCTAACTTGACCTTGGGAATTCCGGTCTGGTACCTTGATCCCCCAGCCGCCACCCCTCCTGGTCACCCCAAACCCTACATGGCTTTGACACCGGTTCAAGCAGTCCCCCTCGCTTCCTCCATCGCCATTGTGCCCCCAACACCTCCATAAGACCCTCCTCCTGTTGTGACGGCTCCCGGGAAGAAAGGCAAAGCTCGCAAGGGGGCACCCAAAGACAATACCACCACAACCGACACGGCTCCTTCTCTGCCCGCGAAGCCTTCTGCCTTATGTGATGTCACCGGTCATGCCACCCATGCTTGTCCCGAGTTACCCCGTATCCAGCCCATGGTTAAAGTCGTGTTCCCCGAGTCTACGGTCCCTGAAGCCCCTACTCCTTCTTCGTCCGTTACCAAGAACCCCAAGACTCTCCGCACCAACAAACCCTGTGCCTTGTGCGGCGTCCATGGCCACTACTCCCACCATTATCCTCACCTGACGCATTACCGCGCCTCTTTAGAGGTGATCCGCGAGTATGAGGTTGAACAAAATCAATCCGCCTCTCCCATTCTCGCGCAGTATGCTTCAGGCCAGCTTGAGGATCCCCCCGCTCCTATCGACGTTCCCCCCCCTGATGTCCAAATGACGGAGTCTACTGTCACCATCCTTTATCTATCTTCCTATGCACACCACTCGGAGCCTAGCCCATCTGCATCCTCCCCTGTTGTGTCCCTTGATCACCCTGTTCCTCCTCATACCCGAGCTCACTCCACTGGTGTCTCTGTTGACCTCCGCAGCCCGAGTCCTCACCATGTTTCCGATAGCCCTCATACACCACCTTGTTTGAGTCTTGATCATCCTGCCACTTCCACTCCCTCCCGCGGTTGCCGCCCGATGACTTCTGTAGACTCACGCTGCCGTCATTTCCTTTCATCCCCTCATTTCTTGTCTTGTCACACCATTATGCAGGACCCCCCGTCCACACCTTTTATCAGTTACGCCGATGGTGCAAGTCGCTACTCCCAGAATCTCGCCTCGGCAGGTTGGGCCATCTTCACCCCCTTGCATGCCCTTGTTCTTTCTAACGGGGTATGCATTGGTTCTGCCACCAACAATCAGGCTGAATATGATGCAGTGTGAGGCCTATTATTCGATGCCCTCTTCCATCGCATCCTCCATCTGCATGTTCGTTTGGATTCCTTGCTTCTTGTAATGCAACTGAATGGTGTTTATCGTGTGCATAACCCTGTGCTGTTTAGACGCTATTTACGAGTGAAACTCTTGATACGTACCTTCGAAACCATCACTTTCAATCATGTACCTCGAGACCAGAATCACTATGTAGATAGTATTGCAAACCAAGTTCTAGACTGGCATTTATCACATGCATTTCATTCAAGACAATAACATTCATAACAAAAAACCATAACGATGCATATCCATAATATATGTGTCGCAAAACATGTGTTTAGAGTCCATCTACTCTGATACATATGACATGCCCATAGCATGTTACAAAAACTCAAAAACTGGGGGCACCATCTGCCCCTACATCATAGGGGGCACCACATGCCCCACCCCTAATCACTATCTGGAGGATCCCGAGCCAATGGCTCTGCCCCTGCTGCCTGTAGATCACGCATCACCTGACCAGCCATCGCCATGCGCCGCATGACACCTCGCCACTCCGAGGGTACACCAACACACGGCTCTATGAACTGGTCGTCCAAATCCTGCCACCCGCGCTCTGATACTCCGGTCAACAACCGTTCGCATCTACGTCGGATATCCTCCAGCAGGGCAGCTGCATCCTCATTCTGCACCGCTCTTGATCCTGTAGCTCCAACTGCTGCCGGTCGTCCCATATATCCGGCCGGTTTCACCGGTGCTATATCTGCATACCAAAAGTACATGAATCAGTACCTTACATTACTATTCAACATACTTTAACATGCCCATACAAGAATAGCAATTGGTCACTTACCATCGGGCCCCCAGACTCGACCAGGCGGAAGTGGCAGGTCCGGATCTCCACAATAGCTCATCCCACTATAGGGATAGTCATCTATGTACAAAGGCATCTGATCCCAATGGGAAAAAAACTCCGGTCGAAATACTCGCCCGACCGCCCCTCCTCCTCCTCTGCACAGTAGCCGTCCCCATCGACGCATCCTGGGCTCCCTTGGGCCCCCATCTGGAAGCTGTACATGAGGCCTCAAGGTCGGGATCTTCTCAAAGAAGAAGGCGCACAACAAAGTCCCATATGAGCAGTCATGGTTCACCTGCCACCTGCATAGTGACAATTGTCGCTTTAGCGACACCAACAGCATTTGGGCCCACCCATAGTAGGTCCCACCCAATACACTTTCCACTAACATCATCTGCCCCCCAATGATGTGATGGAACGCCTGGCTGCCCAGGATTCGCAGCACAGCTGCGGCCACTGCACGGGTGTCTAGCCTCTCTATATCCCCGATCGGTATTCGAGTCCCCTTGACTTGGAGACCCGGTCAACAATGGCGTTCCACGAACTCCATGATATGTCGCCCCCGCGGCAACACTGGCTGTGTGTTTCCCACCATCCCCAATGGCGGGAGACCAGTCAGAAAGTATACGTCCTGGACCGTCAGTTCGATCCTATGCCCCTGCACCACAAAGATTTCCTGATCTGGATCCCAATAACTGATAATCCGGGCCAATAATGGTTCCCCTGCTCTCATCAATGGGTTCTCCACAAACTTGAGAACCCCAAATCTGGCCAATACACGACGAACGCCCTGATCCGCCTGGATCTCTGTCCGAAGTATCCCCAGATCTCTCTCTCTCCATTTGACCCGTAACTCTACCATACCTGCACAAACACATCATTTTTGTCAGCGTTCAGATCGGGAAAACCATAACCAAACACCAAAACCCAACTTCCAGGCATAAAACAGCACCAAAACCCCCTCATCTCCCAGGTCGCAGTTTTCTGCCATTTTCTGGACCAGGTCGCACTTTTTTCCCTTAAACCTGTGTCCTAGGTCACACTTTTTGCCCGAAAAAGTGCGACCTGGCCGTAGAGATGAAGGAGGGGCTGTTTCTAGGATTTTGGGCCCTAAACTGAAAAAGTAATCCATCAAAATGCAAGAGAAAGGTTAGGCCTCCTACCTCCAACTGACGGATCTCGATTCCACCGGTCGGTTTGTTCGCTACGTTCGCCGTAAGATTTAGGGCCTTCTCTCCTCTCCACATTCACCACAGCAACAATAGCAAATGAATGATTTTGGAGGGAAAACTTCCTTATTAAAAGAGAACCACTGTTTCTTCTTTCGACTGCTGCGACCACACTGTAGCCCTGTTCGACGAACCGTCAGCACCGCTGGAAAGCTCTCACCGAGCTCTAAAATGGGATTCTGTTAGTTTTTGGTGATTTGATACTTCACCTGGACACATTTTGTCCAAGAAGGGTCACTTCACCTCTCCCTAAAATCGAATTTCCTCACTTACGACACTTGTACTTGGGGCACCATATTGCTCCCTTACTTGTCCATGTTCGTGTTGATTTTCGTCATGAGTTCCCACCTTGAACTCATGCTTCCGGGGTCCCCCATTAGGACCTTTACTCTGTGGCAGCCCCATCGAGTCGCCCTTGTTTAGAGCATCCAAGTTGAGTCATCATCGCATCCATGGAGTCTATACCACGTCCCTTTGCACCTCACTATAGCCCTCCATCCTTCATTGCTTGGTCTCTCTCTTGTGTCGCACATTATGACCTTCAGTCTCACTGTCCCCTATCCCTCATGATCTTGTGTCAGTCGCTGCCGTGTCATCCATGCTCTTTATGCTCTAACAAGGGAAGTCGTCCATTCGCTACTCAGTCCTTCCCATTTCCACTATCGTCATTAGTGTCAGTCTGTCCGTCGCTCTATTGTTTTCTCTCGTGCCTTAGTTGAGGATCTCTCATTGCCTCACCTATGGCGGACCTCCTTCTGTCGACATCAGCACATTCATTCCAGAAGAAAGGTCTAGAGGGCGGTGTACCTTGGTTCCAGCTTCCACTCTTGTTCGGTGCCTCGGATCAGGCAGGGGGATCTCTCATTTCCCTTTGACTTGATTGTTTCTCCAGCTCCTTTCAACATGATCGAGATTCGTATACTTGACGGTCCAGTGACCCAGCAGCAGCTCTTGATGATTCCCGGGTATGTGTGAGATGTCTCAACCCTCATGAGGGGGTGGCCCTGCAGATAGCCCCCCACATGCCCGGATGACCTCTTCTTTGCAGCCTTCGATGCCGCTCCAGATTTTGATGATGTTGTTGGCCTTAGCCACTTGCAGCACCTCTTTGATTTGCATGTATCAGTCAGATTTTGTGAGCCCTTCCCCATTTACAGGGGGCATTTGGGTTGTATTTATCTCATGTACTCAGATATTATTGTACTAGTCCTGGCTGTTATCCCAGGCATAGCATGTATGTGAGACTCTTCATTGTATTTTTATCTGGCCTTTGTTTATGCCAGCTGTACTCTATGGTTCGGTCCCTTGTTTACTGGACACACTATTCTTTTGTACTGTGTCACGGCGGGCATAGGTATGCCTCCCCCGCCGCCTTCAGCACAGGTACCCTCTCATAAAAAGAGACTTGTTGCACCTGCGAGTCTCGTCTCCTCCGGGTCTAGTCCTTCAGCACACTCTCTACCTCACCTTTCTCTCTCTGACTTCCCTTTTGTCGTCTAGTGATTGAGTTATTACAACGTACTTTGGTCATACGATTTTCTCCTGACACTCGCACGCTGGGGGGCAATCTGTTACACCATTTTTTGGTCATCTAACCTATCATCATTAGATGGACCCAAGTACACCATGTAAGACCAATTTTACCCTAAGTAAAATTGCCTTCACTATGTTAAATAACTTAATAAACCACATTTATTAGGTTATTTATGGTCCAAACAGGAAACCCCAAAAGGAAATATTAAACAAACCTATATTTGTTTGATTTTCCTCATGGAATAATTAATTAAACCATAATTTAATTATTATTCCCAGTCATGTTTAACCCAAAAACAAAGAAATTAATGAGATAAACCCTTAGTTATCTTATTATTTTCTAGGAATAATTATTTAAATCTTATTTAGATAGTATTCCTTGTTAAATATGACCAAATCACCCACCATTAATCAAATAAATCATTATTTATTTGATTATCTCCCAACCACTTCCTTAAAAAGATAAATAAATCATTTGTTTATTTATTTTTCACTAATCAAGGGATTTGACCCAAGTCAAACGCCCTTTCCCTCCAGCAAATATAATAAAATATTCCATAAAGGTGGATCTAGATTTGGTTAACATTATTTTAATCATGCACCAAGATCTAGAATGACCCAATATTTTGTTATAAATAGGAGGGTTCTTCCCCATCATTCCTCACCTTTTGTTACCTACTAGATCACTCTGGATCTATACACTTGGTCTCATTTTTCCATCATTTTCTCCCATTGAGCTTCATTTTTGCATTGGGTTTTCTACACCTACAAGAGAGAGAAAGCTTAGATCTGAAGTGCTGAGGACTACAAAGAACCCATTCCATTGAGGAGAGCTGGATACACCTTCTTGTTTTCCTCCCAGGTGCCCTGTAATATAAAAATTCATTCAAAAATCGTGTTCTTGTCTTGTCTGTTGGATGTATGGAGCAAACCGTTTATTTTACTGCTTCATATCTTCCCATTTATAGATTTGTTTGTTGCAGCATTTTAATTACTAATCGCAGATCTGAAGATGTTTGGCAGCCTCTATTGATGTTAGGGCTATTAGTTATGCGTAGCTAAAGTGGTTCTTTTTCATACACTTCGACGAAGAATTCATACTAAAAAAGGAAGCCTACACTCTCATTCTTTCCTCCTCCAATCCCTGCAATCCTATCTGGCAGCGTGTTTGGGCTCCTGACATATGGCCCAAAGTCTCGACTTTCCTCTTACTTCTCAATCATAAGAGGATTCTCGCCTGGGATAATTTGATCAGATTGGGATTCATTGGGCCATATCGATGCCCCAATTGTAACCAAAGTATTGAATCTGCTCAGCATCTCATGATCTCTTGCGATATGACAAATACTCTTTGGGAGAAAGTTTTCTTTCACTGTCAAAAAACCAAACCCTCCGAAGATTTAATCCACCACATTCGCAACTGGCCCATGTCTCCCTTCTCTAGTGCGCTTCTAAACACGTTGTGGCTTCTTATCCCAGGCCTCCCTTTTTGGATGATTTGGAAGGAACGGAACAAAAGAGTTTTCAGAAGCCAATCCTCGCCTATAAAAGTTATTTGGAATACTTATTGCAGCAACCTCCAAGATACTCTTTCTCTAATCTCTTGGAAATAAGAGGACCTTCCATCCAAGCCTAAGGAACGAGCTGTCTGGGAGAATTGGAAACTCAAAATCATCCCAACCTCATCTACTCCTGGTAGAAGAAGCCAACAGATCCATGTCTGCTAGTCTCCCCCACCCCTCAGGAGTGGTCAAATTAAACTTTGACGGGGCTTCTAAAGGCAATCTGGGGTGGGCTGGATTTGGTGGAATTTTCAGAGATTCTACAGGAACTCCTCTTGCCATATACTTCGACCATCTTGGATGGGACACCAACAACTCTGTAGAGCTCGAGGGTCTCTGGAAAGGTCTCTGCTTAGCACAACGCCACAACTTCTTTCCACTTTTCGTTGAGGGAAATTCCCAAGTGCTCATCAATATGGCTCAACATCTGCTCACAGGCTCCACTGCCGTCAAGATATCCACTTGCTGGAGATTAATTGCCAGACTTGAACTGATGGAAACTTGGCTCAAGAGTCATAATGTCATTTCCTTCTCTCATATCAGGTGCGATCGTAACAAAGTCGATGACCACCTTGCTAATATGGGAGTGGAAAGCTATGCTACTTTCCTCCATGGTCCGCTCAGCATCATCAATGAAGAGGCAAAATTTCAGGAATTCAGTGCTCTGGTGCAACAGGACTTCTCAGCTCCGGATGCAGATGTTTACAGCTCATGATGGGATGCTCGTCCCTCATCACCTCTCGAGGCCGTCACTTTGGGCTGGCCATCTGGCCTTCCACACTTGCATTAACAGTGGTATTCAATACGCCACCCCACGTAGTCTTAATTGCATTTTCTCAAACCATCGTTGCAGTGAGCTCTTCATTTGGTTTTCTTCAGATCTTGGTATGGACTATGATCTTCTGCATGGCGCTTGCCCCGTATGATCCATTACTGAATTTCACCATGCTTCTTTTCCACCCGCCTACACTGAGCCTAGCGCTCGAACACAGATAGGGAAATGGTGCAATATTTTGTGTTGTCTGGAGACTGTACTGGAATTCCACCATTCGCACAGTCAGTTCTGCTACTCGAATTCTCTGTATAGTTCTCCCGACCCTCCACTGTCTCTTCTCCTTTTCCCGTTTAATCATCCTCTCCCCCCCGCCATGCCTAGACTGCACCATCGTATGCGATGTTTCCGTGGCTCCAGTCATGGCCGTGTCCATCGCTCTCAGTCTTCTCCCTCTTCCGATTCATCCTCAGAAGATCTCCCCTGTGACCACTTTCCAGAAACTAGAAGTCGCAGTGGTAGGCCTTACTACCCTGACTCCACTCCTCCCTCTATGCGTCCTTTGCCTCCATATGTCTTCTCCACTGCACCTCAAGTTTGCCCCTCTGCTGTTCCCTCCGTTCCCCACCCTTCTTCTTCTTCCTCCCTTTGCCAAACCTCTCAGTGCGTGGAGTTTACTTTCGATTGCATGTTTGAAAGACCGGTCCTCAAAGCACATGTCACGGTCACTATTTGTGAAGAGTCTTCCCGCCTGGTGCCACCTCTATCTGCAATTCCTGGTCCCTCTGTTGCTTTTCATGGCCCCACTGCCCCTAGCCCCGCCTCTGCTGAAATCGCCAAGGATGCCTTGGCCGAGTTAAATATTGTTCCGAACGTTTCAATACAGGTCTAGACTATGGAAGGCAAGGACAAAGACAAAGTGCTCCCCTCGACTGATGAAGGCGAGAGCAGCGACGGGTTTGGATGTAGAATTGTTGAATAACCGCCCTCCCCAACCAATGAACAATAGTTCGAAGATGCCCCAGAGGTTTTTTTTCTCCATGCATAATGTATTTAAGTTAATTATGGTTTTCTTGCTTCGTCACCCTCTTCTTGCAGAGTGGCCTGCTATTGTTTTTGTATTTTTGACAAATAATTTGGATGTAAAGTCGGTTTCCCATATGAGGGTCGTGACTCTTAATCTGAAGGGACTGGTTTCCCCTCTGTGGGTAGTCCAAACTCTGGATTTTCATGGCATTCAAGCCCTGTGCTCATGCTCCCTCAGTTGAGACAGAGGCATTTTTTTACTATTATGTTATATATTAATAGATTTAGTGTTACTTAGAAAAAAAAACAATTGTGAAAGGCTAAAAGGCCTTGGGTTTATGGTGGTTACCTGTGCAGAGGGGTTGATGGCACTTACCTGCCCAGATTTACTCTCCCTAGAGATATATGATCTCAGTAAGGGAAAAGAGTTGGCCAGGATGGTGAAGAGGGGAAAACTTGGGGAAACTCTATTGATTTTGGAGCCTGTTGGAGAAGGTCCAAAATTCCTCATAGACGGGACACTGTCAGAGAAATAGGCATGATGTTGCCAAGAGGAATCCATACTTGAATTGGAATGGTATTTTGTAGAATAACTGTCTGGATGTGAAAATGACTTGATTTGGTTGCAGAAACCAACTCCCAAGAGTAGGGAGGAGCATCTTGTTTACCATTGTGATTCTCATAGCGGAACAAGGTAAGTAATAAGTTATGTGTTATATTAAAATGAATTTTTATATGATTATGTAAATATATAATGTAGATACTAAGAGGAAAGGAGCTTAGTGCTCAGAAAATGAATTACTGAATATATAAATTCATTTTATTAATAATTTTTTTGAATTTCTTAGCAGAGGCTAGGATATGCCCATGGTACATTGATTGACCATTGGTAGGATTAGAGAGCTAGGTTCTCTCTAAGGAATTTTTTGAAGTATTGTGTGGATATCTTATTAGGAGCTAAGATAATGTGCATGTGATGCATTGATTAAAGGGTTGGTGCTCTCAGAGTACTTGTGGAAGTACTTTGATTAGAACATCCCTTGATATTGCATGAATGTTTGATAGTTGCAAGTATTTCATTTGATTGAAACTATGTCACTAATTTGATTTAGTTTGTTATTCATGCATTATAGGCTCTTTCCATGACTGTTGATGGGTTGTTCAACCATTCTCAGAGAGCTTGTGTAAAATCCATCAATACTTCCAATAGTAACTGGTAAGTAATGGTAAGTTCGTATAGAGACTTTTCTATATTTTTATGAATTGAATAATGGATAAGTAGTTAAAAATGGAAATGGAATATATTTTGAGCTATACATGCTTATGACTATGGATAAAAACATTATTGTCTCAATTAATGGAATTTAAGGAAACAAAAGTGTTCCATTGTGAAGGGGAAGGACCCCTTTGATTTGTTTATATTATTATATCATGAGTATAAGTTTAAGTTTCAGTGAGAGAAGCACACTGAGGATGGTGTTCTCTTCAAGGGGGGAGTATGTAACAAACCTACTCAACCTTACATAATTACACATGGTAAATCTATTTTAATTTAACTATTTAATCAAGAAAATCAAGAATTGGTTTGATGTAAAACCGATTCTTGAATAGGTATTCACTATTTACGGGAGATATTTAAAGGAAAGAGGGCAAGTGTGGGAGATATTGCAGTGGTGGAAGTGGTAAATCTCATGAATGCCATTTGCGTTTCTGTTTGCATTTACGTTTAGAGAAAATAAATGGTAGTGCCCTGCACACTCTCATGATAAGCTAGCTTCACCTGGGAGTTGATCATTGATTTCATGTCTATTATTTCTTAATTTTAACATGGTATCAAACTCCATCCTGCCCCAAACCCACAGGTTGGAGTTGAATTTATGTTATGGTTGAGTTTTTGTGTGAGTGAGTGTGAGCCACATTTTTTGTTCGTGCCATCAACAAGCTACCCACTAGATTGAGATTGAGGCATGTGAGTGCTAATTCTTTGAGGCTTACATTTGATTTGGAAGATCCATAGGTGAGAGATTTGTGGATAGAAATGGGGTCTATAAACATAGAGGTTGTGAGAGGAGTTGCGATGAATTGGTGAAAGGGTTGGAGCATGTGGATGCATGCATAATCTTGTGATTCTAGCATGTGGGAGAAGCAGTGCTAGAATGCAGCCCGATGAATGAGAAAGAGAACCCAATTGGTAAATCTTATGTTGTTCAAATGAAGGATTTGGCTTAAAAAGATAAGTATCTTTCTTTATTAAAACGAATTTCGAAGTGTATTTATCCAAGATAAGTTAGGGAGTTTTTTTAGGAGAAAAACTCTTGAAATTTTGGTGCATATGGAGAACTTAAGCTAGTTTTCTTAGTAAAGAAAATACTTTAGCGTATGTATATAAATATTTTTTATTATGTTAATCTTTTAAAAAGAAAATATAACTATCTATAAAAGTAGAAGATAAGTAAATTATATATATATATATATATATTTAAAAGATAAGTAAATTATCTTATATATATATATATATATATATATATATATATATATCTTATTTATGAAGAGATAGGATGCTTGTTTTCTTTAAGAGGGATTTTGTATCGGTGTGTTAAATGATAAGAAATCCAAGTTCTTTTCTTGAAAATGAATATAGATTAAAGAGGGTAACTCTTGAAATATTTTCATGTTCAGTGAAGAAGAAAAGAGAAAAGTTTCTCACATTAATATTATTGGAAGAGTTTTTATGAATATGTATGCATATGTTAACCATGTTGTCAGTGTGTATATATAGATTACCATTGTGTTTGTAAATTTTAGTTATTTAATAAATCCATGGATGGATTACCATGGTGTTGGTAAAGATAAGTTATTTAATAAATCCATGAATAGATTACGATGGTGTTTGTAAATATTAGTTATTTAATAAATCCATGGATAGATTACCATGGTGTTGGTAAAGATTATTTATTTAATAAATCCATGGATAAAGGAACTATTTAGTTATATTTATTTAGAAGAAAAAACGGTGTGATTACTTTTATGTTATCATAATTATGATGTTAGTTTATTTCAGAATAAGATCATGTATATGCATGTAATATTTCTATTATCTTTAATTGGAAAAAATATACATTTGTATGTGGGAAATGATAGCATGTTTAGTTAGCCTACATTGGAAAAGATTCTTTGGCAAAGAAGATGAATTACATGTACAAAAACAAAAGTAATGTTTTGGTTTCCTTGAACTATATATATATATATATATATATATATATATATATATATATATATGGCTAATGTTGGTATAATATTTGGAGAATAAGACATGTATTCTTATGCTTTATTCCATTATTTTTATGGAAAAAAACCATGTTTTGCATGACTATTATGTTATATTTCCTCGAAAAGGAAACATGTGTTTGCATGCTCTATTATGTTAAGTATTATATTGGGAAATTAATTTTATAAACTTTATGCATTGTATGCTTAGGAACAACATTCATCATGTTAGCTTTAGTACCATAATAAACAGATGAAGGGTTGGTTCTTTTGTTAAGGTTTAAGTAATACAAATGCACATTGTGTCATTTTTCATTGAAGGAAATTTTGGACAATAGTTGTGATTTGTCTTGTAGCATGTGTGAGAAGTGACAATTACTTGCTCACACTAAGGTAGAGATGTTAGAAGAAAGCAAGTTGTGATATTGTATTCATATTTCATGTATGCACATGAATAAGTATTAAAGTTTGACTTAAACATTGATTATTGATTGATTGAGGCTTTATCTAATCATGCTATAAAAGCTTGTTGATGACAACAAAACACGAAGCGATGGTGACTTATGAAAATGAAATATTATGCTTAAAATGGGGGCAGGTAAATGAGTAATGGTTCATGCGGATGGGTGCGATGGTTCATGCAGATGAGTGTGAGCTGTAGGATGATTCATTGTGCATTGGTACGTTGTACGTACATCCATGCCACCAAGATATGAAGATATGAAGACTAGAGGGTAAATGATAAAATATTTATTGTAATGGCTTTAAGCTAGATATTTGTATATTTCCTTATAATATTTATAACGATGGTTAAGGGATGGTATCCCTTATAAGCCATTGAGTGAGGGTTGAACACCCTCACAAGCAATTAATAATAAAATTAAACATTGTTTGTTTTCACCCTACGGGGTTTCCATGGTATATTGGTGTTCAATGATGTGATTGATTATTGTGTCAAGATGATTATGTTGGTTCCTTTCTTGTTGTGATGTTCATAATGCTAAGTATGTGATGACTACATGAATAATGAAATGAATGCAAGGTTACATCATACATTTTTATGTTAATGTACTACAATAGAGGTTGTTAATGGCTAAGAAACTTACTATTCTTATACTAAGGTTAGACTATAAACTAGTGAATATTCTATATAATGATGAGTAAGGAATATTTAATAGTGATTTGGATAGTTACCAGTGGGTAACTTACATAAAAAAAATTTAACTCCTTCCATTTCCATGTGAAGTTATTAGTGTATGTTACAATTATATATATATATATATATATATATATATATATATTGTGTTTTAAATTATAATGAAATATTTATTATCAACATTTATATAGACATTAATTTATAATACTAATCAAAATATCTATTTTATGATACATTTTATATTATTTAGATAAAAATAATTCTAAAATTTAATTAGATCATAATATTATTTTAATTTATTGTTATTATATATATATAATATGAAGAATTTAAATAGATATACATTTTTTAAAATATGAACAATATTTTTAACTATAAAAATTCACAGAGTAAATTGTCAAGAAAGTGGATTCTATTCCTCAGCCATTTCCATGGAACTTAAAAACTAAATTGGATAGAGACTAAATAGCTACCTAATCAAAACTTTATAAATAATTAACTAATTTACATTTTCCATTTAAACTAATTAATCTAAATTTTATAAATAAACAATTAAAATATTTTCTAAACTTGATAAATAACAGAGTAAAATATATTTTGTATATTTTATTTAAACAATACTAACATTAATGTCGCATAAAAACAATACTTGATTATATCATAAATTTTAATTTTAATTTTGTTAGATAGATCATATATATATTGAAATTGATTAAGTGAACTGGATTCAATGGATTATCCATTTTGCATTGTTAGCAGAGTAAAAAAAGGTTTATTTGTCAACCGAATGCTCTAAAATTAGTATCGGATAGGAATGGTGGAAATTTCTTATGCCCCTAACAATTGTACATTTCACATCTTGCAATGAATGAATTATTTATTTATTAGAGTAGGGTAATTGTATGAATTAACACAACAGAAAGCTTAAATAAATTCACACACAACATAAAATAATGGAGACGACATTTAATGTGGTTCACCCAACCAATCTGGGCTACATCCACCAAACAAAGGTATCAGCTTTCTTATTATTTAACAGGATATTACAACAGCAGGTTTCTCACATCTACACTTCCTCTTCCTCTCATCCCTCATATCTCATATGTTCTGCCTCTACAGGCTTACAATTTATAGATGTAGTGAAGAAACTGAATAATAAATTCAATTGAATTCTATCACAACAAAACAGGATTAATTATCTCCTCTTCAAGATTTGATGCCATCAAATTAGCAACAAACAACTATTGTTGGCATTATCTATGAGATTTTTAGCCAAAAATAAAATACAAAATCTCAACAATCTCCACCTTGACAACAATTAGCCTGATACCTCATTCAAGTTTATTCTTTTCATTTTTTTTGGAAGCCAAGAGAAGCTAGAAACCATCGTAGCTTCTCTAATAAAACTAGTTTCGTGAACATGTATGCACAGTTTTACTTTGTATGCACTTTTTCAAGAGAGACTCCCTATTCAGTGATAAATTGTCTTACAAAATGGTACTTTATAGGTATATTCTTTGATTTAATATGATAGTCTGGATTTTTAGCCAAATGAATTACACTTTGACTATCACAAAATAACTTTATGTTGTCTTGCAACCTACCAAACTCACCAAACAAGCCTTTCAACCAAATCGCTTCTTAGCAAGCATGTGAAGCAACTATGTATTCTACTTCTGTAGTGGATAAAGCAACAATGTTTTGTAGCTTTGACATCCAGCAAATAGCTCCACCTACAAGAGTAAACTCATATCCTGAAGTTGACCTTCTCTTATCCAAATCACCTGCAAAATCAAAATAAACATATCTGCAAACAAATTCACTACTTTTGTTATAAGTGATACAATAATCACTTGTGCCTCTCAAATATCGAAGCACCCATTTCACTACTGCCTAGTGTTCTTTCCCTGGATTTTCCATATACCTACTGACAACCCCAACTGCATGTGAAATATTTGGTCATGTAAAAACCATCGCATACATCAAAGTTCCTACTGCATTAGCATAAGGTATTCGAAACATATATTCCTTTTCTTCATTTGTATTAGGACATAAACTTGAAGAAAGCTTAAAACGGAAAGCTAAAGGGACTGAAACGGGCTTCACATTGTTCATACCAAAACTTAAGAGTATTTTTCTCAATATACTTCTGTTGTGATAAACACAACTTACCATTGCACCTCTCTTTGAAAATATCCATGCCCAAAATCTGTCTTGCTGCTCCTAGATCTTTCATATCAAACATCTTAGCCATCCGAGCCTTTAACCTTTTGATCTCACTTATGCTTTTCTTGCTAAAAGCACATCGTCAACATATAATACCAAGATAATTAATATGTCATTACTTAATTTCTTAAAGTAAACACAATGATCATATTCACTTATTATACAATTTTGGCTCATCATGAAAGAATCAAATTTCTTGTACCATTGTCTAGGCCACTGCTTTAGACCATACAATGATTTCTTGAGCTTGGAGAAAAGTTTCTTGTTGTGATTTTGAAAAAATCCTTCAGGTTGTTCCATATAAATATCTTCATCTAGATCTCCATGTAAGAAGGGAGTATTAACATCTAGTTGTTGAAATTCTAAATCAAGTAAAGCAACTAATGCTAAGGCAATCTGAATTGAAACAATTTTAACAACTAGTGAAAATATCTCATGAAAGTCAATTCCTGCTTTCTGAGAAAAAACTTTCGCAACCACCCTCAATCTGTACCTATTTTCTTTATCATCAACACCCTTTTTCAATTTGAAAGCCCATTTACATCCTATAGTTTTTATGTCATTAGGAAGTTCTACCAGGTCCAATGTGGCATTTTTGTATAATGCCTTCATCTTATCGTTCATAGATTCTTTCCACTTATCATTGTTAGAACCTTATACAACTTCCTGATAGCATAAAGGTTCATCATCATTAACGGTTAAAGTAATTGAAGTAACATAATCATCATACCTTCTAGGAGGATGTCTGATTCTCGTGGACCTTCTTAAAGATGTTTCTGGTTCTTCCACAATTTGTTGAATGTTATTATCTATAGGAACTTCTTCATGATATTCATCTGAAACTTGTTCATATTTACTATCACCAGTATTTGAATTGGTTTCAAACTGAATATGTTGAAATTTAGGTACATTTTCCTGTTTCAATTTAATATCTACATCTGGATTATCAAGTGAAGATTCATTGAATCTAACATCTCTGTTAATGATGGTCTTGTGAGAAGTAGGATCCCACAAACTGTATCCCTTAATCCTATCACCATATCCAACAAAGATATATCTTTTTGATTTAGGATCTAATTTAGAATGCTGATGTTTTGAAATTAGAGCATATGCATCACAACCAAAAAAATTCAGTTTAGAATAATCACAAGGATGACCTTTCCATACCTCTTGAGGAATTTTGCATCCTATTGCAGTTTATGGTGATCGGTTTATCAAATAACAAGCCGTAGATACTTCTTCTGTCCATAATTCCTTCTGCAAATTGGTGTTACTTAGCATTCTTCTTACTATTTCTAAGAGAGTCTTGTTCATGTGTTCAAAAACTCCATTTTGATGAGGAGTATATACAATAGTTCTATTTCTTTTGATCCAAAATTCCTTGCAATAATTATCAAATGCCTTTGAAGTAAACTCACCACCATTTTCAGTTCTTAAACATTTAATGGTTCTTCTAGTGGTATTTTCTACTAATGCTCTAAACTGCTTGAAAATTGTGAATATATTAGACTTTCTTTTTAACATGTAGACCCATACTTTCCTAGAGAAATCATCTATAAAAGATACAAAATATGATGATCCTCCATATGAGGTTGTAGGAGATCGACCCCAAACATCAAAATGGATATAATCAAGGATTCCTTTACTAGTATGTTTTCCAGTTTTAAATTTCTGATTGCTTTGTTTCCCATAAATACAATGTTTGCAGAAATATAACTTAAAAGACTTTAAACTAGGAAGTAACATACGATCAGATAAAATTTTTAATCCTCTTTCGCTCATATGGCCCAACCGTTGATGCCATAGTCGAATAGAATCACTATTGTTTTCAGATACAATAGAAGCATGATCTGACTGTGTTCTTCCTTCTAACTAAAAAATATTTCCAACCTTCTTTGCTTTCATTACTAATAAGATTGATTTGTAAATTTTCATTACTCCACCTTGAATAAAAGTTTTATATCCATCTGTGTATAAACTCCTATATAAATAATATTCTTTCTGAGTTCAAGCACATGTCTTACATTAGTTAAGATTTTATTTGTCCCATCAAACATTTTAATCTGGATGCTCCCACAACATTACATGAGACATCATTGCCCATGTAAACTACTGCATACTTAATTGACATATAAGATTTGAACCACTGTTTATGGATGCACATGTGATTGGATGCACCAGAATGTAATAGCCAATGTTGATCATGATTTGAAAAATTAACAGATAAAACTTCATCACTTATACCTGAACCAGATGTCGATCCTGAACCTGTATATGTCGTGTTTTCTTCTTTATTTTCTGTTGAAGAGTCTCCTTTGGATGTTTGTTGTCTCTTCCAACAGTCCTTCTTCAAATGTCCCGATTTTCCGCAAAACTAGTGTAGGTTTTAACCCTGAACAAAAATTATCTACACACGAATCTTATAACAGAAAATAAACAATAGCGAGAGCATAAAACATAAAACAGATAAACACATAGATTTTCCCCTGGATCCCAAATCGGGACGACCAGCTTGATTTTTCATTATATTCCTTTTAGTGTTACAACACATATATATACATGCCGAAGCATACATAAACCCCAATCCATAAACCCTGGATTAGAACATAACCGTAGTTCCCTTGACCGGATCTACAAAAATACCGGGGGCCGAAAACCATCGTACCCCAAAACCATGTGCAAAACCATGCACAAAACCATGGACGCGAACTACCCACCGGAAATTAAGGACAGTGCAGCCAGGGAGTGCTGCCACGGACAGAACGGGGGGGGGCTACCAGCCCCACGCGGCCTGGCGCCCGGCGCAAGGGGGAGCTATCGCCCCCCTCTTACCCCCCCCCCCCGCAACGTTCTTAGTCGTGGAAAGAATATAGCACAAACCCAACATTCTCCAACTTGTTGTTTTCTTTCCTCAAGGGTCCACAGGAGAGCTGAGTCATTAGCCCAGCTTTGCAACACCCATTGTTTGTTTACACCAAGAGAAATTTTGATTGCTCATAGACTTTGTCAATGCATCTGCAACATTATTCAAAGTGTCCACCTTTACCAGCAACACCCTTTTAGCCTCAACCATATCTCTAACAAAGTGATATTGAACATCAATGTGCTTTGTCTTTGAATGATAGCGGGGATCGGGGTTCTTAGCCAAGAAAATTACACTTTGGCTATCACAGTCTATCCTTATAGCTCGCTGCACCAACCCCATACTTGAACACAATCTATGCAACCAAACTGCTTCCTTTCTTGCATGAGTGGCTGCCATGTATTCTACCACTGTAGTTGAAAGAGCCACTACAAATTGTCTTTTACTCATCCAATTGACTGCACCTCCAAATAGGCTAAAAACATACCCACTTGTAGATCTTCTTTGGTCTAGATCTCCAGCCCAGTGTGCGTCAAAAAAACCATGAATGTAAAAAACTCTTTCCAATCCTGGTCTTCCCTGGTACCACAAGCCATAATCACTAGTGCCATGTAAATATCTGAAAACCCGTTTCACTACTATCCAATGCTCCTTCCCTGGGTTTGACATAAACCTGCTCAATACTCCCACTGCATGTGCAATGTATGGTCTGGTACAGACCATTGCATACATCAGGCTACCCACTGTACTTGCATATGGAACATGGGACATATACTCCTCTTCTTCTTGTGTCTTGGGACACTGTTTAGAAGATAGCTTTACACCTATAGGAATAGGAACATTCACCGCTTTACTATCTTGCATATTGAACCTCTGCAATATATTCTCGACATACTTCCTCTGGTTTGAACTTACCTCTTTAGATCTCTCTTAATTTCCATGCCCAAAATATAGTTTGCGACACCCGGATCCTTCGTATCCAATTTGGAGAATAGTTGGGTCTTGAATCTTGGATAATTTCTTTGTCATTTCCAATCAGCAACATATCATCCACATACAATACCAAATAAATAACACGATCACCAATTATTTTAAAATAAACATATTGATCCTCTTTGCTTTTGGTGAAGCCAAGTTCCTGTATATAGGTATCAAATTTCGGATACCACATCCTTGGTGACTGTTTTAACCCATACAAAGAGTTTTTTAACCTCCATACAAGTTCTTTCTTACCCTTCACCATAAAGCCTTCAGGTTGCTTCATGTAGATCTCATCTTCTAGATCCCCATGAATAAATGCTATCTTCACATCCATCTGTTCTACGGTAAAATGGCCTATCTCATGGGGAGAATGTCCAAAGCCTCCGCCGGGGACAGTCCTCACTATTCTCGGATCTCGCTTACCAATTTGAAAGTTGACTCTCGTCGATCCACGGAGTTTCCACGCCCCGGCTTCCGGCGCGGGAGGCGCCTCCACCTCTGACCATTTGAAAAAACGGAGTTGTTCTTCGGTGTTGGTAACCACGAAGCTGGGGAATCGGCCTCCCCGGGTGGGAGGGTGAAAAAGTCTAGACAAGGCGCGTGGCGCCAGGGTGTCGCGCCTCTCAAAATCAAATACGGCGGCCACGAGATAAAAGTAATCTAATAGAAGTGACTTTGGCAACGGAGAGAAAAATATCACCAAAATCAATTCTGACACACGGGAATAACCTTTCGCTACCAACCAAGCTTTTTATTTCTCCACCTTGCCTTCTACATTCATCTTCTTCTTAAACACCCATTTGCTCCCAATGGGCTTCCTTCCAGCCGGCAACTCCACCAGATCCCATGCATCGTTTTTGTGCAAGGATGCCATTTCATCAACCATGGCCTCCTTCCAAAGTTTTCCATCCTCCGAATCTACTGCCTCCCTGATGCTTCTCGGGGTTCATCACCGCTATAGCTAAGCTGTAAAACCCGAATGGGTAGCAGGTCAACTATACCTTCTCGGTTGCCTTCTTTCCCGAATTGATCTTCTCAAAGCCGGAGTTTGTGGCTCTTCATCTCCCGAGTCTTCTTTTGTTATAGAGTCTGATTCATCCTCCTTTAGCTCAAACTCTATCTTCTTAGGTTCCTTTGGTAGGACTTCATGTTTAACAACATATTTCACCTCTCTAGACACCACATCTCGGTTGTACAAAACCTTCCTTGTTTCTGGGTTCCAAAGCTTGTAACCCTTTAAACTATCCTTATACCCAATACAGATGCACCTTTCAGATTTATTATCTAACTTGGTCCTTTTCTCCTTTGGAACATATATATATCCATCACATCCAAATACCCTCAGATGTGAAAGAGATGGTTTCTTACCAGTCCATACCTCATGTGGAGTCTTATCCTCCAACGTTGATGAAGGTGATTTGTTAGCCAAGTAACATGCAGTCTCCATTGCCTTTGCCCAAAATTCTTGTCCTAACCCAATACCACTGAGCATGCTTCTTGCCTTTTCCATCAGCATTCTGTTCATTCTTTCGGAAACTCCGTTTTGCTGAGGTGTGTATGGATTAGTCTTTTGTCGTGCTATACCACACTTCTTGCAAAACTCTTCAAATTCCTTTTTGCGGAACTCCCCACCATTATTTTTCCTCATCACCTTTATCTTCTTCTCTGTCTAGTTTTCCACCAGAGCCTTAAATTCTTTAAATTTGTCAAAGACTTCAGATTTCTTCCTCAAGAAATATATCCATGTATTCCTTGAGAAGTCATCTATGAATGAAACATAGTATTACCGTCTTACCCGTTGATGGAACCGACACAGTCTAGAATGAACACTGTACTCTGGCACAAGTTCTAATATCTTGTTCACCCTCTTAGCACCAGAAGGAAAACTCACCCGATTTTTCTTCCCATATACACAATGTTCACAAAAATAAAAATTCAGAGAGAAATTAGACATACCTTCTACCATACCATTTCTATGCAGTATCTGAAGGCCCTTCTCTCCAATATGTCCAAGCCTTTGATGCCATATCATGGTCTTTTATCCAGAGATAGCTAGGATTTCCGCTCCACTTTCAGGAACCATAGAGTTGTTACACCCATCAATAATAGTGCTACCTTGTAGCTTGTACAGATTTCCAGTCTGAACTCCCCACATTAATACCAGTGCTCCCCGAACCATCTTGCAGGCATCTTTCTCGAACACTGTTTTTACACCTGCATCATCCATCTTGCTTAAATCAGACGTCACCGTGTGAATATGCACTGTGAAGTGTTCTAATCCTCCCACCTTGCAGCTTCAGCTTGACCTTTCCACGTCCGACGATTCTCGCCTTCCTTATCATCCCCCTAGGAAGACATCACCACCATCATATTTCTCATACTCGCAGAACCACTCCCTATGGGGAGTGAAGTGAAAGGATGCACTGAGTTAATCAACCATGACTCATGATCTACATGTGTATTTGAAGAAGAAGCCAAATACACATCCCCACCCTTCATCCTAGGTGGTTTTTGCCTCTGCAGAAGAAGCATCCTCGGATCCCTTTCCTTTCTCGGGAGCTTTAGATCTGCAGTCCTTTTTGTAGTGCCCTTCCTTTCCGCATTTCACAGCACACCTTTACAAACTTTCCGGGGAGATTTAGATCTCCCTCTAGATTTGGATCTCCCACTCGAAACCTTATTCTTGTTTACGTTTCCGGGACCTTCCTCCTACGGATAAGGCATCTCCATTATGACCCTCCATATTTCTCCATCTCATTTCCTTTGACGACAGAAGGTCGAGACAATGTCATCAAAGTTCAAGGTAGTTGTATTGCTACCTATTGTAATAACCAGATCTGTCCCACGAGTCCGGTAGAGAACACAACAAAGCGATGCACTTATCTTCATATGAGATTTTAATATCAACAAATGACAGACTGACTTACCACGGTATTGAAGGCATTCATATGCTCTCTCATCGAATCTCCATCCTTCATCCTCGGGTTATACAGACTTTTTCCGTGAGGAACAACTTATTCACCGAGACTTAGATTGGTACAAAGTCCCTAGCTTTTCCCACAAGGTCTTCGCCGTAGCTTCCCCCGGATACATTCAACAATATTGAATCACGAGACACACAACCGTATTGTGCTTTTAGCCTTCCAATCCGAGTTTCTTCCGATCTTCATCCGACATTCCCTGTTGGCTTAGTACCCGGATCTACCGCGATCCACGCGATATTTATCCACGGTAGA
Organism: Pinus albicaulis; assembly: GCA_034641835.2. Classification (NCBI taxonomy): domain Eukaryota; kingdom Viridiplantae; phylum Streptophyta; class Pinopsida; order Pinales; family Pinaceae; genus Pinus; species Pinus albicaulis. The sequence goes on from CM076582.1 coordinate 1,549,337,971, forward strand.
TCCTCCATCTTGAGCTTCCACAACTCAAAACTCGACCATTAAATTTCTCGATCTCTATCTTTCCGTCGCTCGCCATCTTCTCTCACCGCAAGAATCGATACCGCAGATCTCCCACTCGAACAAGGTCTACCTCGGACCCGAACTAAAAACCCTCGGCAGACAAAGGCATCCCCTTGAAGCCGAAACAACTCCGATACCAAATGTAGGTTTTAACCCACGAACAAAAAATTATCTACATACGAATCTTATAACGAGAAAATAAACAATAGCGAGAGCATAAAACATAAAAGCAGATAAACACAAAGATTTTCCCCCTGGATCCCAAATCGAGACGACCAGCTTTATTTTTCATTATATTCCTTCTAGTGTTACAACACATATATATACATGCCGAACCATACATAAACCCCAATCCATAAACCCCCGGGATTAGAACATAACCGTAGTTCCCTTGACCGGATCTACAAAAATAGCGAGGTCGAAAACCATCGTACCCCCAAAACCATGTGCAAAACCATGCACAAAACCATGGACGTGAGACTACCCACCGGAAATTAAGGACCAAAAATTTTCGCGAGGGTGCTTGCCCCGCACCCTCGACAGGGGGGGCTATCACCCCCCTCTTACCCCCGCGCGTGCTTAGTTGTGGAAATAATATAACACATACCCAACAACTAGCATTTTAGCTTACTCTTCTTCCCTTTCAATTTTGACTGAGAGTTGTTTTTCTGATCGAAGCATTTTTTCTTTAGATCGACCTCTCTCCATCATTACTTCGATGTAGAGGTTTTGAAATTTGACCTTTTTCTAGTTTCTTCGGGACTGACATAGCTCCAACAACATCATCAAATTCAAAGGTTTCTAATGAACTAAGACTTATAGAAGTAACAAAATGATCCCATGACTCGGGCAAATAACATAATCAAGTTATAGCTTTATCTTATGAATCAAATTTTACTTATGTTCTATCTAATCGCACCAAGAGAGTATTAAAGGTATTCGGATGATTGGTTATTGATGTACCTTCCTTCATGCGCAAGTTGTACAGATTTGTCTTTTCATAAGAATCCTATTGGTTAAGGATTTAGTCATGTACAATTTTTTCTAGCTTTGTCCATAGAACAGGTGGCGGTTTTCTCCGAAACGATGTTAAATAAAACATCATACGCCAAACACAATCGTATGTTGCTAAGTGCTCTGTCATCGATGTCACTCCATTCGTTATCCGTCATGGCGAAAGATTTTTTGGATTTTCCCAAAAGTGCCTTCACCACACCTTGTTGTACGAGTAAATCGTGCGACTTAACTTTCGAGATTTCAAAGTTATTCCTCCCATTATTCCTTCTTGATCTCAAAGTCGAGCACTTTCAGTTTTTGACATTTTTAATCGAATTAAAAAATTTGAGAAAAAAAAATTTCCTTTTCAAACAAGAGACTAGACATGTGATTTGATGAGACCCTTCTTAATCGTAGGGCTAACAAAATAAAACAAGTAAAATAGAACCTGTCTTTATTTTCACAAATCACTCAAATTTATAGATTTGAAATTTACATTTTTAATTCACTACAAAGCTTTACAACATTCGAGTCAAAAAAAAGCTCAAAGTTTGGAAAACGAGACTCGGAGCATCCAAGAGAGGGCGAGCTTCACGAGCGGAAGGAGCCACCGCCACTACATGATCTTACAATGACACACACTTTGCTACTCCTCTTCTTCAAACTCGCTCTTCCACGACCCTGCGAAAAAAACGTGGTGCAAATCCCATATAGAGCACCGACTTATGGTCTAGTGGATCGTCCAGACTCATAGCACTGTCCCCTTTGCGTTTTCTCCACAACGGACTCAAAAATCAACATCACTCACTCTAATCACTTTTTTGTTATATGTGTAATCAACCACTTCTTACACGGCCACACAATTCAATCCAAGATGGATCCACGCATGCAATCGCCTCCACGCCGCTTTACGATCTTCCATGCTTGACCGATCTGCTTCATACGCAAGTCAACCATGGACACAAAATCCTATAGGCTAGACCAGCGTAAGGAAATTAGATAGGTAGTGACTCCCGAAAGCAATTATAATCATATTTTTTCAGAGGCAGCATATCGATCTTAAATATGTCTATTAAAACCCGAATGCTCGATACCAATTGTACGAATTAATACGATAGAAAGCTTAAATAAATTTGCACATAGCATAAAATAATGGAGACATGTTGTCTCCATTATTTTATGATGTGTGTGAATTTATTTAATCTTTCTCTTTGTGTTAATTCGTACATTAATGACGTTATAAAATTGTTTGAAAATTATTGGAAATTTTTGGTATAATTTTTGCCAAAATATCATAGAAATTTTGGGAATTTTAAGTTGCAACTTAAGATGTTTTTGATGGCGCTGAATCTATTTTCTCGTTGAAAAATAAAAAACAATTAATGTCAATAATGTAATTAACTCGATAAATGTATTTTATATTTCATTGAGTTTTGTAACTATAGGAAGTTAGGTAACCAAATAGGCTATATTAAAATGATGATTTCCTAGGAGGATTGATGTAACTTAGAGAGTCATAAGTCATTTTTAGCAATAAGAATTCCAATATTCATGGAGGTTTCCTTGACGAGTGAGCGTTTTATCGGTAATTCCTTGAGTTAATTCAAATTCCTATTTTTATGCATTTTTTGTCCTAATTGAATGTTAATGATTCCATAATGCCAATGAGTGGTATCGAGCATAGGGCGAGAAGAGCGTGGTTGTGAGGGTTGTGATATTAGAGTATTCTTTACGCTTATCATGCCCATCATAGAGAAAAAAAAATTATACGTTGTGTGTGTAGCCCGATCTAGAGCAGTTGTTGTTGAACAAATCTGAAAAGTAGAAGTATGGAGCATGGTAAACTTTTTTTTGAAGTTTTTCAAGCCACTATGTCACTTGAAGTTGAGCGAGACCACTATCCGGAGCCCCGTAGACAAAGATGAAGGTGTAAGGCGAAGATCATTGAGCCTCCAAGCTTTCCCTGTGGAGAATCTTGGAGTTGTTGAGCTTGTCTAGAGGAGTCATCGTGTGTGGAGAGTCAAAGTACGGAGCTACATGAGTCGTTGTTAGTCGAACGCTAGAAAGGTAGAGAGTGTGCAACCACGAGAAACGGGAACCATTGGTTGATTGAGGGGAGTGGAGCCACGAGTATGGCTAAGAGACAAATACAATAGGAGCCAATTGACCGAGAAGAGTTGTTTGAAATACCGAAAGAGACAAATTAGTTGTAGCAACAAAGAGAGACATTGTATCATACTTCTCGAGATACAAAACTAGGTTATTTTTCTTTGGAAGTCATCAAACACATGAATGGTAAACACATAAGAAGATAATTTATGCTTGATATATCATATTTTTTCACAATGATATAAATTTATAGTACATTAGGTGTGACTCTTGGATTCCACATTCCAAGGTCTCCTGGACTCCCTAATCACAGTTCGCCTTCCACACTAACCCTAGGAGAATTAGGTGTCCAACATTCTCTCCCTTAATCGAAGGGGTATATATGAGTCCAAGAAGAAATTTGTAATAAAAATCTGCAAAGTATGCATGTCGACACTAGAGTTTGAATGAGCTCTACGAAATGTTGGCATAAGGAGGTGGTTGAAGGATGACCACCAACACTAGAACACTTAGTGCATTTCCTAGAACTCTTCCAAATCTAGCAAGAATGCGAGGTCTTCCTAATATTAGGAGGAGGTGCTCCTAATATTTTTGAGGAGGGAGACCTTCAACCTCGAATATGGGAGGTCACAACCTCGCGAGTGGTTTAACGATGACCACCAACTCTCTAATGCTTAATGCAGTTCTCGGAACTCTTCCAAATATGGCAAGAAGCTGAAATCCTATGCTAGAGGAAGTGTACCCAATTTGTTTTAAAGAGGGGGGATGCTCAAATCACGTAGATGGTTTAAGTTTGACCATATGTTGTAGTTCCTAGAGACAACCTTGAGATGAAAAAATACTCGTGCCTAGGACATCTTAAAATTAGAGGTTAGAAATGGAAAATTGCATAAATACCTCTAACAGAATATGGGTCATGAGAATAATGGATTTGGTGGTTTAAGAATGTAGAAGACCATATGAGCCTACTTCATGTGAATTCCCCAAACAAAGAGAGAGATTAGGAGGTTGTGAGGTTGATGGCTATTAGATGGACCAAGAATAAACAATGAGTAGAAGCTTTAAAATGTGCGAGAGGCGTTGAGGAAGAATGGAGAAGGAACCCGAAGATGCAAGCTTAACAGATTTAAGAATGCGTCCCTTACGATCTCGGAGGAAGCAGATATAAATGAGATATGGGGAAAAAAAAGATTCGTGGAGTGCGAATCAAGGGAGCGTAGCAAGCTTAAAACATGAGCGTTAACACACGGGCATTATATAGGAACAAATTTACGAATAAAGTTGCAAACTACCGACGACTACATTACATGAACCAATCAAAGTAGCATAGCATGAAAATGATTACACATAAAAACAGGATATTACGATAACAGTAAGGAGACATATACATACTACTCATTGCTCCATATGGAACCCAAATAACAGCTCGTATCATATTAATTTTCAATAGCTCTCCCAAATATGTATCTTAGAGCACGAGGGAGCTCAATCATACAAAAACTACAACAAAATTCTTCAAAATTCTAGAACCCTTCTTTAATCTTGAAACGAGCTACATATAAGGTTCCCGTCGAGTGTCTTACGATACTAATCATTTATGATAGACCGATACTTATGAAATCAAAACATCCTACCTAACTTACGGAGAGCGTACATTGAGTAATTACTTCATGCTGGAGTGAATTAAAACAAGAATGGGGAAAAATTGAAATTTCACCAAAGTGAAATTATCAAAATTGAACGAGAAAACATAAAGGACATAGTCGCCCAGATGGAGGCTAATAATCAAAGAATTCAAGACGGTATTGTGAGGAGGAGTCGTAGGTGGACGAGCGTGGATTGTCATCATACGATTCCTTCTATTGCTTGCAAAAGTCCACTCCCTTAGTCCGGTGATTTCTACTTAATCCATTATGAAGAAGCACGTAGTACCGTGCGCACCTATTTCTTTAGTGAAGATCTCTCGAGCGGACCACATAATCCATAACTGCATGTTACGCCTCGAAGCCTATGTGGTGTTTTTTGAATTGAAAAATGGGAACCGAATTTTGGAGAGTGTCTCAAGTAGTAAGCGATATCGGAGAGGGCGGGTGCGAAATGACGAGAGGAAGACACATGGAGGGGTGGGCGTAATGGATACGCCCATTTCGAACCCCCCCTCCCCCCATGGTTAAAGATCGAAAGCTGCGAGAAGTGTGAAATGAAACAAGGACCGTCGGATGAGGAGGGGGTGATTGGAGATGGAGGAAAGGTGGAGGGCGATGAGGAGAAGGAAATGGTTTATTTGCGAGTGAGTGGAGTGTTATGGTGGGGCCAAACCACATCACAATCGCAACTCTTTACCATGAAGGAGTCGAGGTAAACTCTAAAAAGAAGCGAAGTGCGAATTATGTGGGAGAAGGTAGGTGATCCGGGACGGAAGGCCGGGACTCGACCGCATCGCAAGTTAAACAAAATAGGTTGTGGACATTTCAAATGGTAAGTTAAAAAATGTGCGATGCGATATCGCACATCGGTGATCGTAGGTTTTGATTTTTGGCGAACAGAATAAGTTGTAATTTTGTGAAATACGATGGATGGTAGGGACACTAGGGGAATTTTGAGGTCTAAAATGGGCCTCCTAAGAAAAAATGTACAACAAAAATAAACTTTATAACAACCAATAGGATTCAAGATGATGATGTCAACCACGGGGGATGATTTACCATTTTTTTAAATAAAAAGGTAAAAATATTAAAAAATAATAAAATAATAAAACTACTTTTTTCAACTCGTATTTTCAACTTATCTCCCAAAGGTTTTTACTCAAATTTTGAGCGAGAGTACTCGTTCAATGCGAATTTAATTCCTCATCCAAGGAGTACCCATGTTGCATACTTTCGATGTGTCCTACTACATGAAAAATGAGAAATACATAAAAAAACGTGATTACAATCACGTTTTTCATGTATTTCTCATTTTTCGGGTAGTAGGACCCATCGAAAGTATGTAACATGGGTACTCCTTAGATGAGGAATTAAATTTCACATACAACGAGTACTTTCGCTCGAAATTTGAGTAAAAAATTTGGGAGATAAGTTGAAAATATGAGTTGAAAAAAGTAGTTTTTTTCATTTTTTCCCTATAAAATTTGATGATGTCATCAAATCTTATTTGATTCTTTCCACTATTATTATATAATTTCCTTAGGAGGCCCATTTTAGACCTCAAAATTTCCCTAATGAGGGTGACATGTTGGGGAGAATGGCCCCACTTTAATCGCAATCGAGGAATGGGAAAAATTGGAGATGAAACAATGACATAGCAGTGAAAAAGGAAAAGTATAAAGATAAAGAGGAACAACAGAGAAAGGTAAGGTTTAAGGCAAAAACAAGATTTTGCATGCGGTTTTGATAATGCGGCAAGGTATGGCAGGTCCCGCTTCATCTCATTGGTAGAAAAACAAGGTTTGGCATAATTCTTAAGAGGTAAGTTTAGGAACCCGCGGGCTGCGAAGTGCGGGAAATAGCCAAGGCTTATATGCCCGCCATGTGTGAATGGGTCCCACCTCATCACAAATCGCATTTTTCTCATTTTAAAATTTATCCTTGCACCCATCCCCGAAACATTTACGCTCTACGATTGTGATTTGAATCTCCATCATTGATCGTTACATAGATCCAACGACCCTCACTACTCCCTTACTATGGTTTTCTGACCTTGTCTCTTTGGTTGCACCCAATAATTTTTTATTTGTTTGTGGAATACTCACCCCGCATTCATGACTTGACCTACTCTAGCATTCACGTCCCAACCTGAACACATGCATGAATTGACCCAATCACGTTCAGGACTCTGGCGTGTGATTTCCTTATAGGGACCACTTCTCCATGTTATGTGCGATCACAGGCCAACATTGGTTCCATCTAGGGACAACATGTTGTTCAAACTGTGTTTAGGACCTAAAATACCTAAATGCCTATGCTTTATTGGGCTAATCGAGTCACAAATACATACTGATGAGACAAAGTTTTATACCAACAATCAAGTGGACACAAAAATGGAAGATGAAATGAAAAATGAAATGGGAGGAATGTAAGAAAAAATGGTTTATAGATAGTGGAATGATATATAAAATGAGTCTGGGTTAGCCCTCATCGGTGATGAAAATAGAACTTGAGGAACTTCCCATTCACGGGCACTCGAAGTATATATCCTTCTAAGTTCTCCAGGGGAAAACGTATTGTTGCCTTTGACCTCTTGCCACCTTGAAAGGACCAAAACAGAGGTGGTCGAACTTCCCATTCGAACTTCCCATGTTTCCCTTTCTCGCCCTCCCTGAAATCCCATCGCAGACATCAAATCCCGTACTTGGATTTCTCTGTCTTTAAATCTTTGGTCAAATAAGCCTTTCATTTTTTTTCTTGATATTATGCTAGTCCGAGGCTTAAGCTGTTCTCGTGTTTCATTCAAATCCACCAATTTGGTTCATTCTTCGGATAAATTCATTTGGCCCCTACTCACTTTCTTGTAAGAATCGAGCCACATGTAATTGAAGATGAATAGGGAATATTATGGCCCTACCATACACCTATTCATAAGGGGACTTTCCTGTGGATTTTTTCTCATTGATGCAATTTTTTTGAAATTGAAAACGTGAGTCGGGAATCCCATTTCTTTTTATTTTCATTGATGCTCTTCTTCAAGATCCTCAACAATGTATTTTTAGATGATTCTCCCGGCCGTTCCCTTGTGGGTAGTACACGAGTGGAGTGGCCCAACAAGATGTTGTAACGCTAACAAAAATTAACAAATTTAGCCGACTTGAAAGCCGAGAATTATCTGTAATGATTTTAGTTGGGCATTTAAACCTAGCTATTATGTTCTCCTCCGGGGAATTTTATCACCATCGAATCTGCAGCATTTCTTGTGGGCACTTCCTCTACCAACTTTGTGAAGTAGTTTGTAGTAGTGAGGATCCATCTATGATGATTGCTAGAGGTAGGGTGAATCTCTCCTATGATGTAAATCCCCCATTGTTTAAAAGGTTCTTCAACATGTACTAGAATTAATTAGAGAGGTGTATAAAAATTTTTTTTCGGTGAACACCGACACTTCTCGCAAGCCCGGACTCGGGCATGTAAATCGCTGGACAACTTAGGCCAAAAGAACCCTTCCTTTAGAATCTTGTGTGCGATGGATCACCAATCGTAATGCCCACTACATATCACTTTCCGAAACTCGGTCATCATGTGGTCAACTTCTTTCTCTATCAAACACAATAATAAGATTCATGCCGGGTCTCTCCAATAGAGTCGCCCATTTGCCACAATGTACTTTTGAGACCTCGGTCTCAAAGTGCAATACTTGGTTTTATGATAGTGAGGGGGGACACCTCGGCGTTAAAATATATTGCACTATATCTTTATACCATTAGGATAGGAGGTACTTGACATGTGTTTTCCGAGTGGAATATTCTATGCCTTGGTGTGCACTCGTGTCCTCTTGTGGCTCTCCTCCTATCATAGACGATTTATTCCCCTGAGCTTGACGGTTCGATTCGGACAAGATTTTTTTCCAGCCCCTCGGCATTTGATGATTTTATTAGGATTTATCTCCGGTTCATACTCCTGGATCTTAGCTATCCATTTTCCCCTCTTTCTTTCACTATCACCCTGTACCAGAATATCCTTTCATCGTTGCAGTGGGTACATAAGCTATTATGGCTTATTGTAACACACAAACTCGGAATGCCTTCAACGATTTGACCACATCATAAGCTTGCTTCTCCAAGATATCATATTTTAGTTCATTTTCCCACAGGGACTTGACTGAAGAATGAAATGGGTTGTTCATGCCCATCGACAATTTTCTATAAAAAGTACCGCAACTATTATGTGAGGAGAGGCGAAGGAGAAAATCGTGAACGACTTCCCATTAACTAGAGCTCGCCAGACACTAGAGCTTCTACAAATGCTTGCTTGACCTTATTTAAAGAGTCCCTCGACTCAAGGGTCCATCTAACTTCACTATTCTTCTTCGACATCCCGGTGATGCGGCGAGAAAATCTCCACATAGTTGTGAATGAATCTTCCGAAGAAATTTATTCTTCCCAAGAACACATGTACTTCATTTTTGTTTCTTGGCGGGGGAATGTCATTTATCACCTCTACCCGCTTCGGGTTGATCTTCACTCCTTAGTTACTATTTGCACTAGTAACTTCCCTTCCTCTAAGGAAGACATGGATTTTTGAGGATTCGAGAGACAGGTCATACCTAAGGAATTTATCAAAGGTGTGTCGAAGGTGCTCTATATGTCCCAGTGTCACCCATTGAAAAGAAGGTGATGTCGTCTAGGTAGATTACCACAAACTTGTCTTTCTATCCTATGAAGAAATTTCCACCACCTGCTCGAATGTGGCACCGACATTTATCGAGCCAAAGGGCATTCGGGCATACATGAAGGTCCCCCAAGGCATAGTGAATGCTATATTTTTTTGGTATTCTTGTAGCACTACCCGACTAGTTATATCCTGAGAAGCCTACCATCATGGACATGCAGGAGGATCCCACCACCTTTTGTAATATGTGGTCCATCTTCGGGAGTGGATAGTTATCTTTGAGTGAGGCTTGGTTCAAATTATGGAAATCCACGTAGAGCCTGATTTCACCATTCTTCTTTCTAACAAGCACCAGGTTCGCCATCCATTCATAGTATCTTAGAGGGAAAATTATCTTGTCCTGAAACAACTTCTTTATTTCCTTTTCAATGGCTGGGAGCATAAGGGGATTGATCTTTCTCAACTTTTTCTTATGAGGCTTGGCGTCTTCTTTGTGCGATATCTTTCGCCGTATAATGTCAATATCGGAAGTTTTTAGATCCTGGTATGACTAGGCGAAGACATCACTATATGACTGAAATATCTTTAGGTACTACTCTTGGTATTATTTAGGGACCCATCTCAACAACTTTACCACCTTTGGATCTTATTCTTTCCCAATGTTCACATCCCTAATAGGCTCATCGAGGGTAATTTTGATTGGATTCAACTGGGATATAATTCTTATAAAACAGTCTCTCCAATGGCACAAGACCCCCTGTGGATGCCATTTCCCTTTAATTGCGAGAACACGAGTGCTCGACCAATGTCTCTTACCATATGTTTTTTTGGCTCCTCATTTTCATCCTCCGGGATTGAATCAATCACCATATTTGAGAACTTGCCCACTCGTTTCCATAAAACGTTGGACCTCCTCTTCATCTTCGAAGACTTGCCAATGCTTAACATTGTCGGAATGGAGGGACGGTATCACACTTCAACCTCATATCTCGCTCAAAGTATTACTGTGGGGGAAGGAAATTACTAGCAACCACGAGCTCGTGAGTGTGTCATTTTTTTCTTTTCCCTCGGCATGAACTCGAATGTTAAAAGTAGAAAATAAGTTCTCAACTAAATCCCATACCTCATTCCCGTAAGCTACGAGCCAAGAGTGTTTAGCTTGGCATTGGCTCGTGACTTGCCTCACTACAAGCTACGAATCTCCAAACACCTTAAGGTTCTATATGTTCATGTTTTGCATTGCCCGAAACCCTAAAGGTAGGGCTTCATATTCAAACACATTATATATTGCTTCAAATTCTAGCTTAAAGGAGAGGGGAACCAAGCATCCTTCTCATGATATCAAGTGTACCCCCGTTTCCTTCTTGTGAGTAAGCTCCATCAAACCGCAAGGTCCATATTCTTGCAAGAAATTTTCATCCTCGTCGAGCATAAGACAAGAGAATTCACCCTCCTTGGTATATACCGGAGAATTTGTGGAACCATTAGCTTTGGTGACCATATTCATGCTTACCGGAGTCATGGTATAATCATCTTTCCTCCCCACCAAATACTCGGAATAGTGACATAGGTGAGGTAAAGTTTAATGGATTCTCCAATCTTGGTACCCCCAGGATCCGGGACTGACAACATTCCAAACCGAGTCGGGATATCGGCCACAACAATGTCCATTACCATGGTTTTGGCCTAGATCTATTTACTACTACATATTTTATCATGCCCAAGAATTTCACCCTCTTGGAATCAAAATAATATATATATTTATAAGACCCGGTGATCTCGTAGCCCCAATTTCACCATGACGGACAATGGCAACAGATTATGTGAAGCTCCATAATATAGCATGTAGTTGTGCAATAACAGTCGTGTATAACTAGAGTTGCATAGAATGGAGGAGTGGCTAAAAGCAACTCTTCTACATGAGGTCCAAAAAACTACCATGGGTCTTTCTTCTTGGAGATTGAAGTTGTCGGGGGAGAGGGCCTATGCCCCGGGGAATCATGAATTGAGAGACTTGGGCCTTGTATAAGGGGTTTTTTTAGGAGCTCGATCGGTGGGACCCGGGATCTTGAACTTTTCTAATTCTTTCTAGAGGCTAAAGGTCATGGGATATTTTTACTTGATAACTTATTTTAAGCTGCTCTTTTAAGAGGGTCAAGAAGCTTCAAGGGTATATATGTGGATCTCTCATTTTGGGGAGGATCGAGCCCCTGTTTCGAGGAGGTGGGCACAAAGGATTTATGATGGGAATACTCTTCTAAATGATTTTTCCCCTTACTCATAGAACTAGAAGAGGTCTACTCTCTTGATGTCGACTCTTCATATTTTTCCTGCACTCAGGCTCTCTTCCTAAAGGACATGAGATCATACTTCACATAGAGTTGAGCTTGCATGAAATCCACAAACTGCCTACAGTAATTTTCGATATCTTGATCCTCTAGGGGGCTTCCTTCTCTGTTGGCTCTTCTTGCAGGGCGATTTCACCTTCTTCATCCTCTAAGTAAGCGAGGAATTGATCTTCTTAACTTTTTTTGACTTCCTTGGCCTATCCCACCATTTCCACTTCTAGGTATAGAGGAGGTTAGATGTGACCTTGCTACTCTTTCCTTTCTCGTTGTAACAAATGTAGAGGGGCCTTTCAGTACTATGGATTAAACCCATGGTTTGGAATCATTTGGTTAGGATGAGGAGGGGAATTATTGGCCTCCAATTCAAGCTTCACCAACTTATTTTAGAGGTTCTGTATCAGCTTATTCATCTCTTCGATTCTATACTCATGTGATTCCCTCTCGTGATTAGAGGTAGAAGCCTCCTCCCTACCCGTTCTTCTGGCTTCATGCTCTGTCTTACCTTTGAATTTACCAATAGAAGAAAAGTTTGCTTCTACGTCTAGTGCATCAATCTGAATCTGATCCAGAGATGCATACTTTCTCTTAGGGTGAACCCAAACTGTGGTTCAAAAGCTCATTCAAAAACCACCTTAGTAGCTTCTTGGGGAGGCTTATTTCAACAGGAATATTATTATAAATCTTATTGAACCTCTTTATAAATTTTGTTACATCCTCATTTTGTCTCTTCTTGAGAGCATTGAACTATGTGAGGACATATCCATGATCCCTCTTTTCTCCTCATTTTAGTGTGAAGGAATTCTCCATTTCTTCCCAAGTGGTGATCATGTGATCAGTAAGAGATTTGAATGATTTCCAAGCCTCTCCATCCAAGGATTATATGAATAGCCTCAACACCACATCTAGGTACTCTACATTTACGTTCTAAAAAAAGGCGCACAATTTTTCAATATGTCTCCATGCAAAAGTACTATCTTCCCCGGTGAACCATGACAGGAGCTTTAGATAATCTTGAGGGATGTCATTCAATACTTGAGCTAAAGCCAATGGAGCATATTTTTTGAGGAGGAAGCCAGGGATAGCCATGAGGGGTGATGGAGGTAAATTTTGAGGGCGAAGTGGCTGTGGTATAACAAGTGTGTGTTGAAAATAGGTTTCTATATTTCTCTGTAAAAAGCTATGGATTATTGAAACTTCTTCAACCTCAGGAGTAGGGTGAAAAGAGGCAAACAAATATCAGCAGATTCAAATTCATTTTTTATGATTGAATTGGCTAAAGAAAAGGCTTCTAGGGAATACTCAAATACATGGGTTGTGGTCGCGGGAACATAGATGTTAGCTTTCTGAGATGAGGAAGGTGAAGTTTCAAGAGTAAATGAGGGAAGGTTAGCCTGGCTGGGATTTTTCTCCTTCAAGACTCTCCTAAATATAATATTTTCAGGATCAAACATAGAAGGAGTTCCCTGCTGGGAAGTATCTAATCGAGTATGAGGAATTTTGTATGCCAGGATTATGATTGACTTGAAATTTAATAATAGTGGAGTCACCAAGTTGAGGACTATGCAACTCTAAACCCTTCATGCTCACCTGATTTAAGGGATAATATAATGTCATATCCCAGGGAAAAGGTTTTCTAATTCGTTTCCCTGAAAACGACGCCAAAAATATGTTGTAGCTCCTAGAGACAGTGTTGAGTTGCAAAAGAGCAATGCTTAGGACATCTTCAAATCAGAGGTTAAAAATGGACAATTATATAAGTACCTCTGACAAAATATGGGTCATCATAATAATGTATTTTGTTGTTCGAGAATGGAGGAGACCATTTGATCCTACTTCATGTGAATTCCCCAAACAAAGAGAGAGCTCAGGAGGTTGTCAGGATGATGGATATTAGATGGGCCAAGAATAAAATAATGAGCAGAAGCTTTAACATGTGTAGAGGCATTGAGGAAGAAAGAAGAAGGAACCCACAAGAGAGAGGCTAAAGAGATTTAAGAATTTTTCCCCCGCGACCTGAGAGGAAGCGGATATGAATGAGATATGGGCAATAACAAAGATTCGTGGAGCGGGAATTAAGGGTGGTTAACAAGCTTAAAACATGAGCGTTAGCACTTGGGCATTAGTCAGGCACAAATTCACGAATAATATTGTAGACTACCGTCAACTACATTACACAAACCAATCAAAGTAGCATAGCATGAAAATGATTACAGGTAAAAAGGAGATTATTGGTAATAGAAGGAAGCAGATACATGCTACTCATTGCTCCATATGGAATCCAAATAACAGCTCTATATCATATTAATTTTAAGAAGCTCTCCAAAATATGTATCTGAGAGCACAGGGAGCATAATCATACAAAACTACAACAAAATTCTTCAAAATTCTAGAACCCTTGTTTAATCTTGAAATGAGCTACATATAGAGTCCCCCTCAAGGGTCTTACGGTACTAATCATTTATGACCGACCCATACTTATGAAATAAAAACATCCTCCCTAACTTGCAGAGCATACATTGAGAAATTACTTATGTACTGAGAGAATTAAAATAGGAATGGGGTGAAATTAATATTTCACTAGAAAAATCATCGAAATTAAATAGAAAAAAGAAAGGACATGGTTGCCCATGGAGGCCAATAATGGGAGCATTCAAGCTAGTATGGCGAGGAGTAATCGTAGGTGGACAGACTAACTTTCATCATACGATTCCATCTATTTTTCTCAAACCTCCACTCCCTCAGTCTGTTGATTTCCACTTAATCCGTTATGAAGAATCCTGTAGTACTACGCACACCTGTTTCTTTAGCGGAGATCTCCTTAGCAAAATGCATAAACCATAACAACATGTTTCGCCTTAGAAGCCCATGCAATTTTTTTGAATTTGAAAACAAGAACCAGATTTCAGAGGGGGGTCTGAAGTGGTAAGCAATATCGAAGAGGGGGGGTGTGAAATGATGAGAGGACGACAAGTGGAGGGGTGGGAAGTACTAGATACAACCCATTTCAGACCCCCCACCCCCAATGGTTAATGTTCGAAAGCTGCGGGGAGTGCAAAATGAAACAAGAACCTTCAAATGAGGAGGAGGTGATTGGAGATGGATGAAAGGTGGACGACGATGAGGAGAAGGAAATGGCATATTCGGGTTGAGTAGAGTGTTATGGTGGGGCCAAACCGTGTTACAATCACAACTCTTTATCATGAAGCAGTAAAGGTAAACTATAAAAGAAGCGAAGTGCGAAGTGTGGGGGGGAAGGTAGGTGACATGGAGGGAAGGTGGGACCTGACCACATCGTAAGTTAAACAAAATATGTTATGGGCATTTCAAATGGTGATTTAAAAACTGTGCGATGTGATATCGCACATCGGCGATCACAGGTTTTAACATTTCGCAGAATGGAATAAGTTGTAATTTTGCGAAATGCGATGGATGGTGGGGAAGGGTGATGTGTCAGGGAGAATGGCCGTACTTTAATCGCAATCGGGGAATGGGGAAAAGCAGAGATGAAATAACAATATAGCGGTGAAAAATGAAAAGTATAAATATAAATCGGAACAATGGCGAAAGGTAAGGTTTAAGGCGGAAACAAGAATTTGCATGCAATCTTGATAATGTGGCAAGGTATGGTGGGTCTTGCTTCATCGCATCGGTGGAAATACAAGGTTTGGAGTAAGTCTTAAGATGTAAGGTTAGGAAACTATGGGTGACAAAGTGTGGGTAATAGGCAAGGCTTATATGCGCGCCACAGGTGAATGGGTCCCACGTCATTGCAAATCACATTTTGCTCATTTTAACATCTACCCTTGTGCCCATCCTCAAACATTTGTGATTTGCAATTGTGATTTGAATCTCCACCATTGATCATTACTTACATCCAATGGCCCTCACTGCTCCCTTATTCTGGTTTGTTGAACTTGTGTCGTTGATTGTGCTTGGTCATTTTTTATTTGTTCGTGGAATACTCTCATCGCGTTCATGACTTCAACTGCTTTAACATTCACGACCCAACCAAAATGTGTGCACGAATTGACCCAATCTCTTTCAGAACTCTGCCCTATGATTTCCTTATAGGAACCACTTCTCCCTGCTATGTGCGATCACAGTCTAACACCACTAACCAAAAGGCATCCTCATGGGCATATTTTTCTCCAGCTACCACTCTGAATCTTTTATGGAGGGCTGTGGCTTAGGCTCGCTTGAACTGTTGTGTCTCTAGCTAAAATTTTGAATATGATGTGACAGGTTGTGGCTCAGGATCACTTGATGTGGCTTTGAAGCTTGTAGATGAAAATAATTTCCCCCCCTATTAGATACAAGGTGAGATGATGGAGAAAACTCAACTGCAAATTTTTTTAATACTCGAGAAGAAATTCTGACATATGACCAAAACATCTTCTTGTTTATTGTTTCCCATTGCCAAGAAGCGATCCATCCAAGATGAATCTTTGCTCTTGTAGGAGGCTTGTTTCTGAAGCATATGTGTGAAGAGTGAGTGTGCTGACCATAGTGCTTGGATGGGTTAAGACCAAAATAGTGATGTTTCATATGGCCAATTCGATCACAGTGTTGGCATTTCATAATCTGTTGTTGTTGTTGTGGAAGAGGAGAAGAATCTATAACAACTGAAGGTGATATATCATGAAGAAATCCAATGCTTTGAAATTTGATGGGCTTGGAATAATATGGAATATGAAAGGGCACCTCATTGTGATATCCAAGACCTATTTTTTTCTTGTTATGGACAAGCTCTTCCGCAAGGTTTTGTGATGGGTTAGAGAAGTGCAGACTGGATTTTTTATTCTACATTTAAATCTTCTCTTGTACTCAGCTCAGTGATCCGACTAGTATCTTGTTGCTGATGGGAGTTTTTCTCAATGTTCTAAGCAAAAAAAAGTTCAGAATGAAAACTCTTTCGCTAAAGCTCATCTCATTGTAGCTCTGACTCAAGCTACAAAAAATAAATCTTGTCTAGTGCATTTTGTAGACATGTTTGAATATTTGAAAGAGATGTTTTGCTGATGTTTATCATATGATCTAGAGTGGAATGTATTAGAGTATTCAATAGTTCTAATACATCATCAAATTTGGCCATTTTTCAATCTCAAGAGTCAAACTTCGACAAATAAAAGTATTGGCTTCAAGTTCCCAAATAAATTTGAAATATATCTCTTCATTTAAAAGTAAGAAGTGAGATAAAATATCCTTAGTGAAAAAAACTATGGAACAAAAATTCCTCAAAAAGGCTTTGAAACCTCTCTTCAAATGAATAGATATCCAACCTCAATAGTATCTAATGTTCAAATTATTTAAAATATTAAAAAAGAACACATATATAAAAAAACGAAACTTAATCAAAATCCATTGATGAGCTCTATTACAGTGACGCAGAAGGTTTTTTTTTTCTTGGGTACTAACAAAATATATGAAGATTGGAAACCCTTATTATAGGGTCGACTTTGGCCTTGCAAATCTCATATATGGAGCAACGTTATGGAGTAGCGCGGTAAAACTTTTATTGTTGGATTGAATGCTCAACTTCCAATGCATTCTTACAATGATAGTTTCACCACTTCGTACTCGAGCAATAACACATCCTTTTAGTTTCATTCAGTGGTCTATGTGTAAATTCCATGGTTGTAATGAGCCATGTCGATCCAAGATGGCTAAACCAATTTAGAGGACCCAAATGGTACAGAGCGGTCGAGAATCCAATTACACTATTTCTTAAGACTGATATACCGAAAGATCACGAACTAAATCCAAGCAACGAGAAATATTCCAGGCATAGGAAAAGCATTATAGCACCTAAAGACCAATAAAAATATAGTTCCTCATGCTATGTCTTGCTAAAAACTGAAATTATTCATTTACATTGCCTAGCAACAAAACTTCAAAACATCTCGAAAAATTGTTAGAAAGTTAATCATGCTAATGTGGATGGCAGATCATGTAGACACATAATGTCCACTGTTGGCATAGCAAGTGCCTTCTTCAAGTTCTCAAGATTTGGTGCTTTGTTTTGGTGGAGAGAATTCAATTCTTCCATGGGAATACTGAGCTTATAGGCACAAACTGTGATGCATGTATTGTAACATTCAACAGAGTTATCATCCTACCCTTGAGAACAATCAATATAAGCACTCCATGAATGATCCTTTATAATAGGATCCTTGTAGCAGATTTCTTTGTAATCTCCAACACATTTCATTGAATTTTTGCAGCGAAGGTGTCAGGGAGCCAATGAACGTGTGAGGGTGTAGCGTTGAGTGGTAGGTGATGCCAGGAGAGGGAGATGATATGATATGCGAGCGGAGGAGTGGTGAGGAGCAATTGGGAGTCACGAGCAGGAAAACCAATGTGGAGTTTTAACCATGCGTATTTTAAGTGGTATTAACTGTGGTGTGTAGGGAAGTTTATATATACGATAGAGAAAAGGTGTTATATGTTAACAGAGCCATGGAACAAACACCAATGCAAAACACAACAATTGTGTTGAAATAAATCCGGTTACCACCATGCTCTAGCAGAGCCACAGGTGGTATGGTGCGTATGGAAGGTGGAGATTCCAAGGGGATGATGGGGCCTATGGGTAACAATGAAGATCCATGGTCCATTCATGCTTCCGCATACAACCAAAGTTTAAAAAACCATTCATTCATAGAGAATCACCAACGTTTAGAGAGGAGACTGTCAATTTGTAAAAACACTGTCAATCTCCCAATATTTGATAGTATATATATAGTATGGGGTACTAGATACAAATGAATACATGGTACTTAGAATGGACAAATGGAGAAATGTGTGAGTTCTGAAAAATAGGAATAACAGCCAAAAATGGAGCTGACAGAATCTGAAAATGTCAGTGCCTGGCCTGGGCACTGATACCATATCAACCACAACCATGTTAAACACAGAATGTTATGTCCTTATATTACTAGTATAGTCCCTTATTATTGTTAGTGTAACCCCCTTATTTTCATTATTGTACCCTTGTAACCACCATATTTTTATTATTGTGCCCTTAAATTATTATTCTTAGGTTGGCTAGGATTACATTGTGGCCCCATGGACTCTTATATATAGAAAGGAGGTTTTGTAATTTGAATCATCCAAGAATTGTTCATTCATGTCATTTATTGGAGGTTTCCCCCTCGAAGTGGCTTATTTCTAAGGCGTTGATATCTCTTTTCTTCTCCTTTTGGAGCTGGTTTCACAACATTTGGTATCAAAGCTTTGAGATTCTAGGGTTTCGCTACTCCAAACCGTTCATCGTGGCATTTTCACTATAAATTTTTTTATACAAATGTTCAAAATCTGAAATTTTTAGAGTGCGAAGCCAAAATCCTGACGAACATCGTCGCAAAATGTTAGAGCTTGGTTCACAATATTTTCAGAGATATGATCTGTTCAAGTTAGGTCATTTTGCAGGCTCCTGAATTTAACCTAAACAGGTCATTGTGGTATTTTTGTAATAACATTTTTTTCTATGAAGGGTCAGAAGCTAAAAATTTTAGAGCGTGAAGGTGCAATCCTAAGGAACATCTTCGCAAAATTTCCGATATTGGTTTGCAATATTTTCGGAGATATGATTTGTGGAAGTCAGGGCTTTTTTAGGCTTCTAAATTTCATCTCAAAGAGGTGATCGTGGGAAAATATTCATAGTTCACTCTCTGAGCATCAGATTGGAATACTATAAAAAGTGGCTACAAGTACATGGAATATAGTTTTCGTTCTATCAATTTCAGAGCCAAAGGGGGGAAAAGTGACACGTGGCAAGTCGTACAAGTTCGCTCTACTGAACTAGTCCAAAATTGGGTCATTGTGGGAGATTGGAGATAACTTTTCCTTGAAGAATCCAAATCATATCACACCTGTGGAAATTGAAAGAAGCTTTATAGGGCTACTATAAGGCTGAATTTCAGAAATTGAGGATCTGCAATTATAGAGATAATTGAATTTCAATATCAAGCTCCTTGAAAGCAAGTAAAAGGTGTGTATTTTTTTTTCCGAATTGCCTAAGTCTTGTTCGAAGAATCAAGTTGAATTGATTCCAAGGGAATATTGTAAGATAGATGTCAGTATTGGATTCTAAAATGGCCCCTAAAAATAATTCAACACCCATTAAGATTTTAGAAAGCTCTAGTATGACTCATGAAGATGAGGAATGGCAACATGACATATCAAAATTACAAGAGCAAATGCAACAAACTTTTCTCTCGCAAAGAGCAACAAAAAATGACCTGGAAGTTTTGAAGAAAGGCATGGAAACTAAGATGGATGGTTTGAGGAAAGGTGTGGAATCTAATATGGATGATTTGAAGAATGGCATGGAATCTAAGATAAATGGCATGGAATCTAAGATAGATGGCATGGAAGCTGGTATGGAATCTAAGATGGATGGCATGGAATCTAAGATGGATGACATGGAAGCTAAGATCGATGAGAAAATGGAAAACATGAAGAATGATCTAAAAGTAGACATGGAAGGTTTGACAAAGTTGACGCAAGAAATGTTTCCTAGTGGTGAAAATATAGTAGAGGAAACTCATCATGAGAACAAAATAAATGTTAATCGTGATTTCATAAAATATAATGTTAGCAAAAAGAACCACCATATTCCAAAAATTGATATGAGGAAGTTTGATGGAAAGGATCCTGTAACATGGATACTACAGATGGAGAAATATTTTGATCTCCATAATGTGCAAAACACACAAAAGGTACACATTGCAACTTTACATTTAGAACAAAATAAATTTGTATGGTATCAATGGCTTTTCTCCCGTAAAAAAATTGTCTCTTGGTCAATTTTTATGGAAGAAATGATAGAACATTATGAGGATACAAAGAGAAACATCTTCTTTAGCCAATTGATAAATCTTAAACAAAAGGGTTTAATGGGGGAGCACAATGAGGACTTCCAAAAATTGAATATAAGGGTAACTGATATTCCAAAGGAACACAGGATTAATCTCTTCATAGGTACTTTAAAGGAAAACATCCAACATGAATTTCGCATTTTGGAACCTGATTCATTGGAGAAGGCATTTAGGTTGGCAAGAAAATTGAATGTAAAATTATGGCAACAAGGAAGCCTACCAATCACTTCTATAAAGAGGGAAGTGTTTCTACTCCTAGATTTCAACAACCTACAAGGTTGACACCACAAAAATTGGAAGAAAAAAGGGCAAAAGGGCTTTGCTACAGTTGTGATAGAAAATACACTAAAGGTCATAAGTGTGCTGAGAAGAAATTATTTTACATAGATTGTGAAGAGGAAGAAGAAAATGAACAAGAAGAGGATATACACGAGGAACCAACCCAAGAAGAGGAAGAAATGAGTTCTACCATATCGTGTAATGCATTGGCAGGAATTACCACTCCTCAAACTCTCAAGATAGAAGGACATATCAAGAATAAAAAGGTAATAGTGTTGATTGATTCAGGTAGTACCCATAATTTTATTCATTGTAAGGTAGGCAAGGAATTGAATTGTTTCCTATACTCAGCACCAGAATGTCAAGTGATGGTTGCAAATGGAGGAAATATAAATTTCTCTGGAAAATACCATAATATCAAGCTAACCATGGGGGAATATGTATTGAATAGTCCAATGCTTTCCATTCCTATGGGAGGTGATGATGTTGTACTAGGAGTACAATGGTTAAAATCTTTGGGGATGGTAGCTTTTAATTTTCAAGAACTTTTCTTGAATTGTTTTCTCAGAATGAAAGGAAGTTTAATTACGGGGTATTGTAGGGAAGTCGGGAAATATTATAAGCTCTAATTTCATGAAAAATCTTCTAAATAAAGAAAAAAGAGGCATAATTTCACAATTATGCTCACTAGAAGTTCCAACATCAAAATAATCTATTTCTACATATCTCCAAAAAGTCTTAGACAATCATTCCGAGGTTTCTGAAACTCCAGAAGGACTCCAACCTATTCGTGATCATGATCATGCTATTCATTTGATTCGAGGAAGTGTTCCTCCAAACATCAGGCCTTATAGATAGCCTTATGTCTAAAAGAGAGAAATTGAACGTATGATTGCAGAAATGTTAGAGGCAAGTATAATTCAACCTAGTCAAAGTTCTTTCTCTGCTCCTATAGTATTGGTACACAAGAAGGATGGATCATGGCGCATGTGTCCGGATTATAGGGAGCTCAATAAGCCCACCATTAAAGATAAATTTCCCATTCCTATGATTGATGAATTATTGGATGAATTACATGGAGAAATTTATTTTACCAAATTGTATCTTCGTTCAGGGTATCATCGAATTAGAATGAAGAGTGAAGATATTTCGAAAACAACATTTCGAACTCATGAGGGTCATTATGATTTTTTGGTCATGGCTTTTGGCCTTATCAATTCACCTTCTACATTTCAAGGGTTGATGAATTCCATTTTCAAACCCTTCCTTAGAAAATTTGTGCTAGTATTTTTTGATGATATAATAATCTACAGTAGGTCTTGGAAGGATCATGTTCGACATGTTGACTGGGTACTCAAACTATTGCAGGAGAAACAATTATATGCAAAAAAATCCAAATGTTTCTTTGGAGTACAAGAGGTGGAATATCTGGGTCATATTGTATCTCACGAGGGTGTTAAGGTAGACCCTAACAAAATTAAAGCAATTAATGAATGGAAATTCCCCACAACCATAAAGAAATTGCGAGGATTTCTTGGGTTAACAGGGTATTATCGAAAGTTTGTTAATAATTATGGGAGAGTAATAGCACCTCTAACAACATTATTGAAGAAAGATGCATTTTCGTGGACTCCTGAAGCAACTAAGGCCTTTGAACATCTTAAATAGCCAATGTGATAGCACTAGTCTTAGCTACACGAGACTTCACAAAAAATTTTATTATGGAATGTGATGCCTCAGGAAATGGAACTGGTGTTGTTTTAATTCAAGAAGGAAGACCAATTTATTTTGAAAGTCATCCAATCAAGGGAAAGTATTTACAAAAACCTATTTATGAAAAGGAAATGTTAGCAATACTGCATGCACTAAAGAAATGGAGAACTTACCTAATGGAAAGACACTTGAAGGTAAAAAATGATCATGATAGTCTTAAACACTTTTTGGAACAAATATTATCTTCAGAAGATCAGCAAAAATGGGTCACAAAGATGTTGGGTTATGACTTTGAAATAATATACAAAAAAGGGAAGCTAGATGTTGTTGCAGATGCACTCTCAAGAAAGAATAAAGAGGTGGAAGCATTTTTTTGTGCCATTTCTATTATCCAACCAGATTGGATAACCAAAGCAAGAGATGAATTAAAGAAGGACAAAGATGTGTGGACACTCATTCAAAATATGCAGCAAGATCCTAGTACATCTGATACATTTAGTTGGCAAAATGATTCCTTATGGTACAAATATCACTTATATCTTTGTAAGAATTCCCAACTAAAACAAAATATTCTTTTGGAATTGCACACTTCTCCTTTAGGAGGACATTCAGGACATTTAGAAAATTACGACAAGCTGAAGAAAGAATTTTTTTTGGATGGCCTTAAATCTGATATTCAAAATTTTGTGGCGGAATGTTTGGTTTGCCAGTAGAATAAAGTTGAGACAATTAAGACCCCGGGTCTTCTACAACCTTTATCCATTCTAGGTCAACGCTGGGAGGATACTACAATGGATTTTATCACAGGTTTACCTAAGTCCAAAGGAAAGAGTGTCAACATGGTGGTAGTTGATAGACTTACCAAGTATGCACACTTTTGTGCATTATCTAATCCATTTAAAGAAAGTACTATTGCTACTACATTTATGGACACAATTCAAAAGCTACATGGAAACCCAAGGGTTATTGTGAGTGACAGAGATCCCATTTTTACTGGAAATTTTTGGACGGAGTTATTTTATTGTTTGGGTACTGAATTAGCTCATATCTCATCTTATCATCCTCAATCCGATGGTCAAATTGAGATAGTAAATATTTTTTTGGAAGGATATCTTCATTTTTTTGTAGATGATAAACAAACACAATGGGTCAAGTGGTTACCTCTAGCTTAATGGTGGTATAACACTTCCTTCCATACTATAGAAAAAATGACCCCATTTATGGCACTTTATGGATATCATCCACCATCCATCACATCATCTTTAAGAGAAAATTCAAAGGTTCAAGTAGTGGAAGATCACATTGAGAATCAACACGAAGTTCTCCAACTCTTAAAGGACAACCTAAATTTGGCACAATATCGAATGAAACAATAGGCAGATCAATATCACAGTGAGAGAAATTTTGATGTAGGAGACTGGGTATTTCTACGACTAAAACCATACAAACAAATGTCCCTCAAGCAAGCTAAGAAGGATAATAAATTATCACCAAAGTACTATGGTCCTTACAAGGTGTTGCAAAATATTGTTACTATGGCATACAAATTGGAGATTCCTGCTTCTTCATGAGTGCATCCAATTTTCCATGTTTCATGCTTAAACAAGGTTATAGGTGAAAATATTCCAGTTCAAACAATATTGCCAGAACTTGATGAGGAACGAAAAATCATATTGGAACCTGAAGCGGTCATGGAAGAAAGAACTCGATAGCTACGGAATCGATCAATTTTAGAGTATCTCATCAAGTGGAAGAACTTACCCACTGAAGATTCTACATGGGAGGATGAGAATTTTATACAGAAGCACCTAGAGCTACTCAAGCGTTGAGGACAACCCTTTTTTGAAGGAGAGGGGTATGTTAGGTCCCTATATTACTATTATAGTCCCTTATTATTGTTAGTGTAACCCCCTTATTGTTATTATTGTACCCTTGTAACCCCCATATTGTTATTGTTATGCCCTTCAATTATTATTGTTAGGTCCGCTAGGATTACATTGTGGCCCCACTAGGATTACATTATGGCCCCATGGACTCCTATATCTAGAAAGGAGGTTTTGTAATTTGAATCATCCAAGAGTTGTTCATTCATGTAATGTATTGGAGGTTTCCCCCTCGAAGTGGCTTATTTCTAAGGTGTTGATATCTCTTTTCTTCTCTTTTTGGAGCTAGTTTCACAACACACAAGAAGATAATATAAGTGTGAGATATCATATTATTAACAATGATATACATATACAGTACATTAGGTGTGATTGTTGGGTTCCACATTCGAAGGTCTCTTAGAATCCCTATTCACCGTTCGCCTCCACATTAACCCTAGGAGGATTAGTTGTCTAACTACAGCTAAAGGAAAAAAAATTTCTTAATTTTTTTTTCAATTCTGAAGAGTTAAGTTGGGTTTCCGAAAATAAAGTGGGATTATAAAACATTGTCTCATAATGTTTTTTTTATTTTTTCGTTTCTTCGAAGAAACTTTGAGTAGGGGTTTGAAGTTAAAAAAGGGAGTAGAAACTAGAACAAACTCTATTTAAAGAAACCAAAACAAGGAAATTTAGAAAATACTCTTATTGAAGGAAAAATTTAAAAATAGAAAACCATAGTTGGAGGACTCAATACAATTTTATCATTAATAAAGTTATTTGAAAGAGACCATGTAGGAAGAAATGGAAAAAATGACTAATGCTAAGTTTGAGGTGGAGAAGTTCACCGGCAAGAATAATTTTGCATTGTGGAAATTGAAAGTAAGGGATTTACTAGTGTAACAAGGGTTTCACAACGCTTTAGATGGGGTTATGAAGAAACATGTCAACATGACATATTTGGATTGGGAGGACTTGGTTGTCTGAGCTCTTTGTACCGTTAGGTTGTGCCTGGTAGATGATGTTCGCTTCAATATTATTGAATAAACCTTACTAGTAGGTTTGTGGGGGACCAAATCTTTAACCAACATAATTTATTTATCCTTTTGATGAAGGAGGGAACTAAAATAAAAGTACACTTAAATGTTTTTAATACACTAATTTTTCAACTGTCAGATATGGAAATTAAATTTCAAGAAGAAGACAAAGCTATTACCTTGTTGTGTTCCTTGCCCAAGTCTTGGGATCACTTTCTGAATTATTGAAGTTTGAGCACAACTGAATATTTGGAATTTGATTCTATTGTGGGAGCTTTTTTATCTGAATAAGTACATAAGAAGTGTAGAATTGAAACTTTTACACGAGAAGCCATGGTAGCTAGAGGTTGGTCCAAAGAAAGAGGATTGAAAGAAAGAAATTCTTCTAGAGAAAACCCAAAAGCCAAGAAATGTAAGGATAATTGTTGGTATTATAACAAAATAGGGCATCTCAAGAAATATCATTCTAAAATAAAGAGGTCCATTGAAAACCCAAATAAGGAAGAAAATCAAGTTGAGTTGGGTATGATTGATGAAGATTTATATGATGAATTAGGAATGATGGATGAAGCTTTTCTTTTTTTCATTGTCTCTCAGAATTATGAAAATTGGTTGTTAGATTTTGGTGCTTCTCATCATATGAGTCTACACAAAAATTGGTTCATTTCATATCAAGTTGTGAATTCTAGTTCTATGTTTATGGGTAATAATGTATCTTGTTAGACTATTGGGATAAGAAATATCATAATTAAAATGTATGATGATACAGTTAGAACATTAAATGATGTTGGACGTGTACCTTAGTTGAGAAAAGAAATGATTTATTTGGGAGTATTGGACTTAGAATGTTACAAGTTTACATGTCAAAATGGAGTACTAAAAGTTTCCAAAGACATTATGGTTGTTATGAAGGAAGAGAAGATCAAAAATATTTTCAAACTAAAATGAGGTACTTAGGTAAGTGAGGAAACAATTGTGTCTCAAAAGGCAGAAGAAGATACTTTCCTATGGCATCAATATCTAGGTCACATGAGTGAGAAGGGTCTTCAGGTACTGATGAATCACATACTTCTTCCGAATTTGAAAACATTGAGTTTGGATTTTTGCAAACATTGTGTATATGAAAAAAAAATTAAACATAAATTAAAAACTAGAAGTTATAATAGTAAAGGAATTTTGGACTATATCCATTCTAATCTTTTGGGACCATCTCCCACTATAAATTATGGAGGTGCATTATACTTCTTAACATTTATTGATGATTTCTCTAGGAAATGCTGGCTCTATATGTTGAAAATAAAAGCTTATGTACTTTATGTTTTTAAATAATTTAAAGTTATGGTGGAAATAAAACATGAAAATTAATTAAATGTTTTAGAAATAAAAATGGTTGTGAATTTACTTAGAATTTGAACAATATTGTAAGAATGAAGGGATTGTTATAAATAAAATTATTTTCTATACTCCTAAGTAAAATGGTGTTGTTGAACATATAAATCAGATTCTTATGGAGAGAGACTGAAGCATTATCAACATTGCTAACCTGCATAAGGAGTTGTGGGAAAAAGCAGTATCTATTGGTTGTTATTTTGTAAAAGGATCACCTTCAATTTCCATTAGTTGTAAAATTCCTAAAGAATTTTGGTTGGGTCAATCTTGTAATTATTCACAGTTAAGGTTTTTTGGTTGATATGCAGATTCTCTTATTATAAAGAATCATCGTCTAAAGTTAGACCCAAAAGAAAAATTTATGTCTTTATTTTGTATGACCATGTGGTGAAAGGATATAGATTGTGGGATCCTTATTTGTGTAAGAGAGTCATCAGTAGACATGTAATGTTTGATGAATCTTATCTTCTAAAATAATATGTTGTAAAACTTAAACAAGGGTTAGTATCAGTGACTCAACAAATTCAGTTGGGGGTAAACAATTTTTTGGAAAGTCAAAGCGAAGGAGAGACTTGCAAAGAAAAAGATGAAGAAGATTTAAAGGAAATTTTAAAAGTTCAAGAACCAGTTCAACAACCAATCACTCTAAGGAGGTCTATAAGGGAAATAAGAACACCCGAAAGGCATGACAATTATGCTTCATATATTTCATTGATTACTGAAGATGAATAACCTTCTTGTTATTGAGAAGCAGTGGATGATGCAGGGAGTGAAAGTGGAAAAATGTTATGGAGGAAGAAATGGATTCTTCAGCCAAGAACAAAACTTGGGATCTTGTAGAACTTCCTGAAGGGATACATGTTGTCAGATGCAAATGGTTCTTCAAAATGAAGAAAATTTTTAATGGAAGTATCGAAATCTATAAGGGGAGGCTCATATAAAAAGGGTATTCTCAGGTTGAACGTATTGATTTTCATGAGATTTTTTCACTAGTCGTAAAACTTGTATCTAGTTTTACTATGTTAGCACTAACTTCCCCATTTTACGATTAGCTATAATAGTTAGATGTTAAAACCATTTTTCTTCATGGTGATTTTGATAAATATATTTATATGGAACAACTAGAAAGTTTTGTAGAAGGTTAGAATAGAAGCTTCATTTGAAAGCTCAATAAATCATTGTATGGCCTGAGGAAGTCTTTGAGGAAATGGTACAATAAATTTGACTCTTTCATGGTGAGCCAAACATTTATTAGAAGTGAGTATGATCATTGTGTATAATTTAAAAGTTTCAATGGCATAATCATTATCTTTGTCTTGTATGTTGGTGATATGTTTATTGCAATTAAAATCATAGAAGATATCAACACGTTAAAGGCTCAACTTTCTATGATGTTTGATATAAATAATATTGGAGCTCCAAAACATATCTTTGGAATGGAGATAGACAAAGACAGAAAAAATATAAAACTTTGTTTATCACAAAAAAAGTATGTGGAGAAAGTATGTGAAAAGTTCCATATGAACAATATGAAACTTGTTAATGTCCCATTAGCTTCCCATTTTAATATTTATTCATATCTAGTTCCTAGAACTAATGAAGAAAATAATTATATGTCTCATGTAACATATGTAAATGTAGTAGGAAACTTGATGTATGCGGTTCTATCTACAAGAATAGACATTTCACATGTAGTTGGAGTTTCCATCTAGTTCATGGAATCATGAGAAGAACATTGACAAGATTTGAAATGGGTGCTTTAGTATTTTATAGGCACAAGTGACTATTATATCATCTTTCATGGTAGCGAAGGTTTCATCTATGGATATGTGGATGATGATTATGCAGATTTGGAAAAGAGGACATCTACTACAGGATATGTGTTTACTATTGCAAGTGGGGAAATTGGTTTGATGTCAAATATTTAAGAAACATTCATTTTATCCACTACTGAAGCATAGTATATAGTTTCTTTAGATGCCAATAAAGAGGAAATCTGGTTGAAAATGATACTTGATGAGCTCAGAAGGACGCAGGAGAAAGTGAATCCATTCTGTGATAGTCAAAGTTCTATTCATTTGGCCACAAATATAGCTTATCACAACAAGACTAAGTGCCTTGATGTAAGGTACCATTTTGTGAGACATGTGATCGATGGCAGCAAAGTATCTCTCAAGTTCCATACACGGGAGAATCATGTAGACATATTTACGAAGCCAGTTTTAGTAGAGAAGTTGTAATGGTGTTTGTCTTCTCTTGGCTTGCATAAGAGATGATGATTAATGGGCGAGCGTAAGGGATTACGAAAATTATTGTCAAGGTGGACATTATTGAAAATTGACAACAATTAATGTTAATAGTATAATTAATTGAATAAATGTATATTATCGTTCAACCAATTTTGTAACTATAGGAAGTTACGTAAAAAAATATTCTATATTAAAATGTTGATTTCCCGAGAGGCTTAATGTAACTTGTAGAGACATTTTTGAGAAATAAGAATTCCAATCACTTTCCCCATGGAGGTTTCCTTGACGCACTGCCACGGTTTTGCCACGTAATTGCTTGTGTTAATTTGTGTGATTCATTTTTCTATTTTTTATTCTTTTCTTTCTTGATTGAATGTTAATGACTCAAAAATACCAACATTTTCACACCATTTTCACCATCAAGAAAATTATTTAAACACTCCTATAATAATATTTTTTGAAAAAAAAATCATCATATCAACGAACAAAATTCCTAGCCAATTTGTGGCCTCTGTAGACACCGTCTTATTTGGTCTTTATTATTTTACCATATAGTATGTGTTTTATAAGATGTTAATAAATTTTTCATTGTTTTTATTTTTGTTTACTATAATACTACTAGTGTATCCATATATAAATTAAAACAAATTTGTAATAAAAGTTGACAAAATATATTAAAATTCATTTCAAATTAATAAGAAAACATAAAAATGACTATTTTATTTTATTTTAAATTATTTTTATTAATTATAAAAAATAATTAATATATAACCAAACATGTATGTCCATATTAGTGCACGTGTGTGTGTGTGTGTATATATATATATATATTCAACTCATTTTCTTATATATATTTTTAGCATATAAATTAGGTGTGTTACAATATTATGAGTGAATAACACAGCTTCAAATACGACATGTCAAAAAAAAGATAACTTATATTCGTACGACACATGTTCATATGACATTTTTTGAAATACCCAACTTAAGTAAAAGAGAATAAAGGACGTGAATACTTTTGAAAGAAATTTCGCCTTTTTATTTGCGAATACTACTAAGAATATTCTAAAATATTTCGTGGATGTTAAATCCTTACCATCCAACTAATAAATATTGGTAATTAAATTAAAATTATATAAATATTAACCCAAAATAATATATCTATCTACTTCTACATATGTATGAATGCTAACAATTTTTTTTTTAAGTTAGCATTAACACTACTAAGAACACAATGTAATATTGGTATTTTATATTATTGAAATAATATAGATTTATTTATTTTTATTTAGATTAATTTTAAAAAATAAGATTCCATGGTGGGATCATTCCCTACTTGCACATGAAAATGACTTTAATGCACTTATTGTCCACTCTCACCCAATCATGCTCAGTTTTGACAATTGGTGAAAATTGATAAAAGAGAGTGGGTGAAACCTGGTTTGAGTTTATGGAAGGTGATACCAAACTCATTTAACCCATGTAGGTGTTTCCTTTTGATCTAGGTGGATATCGGTGGCCACCCACCTATTCCATTTGGACCCACACCATCAATTCTTGCAGCTTTTCACATTCAGCACATCTTATTATTTTTAGCAGGTTTTCGGGTCCTCCACTCCCGGAGCCGTTTTGGGGCCTTAATGATCAAGGTGGATATTGGCGACCACCTACCTATTCTATTAGAACCCCCACCATTAGTTCTTTCAGTTTTTAAGTTGCAACACAACTTACTATCTTTAGCAATTTTTCGGGTCCTGAACTTCCGGAGCCGTTTTGAGGCCCTAAACGACGTTTTCTAGCAAAACCGGGAGCAGCATGGGTCCTTCGACAAATATTTCTCTAAAACAAATTTGTATTCCTTAGACAGATATTTCTAATGAGCTATTGAGCACGTCCAATAGAGATCGGATGCCAAAGTTATGTCCCCAAGAAGTTGAACCACCAATTTACCCAGACAGGGTCCATACTTTTGGTGCTTCATCTCCTAGGGTTAGGTTTTTGGATATTTAGAGTACTCCATTTTTTCTCAATAATAAATAGGCCCTCAAGCCTCATTGTAAGACAATTAAGAGGTCTCTAGTCACCACATATCTACGAGCACCCCAACTATTTTATTTCCATTATGTCTGTAAGCATATTTATGTTATTTGATATTAATGAAATGACACATTATTTTCGTTGTATCTCTATGTTTATGGTTATTTCTGTATTATGTTGTTAGAGATTCGCTACCAGCACCCCAACTATTTTATTTCCATTATGTCTATAAGCATATTTATGTTATTTGATATTAATGAAATGACACATTATTTTCGTTGTATCTCTATGTTTATGGTTATTTCTGTATTCTGTTGCATTCCTCCATAAATCCAGATCAGTGGTATCAGAGAGGTCTGCTTGTTATTTTTTTTTCTTTGCATGTCCCCAACGCATTCAAGGTATAAGGAGTTATGGCTCGATTTGGTTGAACCCTTGCAAGATCAGCCTCGCAAACCCTGACGACTTCCCATCGCGGAAGAAAAGAAAGACGAGGGAGCAGGAGATCCTATCAAAATATTGCTCGAGGAGGCCCTCGAGAAACAAAGGAACGTGATGATGGATAAATTTTTTGAGATCCTTCAACGACTGCCCACCTACGACGCATCTGTATCCAATAGCCACTCTGGAGGCACCACTCCCTTAAAGGTATAGGTAAAATTTGATATTCCTGAATTTGAAGGCCAAATAGATGCAGATGCTATAGATAGATGGTTGAATTTTCTGGAAGGGTATTTCTCGGTCCATGATTTCTTTGACCGAAAAAATATTATTTTTGCACTCCGCAAAGCCACCCCCCATGTCAAAGACTAGTGGAAAACCTACCGTGAGCAAGAGGACGAGGGGAACCCTCTCTGTTCTCCGCCACACCCACTTGGAATTCGATCCGAGATGGCATCAAGGAACAATATTACCCCGTGGGGAGATATGAGGACAAATATAGCCAATGGACCACACTGCAGCAACAAAGGGATCAAGATGTGCACGAATTGATGAATCTGTTCCATACACTGTGCACAAAGTTGGGTATTAAATATTCAAAGAGACATTTGGTGCTCAAGTACCGCGGCTATCTGGACAAACACATTCAGAAGGAAATGGAGTTCCTCGACATTACATCGCTTCACATGGCATATTGTTATTGTACCAAGATCAAGCAGAAATTTAAGCAGAAGAAGCGAGACTTTGGATACGTAAATTCGAAGCCAAGGAAAGTTGCCCCCAAACCGTAGAACAAAGGGAAAGGCCAAAGCGGGGCGACTCATAAAAACACCACAAATCCAAAGAGGGACATGGGGAAGTGGTGTGAATTTCATAACAGCCCCACTCATAGTAGAAACGAGTGTCGGGCCAAACAATCGTTGGTGGCCGAACTAAAGACACCCGAATCAGATGCATTTTATGATTCTGAGTCAGAACGAGACAAAGGTAATGACAAAGGGAAGAAAATCATTGATGCAAATCTCAGTGCCATTTTTGCCACCACCAAGATCCAGAGGGAGGATCCAGAGGATCCAAAGGAGGGGGAGTGCCTCTTCCATTCACAGATGTGGGTGAAGGGTTCTCCACTATAATTCCTTGTCGATAGCGAGAGCTAAAAGAATCTAATTTCAGCAGAGGCTGTGAAGCAGCTCATACTATCGACCATAGCACACCCACAATCATATACCATCGGGTGGCTTCACCAAGGGAGAGATATCTACATTCGCCAATAGTGCTTCCTTCCATACAACATCATGTAATTCATGGATGAGGTATTATGTGATGTTTCTCCTCTTGATGTATCTGATTTATTATTGGGCCAACCATACTTGTGGAGGTGACATGGTGTGTATGAGCCTAGGCCTCGTGCTGTTATTATTACTTTGGGGAATAAATTTTATAGGATACCAAAGGTAGTACCGCCTTCTATCATCTATTTGACTACTGCAAAACAACACGATAAGATTGTTTCCCAAACTAGGAAATTTATTTTCCTTACAACTTTCTCATAGGGAAAGAATATTGTGGCCACAACCTCGAAACAGGGCTCCCCTGCACGGCTACAACAAATGGACAAAGACATGGAGGAATACAAGGACAATTTCCCCTCACTCACAGAGGTTCCTCTACACTGTCAGGACAAGCACTCCATTGATCTTAGCCCCGATGCACCGCTGCCTGATGTTGCCATACCTCATGTGACTACACAGATAGAATCCACACATGTACTATCTGAGTCTAATAAAGAAACCAAATTTACTAATTGCATCTAGCATGTCCGCCCGCTGGTCCATGACATCTTTGACAACAAAATGTGCCTCATCTCATGGAGGATCTCAACGCAATGGGGACCATTTCTTCTTAAAGAGGGAGGAATGATCCAGGTGGATATTGGTGGCCACCCACCTATTCCATTTGGACCCGCACCATCAATTCTTGCAGCTTTTCACATTCAGCACAACCTACTATTTTTAGCAGGTTTTCTGGTTCTCCACTCCCAGAGCCGTTTTGGGGTCTTAATGATCAAGGTGGATATTGGTGGCCACCCACCTATTCCATTTAAACCCCCACCATTAGTTCTTTTAGTTTTTAAGTTGCAGCACATCTTACTATTTTTAGCAGTTTTTCGGGTCCTGAACTTCCGGAGCCATTTTTAGGCCCTAAACGATGTTTTCTGGGAAAACCGAGAGCAACATTGGTCCATGGGCCAATGTTTCTCCCGTGAAAAGTTTTATTCCTTGGAAATATATTTCTAATGAGATATTGAGCGTGTCAAATGGAGATCGGATGCCAAACTTACGTCCCCGGGAAGTTAAACCACCAATTTACCCAAACGAGGCCCATAGTTTTGGCGCTTCATCTCCTAGGGTTAGGTTTTTGGACGTTTAGAGTTCTCCATTGTTTCTCAATAATAAATAGGCCCTCGAGCCTCATTGTAACATAGTTCAGAGGTCTGTAGCCACCACATCTCTTGTCAGAGATTCACTACCAACACCTTAGCTATTTTATTTCCATTATGTTTGTAAGCATATTTCTATTATTTGATATTAATGAAATGATGCATTATTTCTGCTGCATCTCTATGTTTATGGTTATTTCTGTATTCTGTTGCATTCTTACATAAATCCGGATCAAATTTCCATCTAATTAATGATTTCACATGTCCCTTGCCTCCTTGAGCTCCATTTATAAAGTTCAAATTGAAGAATTGTTCAAACAATATAAAGTATTAATCTCTTCCAAGGTTGAATTTGTTCCTTCCTCTTAATAGTCTAGTATCTCTGTTTTATTCTATCTATTTCCTATCTTTACTAAAGTTATTTTCTAGGTTTCCCCCTCATGCTAGGCCTCGGTGACTTATCATGTATCATGGTTCCTCCTATTTCTTAAGACCCTATGGAATTTGGCTCCTTATTGAATTTTTTGTACTCTCCCTTTCTCTAGTTTAATAATACTTTAGCCTATGGAAATTAACTCTATAGCTATTTTTACTTCAACTCAAAGTGAATATTGACAGGGTCTCCTCCCATCTATTTCACCTTTTCTTTAGGTTTTCGAGGCGGCCCATCTTCTCCACCTATATTCCCTCACTGCAACACCATATGACCTCTTTGGTCAACCCATTACCTCAACTCCTTGCTTATATTACCTCTACTCCTTTCTTCCTGTCAACATGTTACCTTGACTTCTTTCTTTTGTCTATTATTACTCTAAGCATGCCTTGGCATGGTGCAAGCCAACACAACAAAACTATGATTGATCACAAAGGAGCTGCCCAAACTTTTCTTAGATAAACATTGAGAACCTGCCTACTACTTATTGGGAGACTATGCCTCTACCAACTAGAAATAAAATTAATATTTCAAAGTTAAAAACAAGGATATAAGTTTGTTCATGCAGGATGAAAAATAGGAAAAATGTTGTGAAACCAGCTCCAAAAAGAGAAGAAAAGAGATATCAACACCTTAGAAATAAGCCACTTCGAGGGGGCAACATCCAATAAATTACATGAATGAACAATTCTTGGATGATTCAAATTACAAAACCTCCTTTCTATATATAGGAGTCCATGGGGCCACAATGTAATCCTAGTTGACCTAACAATAATAATTTAAGGGCATAATAATAACAATATGGGGGTTACAAGGGTACAATAATAACAATAAGTGGGTTACACTAACAACAATAAGGGACTATACTAGTAATATAGGGACCTAACATGCCCCTCTCCTTCAAAAAGTGTTGTCCTCAATGCTTGAGTAGCTCTGGGTGCTTCTGTATAAAATTCTCATCCTCCCATGTAGAATCTTGAGTGGGTAAGTTCTTCCACTTGATGAGATACTCTGAAATTGATCGATTCCGTAGCTATCGAGTTCTTATTTCCGTGACCGCTTCAGGTGCTAATATGATTTTTCCTTCCTCATCAAGTTCTGGAAATGTTGTTTGAACTGGAAGATTTTCACCTATAACCTTCTTTAAGCATGAAACATGGAAAATTGGATGCACTCGTGAAGAAGCAGGAAGCTCCAATTTGTATGCCATAGTACCAATCTTTTGCAACACCTTGTAAGGACCATAGTACTTTGGCGATAATTTATTATCCTTCTTATTTTGCTTGAGGGACATTTGTTTGTATGGTTGTAGCCGTAAAAATACCCAATCTCCTACATCAAAAATTATCTCGCTACGATGTTGATCTGCCTGTTGTTTCATTCGATTTTATGCCAAATTGAGGTTATCCTTTAAGAGTTGGAGAACTTCTTGCTGATGCTCGATGTGATCTTCCATTGCTTGAACCTTCGAATTTTCCCTTAAAGATGATGTGATGGATGGTGGATGAGATCCATAAAGTGCCATAAATGGGGTCATTTTTGCTGCAGTATGGAAGGAAGTGTTATACCACCATTCAGCGAGAGGTAACCACTTGACCCATTGTGTTTGTTTATTAGATACAAAATAACGAAGATATCCTTCCAAACATTTATTTACTATCTCAGTTTGACTATCAGATTGAGGATGATAAGATGAGCTATGAGCTAATTGAGTACCCAAACAAGAAAATAACTCCGTCCAAAAATTTCCAGTAAAAATGGGATCTCTGTCGCTCACAATAACCCTTGGGTTTTCATGTAGCTTTTGAATTGTGTCCATAAATGTAGTAGCAACTGTACTTGCTTTAAATGGATGAGATAATGCACAAAAGTGTGCATACTTGGTAAGTCTATCAACTACCACCATGATGACATTCTTTCCTTCGGACTTAGGTAAACCTGTGATAAAATTCATTGAAATATCCTCCCAACGTTGACTTGGAATGGATAAAGGTTGTAGAAGTCCCGGGGTCTTAATTGTCTCCACTTTATTCTGCTGGCAAACCAAACATTCCGCCACAAAATTTTCAATATCAGATTTAAGGCCATCCCAAAAAAATTCTTTCTTCACCTTGTGGTAAGTTTTTAAAAATCCTGAGTGTCCTCCTAATGGAGAAGTGTGCAATTCCAGAAGAATCTTTTGTTTTAGTTGGGAATTCTTACAAAGATATAAGCGATCTTTGTACCATAAGGAATCATTTTTCCAACTAAATGTATCAGATGTACTAGGATCTTGCTGCAACTTTTGAATGAGTATCCATACATCTTTGTCCTTCTTCCATTCATCTCTTGCTTCGGTTATCCAATCTGGTTGGATAATAGAAATGGTACAAAGCAATGCTTCCACCTCTTCATTCTTTCTTGAGAGTGCATCTGCAACAACATTAAGCTTTCCTTTTTTGTAGATTATTTCAAAGTCATAACCCAACATCTTTGTGACCCATTTTTGCTGCTCTTCTGAAGATAGTCTTTGTTCCAAAAAGTGTTTAAGGCTATCATGATCAGTTTTTACCTTGAAGTGTCTTCCCATTAGGTAAGTTCTCCATTTCTTTAGTGCATGCAGTATTGCTAACATTTCCTTCTCATAAATAGGTTTTTGGAAATACTTTCCTTTGATTGGATGACTTTCAAAGCAATGGGTCTTCCTTCTTGCATTAAAACAGCACCAATTCCATTTCCTGAGGCATCACATTCCACAATAAAGGTTTTTGTGAAGTCTGGCATAGCTAAGACCAGTGCTAAGCACATTGCCTCTTTAAGATGTTCAAAGGCCTTAGTTGCTTCAGGAGTCCATGAAAATGCATCTTTCTTCAATAATGTTGTTAGAGGTGCTGCTATTCTCCCATAATTCTTAACAAACTTGCGATAATACCCTGTTAACCCGAGAAATCCTTGCAACTGCTTTATGGTTGTGGGGACTTTCCATTGCTTAATGGCTTTAATTTTTTTAGGGTCTACTTTAACACCCTCGTGAGATACAATATGACCCAGATATTCCACCTCTTGTACTCCAAAGAAACATTTGGATGTTTTTGCATATAATTGTTTCTCCTGCAATAATTTGAGCACCCTGTCAACATGTTCAACATGATCCTTCCAAGACCTGCTGTAGATTAGTATATCATCAAAAAATACTAGCACAAATTTTCCAAGGAAGGGTTTGAAAATGGAATTCATCAACCCTTGAAATGTAGAAGGTGCATTGGTAAGGCCAAAAGGCATGACCAAAAATTCATAATAACCCTCATGAGTTCGAAATGTTGTTTTCAGAATATCTTCAGTCTTCATTCTAATTTGATGATATCCTGAATGAAGATCCAACTTGGTAAAATAAATTGCTCCATGTAATTCATCCAATAATTCATCAATCACAGGAATGGGAAATTTATTTTTAATGGTGAGCTTATTGAGCTCCCTATAATCCGGACACATTCGCCATGATCCATCCTTCTTGTGTACCAATACTACAGGAGCACAGAAAGAACTTTGACTAGGTTGAATTATACCTGCCTCTAACATTTCTGCAATCATGCGTTCAATTTCGCTCTTTTGGAAGTAAGGATATCTATAAGGCTGGATGTTTGGAGGAACACTTCCCGGAATCAAATGAATAGCATGATCATGATCACGAATAGGTGGGAGTCCTTTGGGAGTTTCAAACACCTTGGAATGATTGTCCAAGACTTGTTGGAGATCTGCAGAAATAGATGATTTTGATGTTGGAACTTCTAGTGAGCATAATTGTGCAATTACGCCTCGCTGTTCTTTCTTTAGAATCTTTTTCATGACATTAGAGCTTATTATCCTTCCTGGATTCCCCGCAATACCCCGTAATTCGACTTCCTTTCCTTCTGAAAAAAATTTCAAGAAAATTTCTTGAAAATTAAAAGCTACCGTCCCCAAAGATTGTAACCATTGTACTCCTAGTACAACATCAGCACCTCCCATAGGAATGGAAAGCATTGAACTATTCAATACATATTCCCCCATGGTTATCTTGATATTATGGCATTTTCCAAAGCAATTTATAGTTCCTCCATTTGCAACCATCACTTGACATTCTGGTGCTGGGTATAGGAAACAATTCAATTCCTTGGCTACCTTACAATGAATAAAATTATGGGTACTACCTAAATAAATCAACACTATTACCTTTTTCTTCTTGATATGTCCTTCTATCTTGAGAGTTTGAGGATTGGAAATTCCTTCCAATGCATTACACAATATGGTCGGACTAATTTCTTACTCTTCTTAGGTTGGTTCCTGGTGTATATCCTCTTCTTGTTCATTTTCTTCTTCCTCTTCACAATCTATGTAAAATAATTTCTTCTGAGCACACTTATGACCTTTAGTGTATTTTCTATCACAACTGTAGCAAAGCCCTTTTGCTCATTTTTCATCCAATTTTTGTGGTGTCAACCTTGTAGGTTGTGGAAATCTAGGAGTAGCAACACTCCCCTCTTTATAGAAGTGATCGGTAGGCTTCCTTGTCACCATAATTTTACATTCAATTTTTCTAGCCAACCTGAATGCCTTCTCCAATGAATCAAGTTCCAAAATGTGAACTTCATGTTGGATGTTATCCTTTAAAGTACCTATGAAGAGATCAATCTTGTGTTCCTTTGGAATATCAGTTACCCTTATATTCAATTTTTGGAAGTCCTTAATGTGCTCCCCCATTAAACCCTTTTGTTTGAGATTTATCAATTGGATAAAGAAGGTGTTTCTCTTTATATCAACATAATGTGCTATCATTTCCTCCGTAAAAAATGACCAAGTGACAAAATTTTTACGGGAGCAAAGCCATCGATACCATACAAATGTATTTTGTTCTAAATGTAAATTTGCAATGCATACCTTTTGTGTGTTTTTCACATTATGGAGATCAAAATATTGCTCCATCTGTAGTATCTATGTTACAGGATCCTTTCCATCAAAATTCCTCATATCCATTTTTGGAATATGGCGGTTCTTCCCGCCAACATTAGATTTTATGAAATCACGATTAAAATTTATTTTTTTCTCATAATGAGTTTCCTCTACTATCTTTTCACCATTAGGAAACATTTCTTGTATCAACTTTGTCAAACCTTCCATGTCTGTTTTTCGATCATTCTTCATGTTTTCCATTTTCTCATCGATCTTAGCTTCCATGTCGTCCATCTTAGATTCCATGCCATCCATCTTAGATTCCATGCCATATTCCATGCCATCTATCTTAGATTCCATGCCATTATTCAAACCATCCATCTTAGATTCCACGCCTTTCTTCAAACCATCCATCCTAGCTTCCACGCCTTTCTTCAAAACTTCCATGTCATTTTTTTTTGCTCTTTGTGAGAGTGAAATTTGTTGCACTTGCTTGTGTAATTTTGATATGTCATGTTGCCATTATTCGTCTTCATGAGTCATAGTAGAGCTTTATAAAGGCTTAATGGGTGTTGAATTCTTTTTAGGGGCCATTTTAGAATCCAATACTAATATCTATCTTACAATATGCCCTTGGAATTAATTCAACTTTATTCTTCAAACAAGACTTATGCAAATCGAGAAAAAAAATACACACCTTTTACTTGCTTTTGAGGAGCTCGATATTGAAATTAAATTATCTCTATAATTGCATACCCTCAATATCTGAAATTCAGCCCTATAGTAGCCCTCTGAAGCTTCTTTCAAATTCCACAGGTCTGATCTGATTTGGATTTTTCAAGGAAAAATTATGTCCAATGTCCCACAATGACCCAATTTGGGACTGGTTCAGTAGAACGAACTTGTAAGACTTTCCACATGTCATTGTTTCCTTCTTTGGCTCTTAAATTGATAGACCAAAAGCTACATTCTGTGTACTTTCGGCCACTTTTTACAGCATTCCAATCCTATGCTCATAGAGAGAGCTATGAATATTTTCCCACGATCACCTCTTTGAGATGAAATTCAAAAGCCTCAAAAATCCCTAACTTCCACAAATCATATCTCCAAACATATTGCGAACCAATATCTGAAATTTTGTGACCATGTTCCTCAGGATTGTGGCTTTGCACCCTAAAACTTTTAGCTTCTGAACCTTCATAGCAACAAATTTATTAGGAAAATACCACAATGACCTGTTTAGGTTAAATTTAGGAGCCTGCAAAATGACCTTACTTGCACATATCATATCTCCGAAAATATTGTGAACCAAGCTCTGACATTTTTTGAAGATGTTCCTCAGGATTTTGGCTTCGCACTATAAAAATTTCAGATTCTGAACCTTCGTAGAAAAAAAGTTATAGAAACAATGCCACGATGACCTGTTTGAAATAGCGAAACCCTAGAATCTCAAAGCTCTTATACCAAATGTTGTGAAACCCACTCCAAAGAGAGAACAAAAGAGATATCAATGCCTTAGAAATAAGCCACTTCGAGGGGGCAACCTCCAATACATTACTTGAATGAACAATTCTTGGATGATTCAAATTACAAGACCTCCTTTCTATATATAGGAGTCCATGGGGCTAGAATGTAATCCTAGTTGTCCTAACAATAATAATTTAAGGGCACAATAATAAAAATATGGGGGTTACAAGCGTACAATAATAACAATAAGGGGGTTACACTAACAACAATAAGGGACTATACTAGTAATATAGGGACCTAACAAAAAATAAAGGGCCAAGGGATGTGTGACACTAGAACTAGTAGAGGAAGATATAATACATATCTCAAATAGTAGATCTATATTGGTAGGTGAAAAGAATCATGGAAAATTGTTGGTGGAAGTGAGTGAGCCTCACTAGGAAATTATACTATGGATATATGCTCTATAAGGCCAAGTGAAAAAACAAATCATAAGGTCTCCTAACTAACAAAGAAGATAGCCAACTTAGAATTTCTTGATTCTAATATGTAAGAGGACCCTATAGTTTTAGAACATGTGGACTCGCTATCTGGATAATCATACCATGACTCTACTTTTGTTTGTTTGTCAAAAATAAATATGCTAATTAGTTTAATTTAAGTATAGGCTAGGTAGTAAAGACTCAAACATTGTCAAACTTATGGTTTTACATTACTATGTTACCTTTCGAAACTTGGTTGTTTTAGATAAAGCAAATTCTCTTAGGCAACTCATATAGTTTTTATAGTGAGAGGCTGTAATCTAGAAATATGTATTTGTTATTGATATTTTAATGTAATATAATTTCAATAAAAAGATTATAAAAAAAAATGAAAAAAAAATGATACTTTTTAGCAATCATAGGAGGCTAATGATATAAAGAGATCATAAAGTGGTGATCGACAACATTCGATGGATCCATCAACCTAGAAGAAAACTCACAAGGGCATTCATAGAGGCTATATTTTGAATGAAATGGTTTTGAGGGAGTTTGGAAATTTTATTATGATAATTTATCCACCTCCATTAATCACCATTCATGATAGAGATCTAAGATCTCAACACTTGTGGCAAGGAGTAACCTATTTGGTTGTATTATCAATTACCTAGAGGAAATTTGGGCAAGTAATCCCAGGGTGATTTTATGTTATTTAATTTATTGGTTTGGGATTTTTAGGACTCTAGGATAAATGTTTTCTTTACAAGGATGCGCACTTGCACTCTACTAATTTTCCTTATGTTAGCTTTACTGGAACAAGGAAAAAGTTATAAGGGTTATACTAGAAATAGTTGCACCACATTCGATCTAATACACATATGTTAGAACTCATGATGGATTTACTTGATAGAAACTTTGACAACATTGAATGTTATTGATGAGTTTAGATCTTTGTATTCTTTTTTTTTTTTGCTACAAATATTTGTAGTATCCGTCTCACTTTTTTTATTATATATATAAATTTCTATTATTTTTCTCGGTATCTCATTGTTCTATCTAGAAGTCAATTGGAATTATGAGGCCACAACTTCTTAGCCTTGATGGTTTGCATAGGGATTTTCTTCTTAATGGATGTGGGTCTCATCTCTTTTCCTTGAAGCTCCTTGTCTAGTCTCCTTCCTTACAGATTCTTAGTGTGGTATCATTCTATTTATTCCTTATTTGATTTTTTCTTTGATGAGGAGCTAGCTTTGGATTTTCCATATTTATTTAGTGGCTCCACTATAATAGTCATTCCCTTCAAAACATTCCCTTGCATCCTCTTGTTGTGCATCCAGATGTGGGGGGAGAAATATATTCAAGGATCCCCTTGACATCTAGAGAATAATAAGGAGAAAATCCCTCCATTTATTTGTATGTTCAATTACCCCTCTAAGGGTCAAAAGAGAAATCCATAAGCGTTAATGAGGTTCTCAAACACCTTAAATGAATGGATGAAAAAGTGAATGTCTTGCAAAAAAAAATAAACTGGCATATTTGGAATTCATGGACATATAGAAAGAGACTAGTCTCCAAGTAAATGTTGTTTTTATTATATTTTACTTTGTTCAATTTTTTTTACTACCATAGAAAAGAAGGAATATCAATTTAATTACTGTATTTCAAACATTTTCAAAGTTTGTTATCTAATCAATTTTATGACTCTATATAAAAGAAATGTATGACTAATGTAATTTAACTAAAAACATATTAATCAACACAAAAAATTGATTTATTTTTCTTATAATATACTTCAAAATACTGCCTAACTTACAAAAACATTATACTTAGTACCTACCTCTTATAAAAAGAATGATTTACAATTTAAAATAATGTTAATAATTTTATATGTTTACAAACTTTACTATAATTTTTAATTAATATAATATTTAAAACTAATATAAAATTAGATAAATTAAATATAACAATAGCTTCTCCATAATCCGTCACGAAATCATAATTTTATAAATACAAACTGACACATTTATCAAGAAACAATTTATTTTTATTGTTAAAAAAACCATAACATGTTATTAGAAATATATATATATATATATATATATATATATATGTCACAGGACACGTCCTCCAGGGTCACGTGTCCCGTATTTCGCGTGTCGGACACGAAATACGACCTAAAACGT
Organism: Pinus albicaulis; assembly: GCA_034641835.2. NCBI lineage: Eukaryota > Viridiplantae > Streptophyta > Pinopsida > Pinales > Pinaceae > Pinus > Pinus albicaulis. Next base: position 1,549,381,600 of record CM076582.1, read on the forward strand.
GTCAAATACGTTTTTGGTCGTGTCCTCCAAAAATGTGACACGTGTCCTTCGAATTAAAAACGTGTCCTTCGAATTGAACACACGTATTTGAGGTTTAGAAAACGTGCCCTAACGTTTTCTCCGATTCTGGACACGTGTGACACGAAAACATAAAAAAAACAGCCCACACCAAAGTATTTTTTCATTTCATCTCTTTTATCCGTGAGTCGTTGTGGTCGCTGGAAGTGGAGATTTGTATGTGTGATTCATTACTGTCGCTGGAAGTGGAGATTTGTATGTGTGAGATCGAGTAGTCACTGGAAGTCGAGATTCCTTTGGTCGAGCAACGTCAGTGGAGTTTCGTTTGGTTCAGCATGCACGATGCCAGCCTCTAGGTAAGCAATTTGTGACTGATAGTGGTTAGTAAAGGGCTCATTTATTTCCTGGTTTTCCTTTGTAACCATGTGGATAGGTTAGATGGAAGAATTCAAACTTCAAACAAAATAAAACAGCGTCCGCCATCGACTCTCTTCATTTTTATTTTATAAAATCGACCCACATACCTCCTCTTTGCTGCTTATAACAGCCCCTCAATACTTCCTCTCTGCTGCTATTTTATAAAATCGACCCACAAGTTTGCAAATGAAACTTTAAACAAGCAACAGCTAGAGAGTCGAGACCATTCATTTATGTTGAGTGTTGACATATCTTATCTTAAGTACTGGTCTGTGGCATTCCCTCAGTGTCTATGTAATACATTTTGATTTTGATGGCTTTATGGAAATCTGCATTTTATGATTTTAATATCTAACTTCTTCTAAATTTCAAGTTATTGTTATGGTTTTAAATTTTAATGACTCATGAGTCATTGACTATTGTAATTTGTAATTTGTTATGGTTTTAATGACTATTTTGTATTTCAGTTTCTTATGTGCTTGTAGCCTTGTATAATTTTAATTTGCTAATATTAATTTATTATATATATATAATTTTTTTTATAGATATAAATAAAACGTGTCCCTCGTGTCCTGTTTCTGAGGTCACAGTGTCTCGTGTCGAATACTCATATTTACGTGTCCTCCGTGTCTCGTGTCCTCGTGTCATGTGACTTAGATATATATATAACTTTCTTTCGGATTTAACTTTTGCAGGATTTTTATTTTAAATTTAAAAAAACTAATTGTTTATAGATTATTATAAAATAAAATAAAATAAATATTTACATTTTGAAGTTATTGTTTTTGGGAAAGTGGGATTAATAAATCATGGTAAGACTTCATAGTATTGTAACAAAACATATTTATAAGTCAATAATATCCATGGTAAAATAAGGGTAATTATCCATGAAAATATTTTTATATTGTAAATATTAAATTTTAATTCAAAAAATATTATAAAATAAAATTAAAATAAAATATTTTGATTTTGAAATGAGCTATAATTTATAAGAACGTGGTATTGATAATTCATGGTATTGGTTTATACAAATCCTAAATTATTACAACACTAGCCTAATATAAATGATTTTTTAGATTTTTTATTTTTCAATATAATTTTTATATTTAATAATTCAATTTAAAACATTATAAAAATAGTTATTAATGAATTAAAAAAATTAAAAAAAATATTTTACATTTTTGAAAACTATTTTTTTTTTCAAAATAATTAGTTAAATTTTTACATTAATACAACATAAATTAAAGAAAATAAATAAAAATTAACATAAAATAATAATAATAATTAAAAATAAATATAATAAACATATTAATTATATATGATTTATATATAAATATAACTATAAAATATTCTCATAATTCACATTTAATATCTAAACTAAACACATTTCAAAACATCTAAATTTAAATAATAGTTGGAAAGGATGTGTACTTATTAATGGAACTATTTATCAACCAAAAAGGGTGAGTAGATTGAACAAAATAAAAGAACATTTATCATTCAATGAGTGAACATAAACAAATTCTAGGAAATTATGAAATTAGGTTTTTATTTAATTTATAATATGGTTTGAATTATAATTATAATTATAATTATAATTATAATTATAATTATAATTATAATTATAATTATATATATATATATATATATATATATATATATATATATATATATTTTTTTTTTTTTTTAAACTGAAAAAAAACATTTACAATCTCCTAAATGAATGATAGAGTTATAAATGAATGATAGAGTTATTGTTATGAGAGAAAATTTGGCTAAATATAAAAATGTGTGAGACCAAAAAAAAGTCATTTTTATATATAAAAAATAAAAATAACAACATAATTCCTTAAAAATAACAATATAATTTGTTCAACGTAAATGAAAGTAATTTTTAAAAATGCATGAAAGGTTGGAGGGGTCAAAAACATTTTCAATGGTAAGTTTTTCGACATTTTGATATATATATATATATATGTAGATTGCAAAGAAAAAAGATATTGAGGTTATAACAATCCATTGGAAGAAATATCAGTGGTGGTTAGGCAAGAAAATTCCATGGATCATCTCATTAATTTGACACATAAAATAATTGCATGATACTTACTCAATTCATATAACAAGAATTACGTTGCAGCAATTCTAGTGCTCTGTTTTTTTTTTTTCCTTCATATTGTCGCTATTTTTTTTTAAGGATGTAGATATTGGGCTAGAATGACATGAAGTTATGTGTGAAAATAATCAAACGCATTTTAAATAATAGGAAGTTACTTTATCTATTAAAATTATATCGCTTAATTTTAATTATAAAACTAAAACATATACAAATTAATATGTATATATTATAAATTACAAATGAGTAATCACTGATTAATACATTTCTATTAAGTAATCTATTGGTAGTTTTCGTGATAATGAGTACCATATTGTTTTATTCTAAGGTCATATTGTTAATGAAGCTAGTGTTTTTTTCCAAGCAAAAATTCGTAATTTTTCATTATAAATAAGAAAAATTACAAGTTGCACTTTTAACGTATCATTTATGTAAGGATCAAGTAAGTTTATATTCTCCAACTAATTGTCGCCATCATCAATGTCTAGTAAGAACATCATATTCAAAGATAAATATGTACACTATACAAAGTTTAGGTGTGACAATTGGCTTAAGTGAAAACTAATTGTTATGTTGTTTATTTTAAAGAGACTAAACATTCATTTTTTGAGAAAAAGGATTACGGATGATGAACATAAATTAATTATGTACTTGGAAATAAAATTTAATTATGGAATTGTGGTTCCATAAAATTAAAAGAACATTGATGATGAAAGTATTCCAAGAAGTAAGAGTGGTTGAATAGAAAACAGTTAAAAACGGTTACCTTTCCTCTGAGGATAAAAAGTACATCCGAGTGAGGAAAAGGGATTCTGTGACTAAACAAAGAGAAATGAGAGGTAGTAAGAGAGTGAAATTTCTTGAGTTGGTGGTGGCGAGTGGAAACAATCAGTGTTCCTGAATCTTGAAAAAGAAGAGTACTAGACTTGGGGTCCCGAGGTCTATTCCTGAATTTCTTTCAACTTACACATCTCAGATGTGGAGCACGAGGGGAGATGAGGACATAATCACCTCTCTCATGGTAGGGAGGATATCATCAATAGGTTTTGAAGTGAGATAAGTATACAGACTGCAAAGGTAGTAAGAACTAGATATGATGTTTAGACATAATTCTTTTAATACGGGATTTTTTCTAAAATTATGAAATGCAAAATCTTACACAAAGAGGTATTCTAGATATAAATAATTGTTACTTTTCTAAAGTAATCAAGAAAATTACAGTAGAACTGTTAATAATATGTTGGCTGTGTGAAAATATATTTCTTGAAGTTATTGCTTGTTTTTAAGAAGGGTAGTGTTTATATAATTAGATACAGTAAAAACAGAAAACTTCTACTGGGAGAAAATACCAGAGAAACTGTTAGTCTAGTTCCATGGTCAAAACCTTGGACCCAAACTAGTAATTAATCTCTTTAATCTATGATATAATCAGCGAGAATAAGTTCTTAGAAAAAACTCAGTAAATGGATGGTCCAGAAACCCTTGAACAAGCAAATAAAATTACCAAAGGAACAAAAAGGATAAAACCCCTATCTTGACCAAATGGGTCTCATGTAAAATTATAAAGAAAAATTACACTGTAGAAACTCAGGAAAATATTTGTCAATGTAACTATCTAAATATGCAAACTCCCAATCTTTTCCGCTCTAAATATTGCAGAAAAACTCTATTACTGGTAAGAAGAGAAATGAACTCTTGAATTATTAGAACAGACTAATGAAAATTATCAAGAAAATAAAATCCATTATAACGTTGTTGCATAATCTTCAAAACCATTGAAATGTAAATTCTGAACATGGAAGTAATTATGTATTTAAGAAAAGTCTAAAATATATAGCTATATAAAAGTCTAGAAGTTTAATAACCATCCATAAAAAAAATGTATGCAGTATCAAACCCTGACGCATTGAGGGATTTTCCTCTAAGGTTGGGCTGAGGGTTCGACCAGCAAACAGAAGAACAAGAATTATGCAGCAGAATCCATTGCATGGCAAACCATTCATCAGGGCAAGGCCCTTAAAAGGTAAAGTAATTACAACAAAATTCTAATTGCAAGATAAATTGTTCTTCTCAGCGAAGCCTTTAAAAATATTAAAGTAACAAGGTAAACGATAGTTGAAGCCTTAAAAATCAACACAAGAATTATTAACTCGCAAGGTACTGAAGAGATAAAAGAGGAAGGACTCTTCTTCGGAAGTTTAAAACCTCGTCGGTAAAATTAAAGTACCTGTGAAGAGAATGATAGGGTCGAAAATAATAGTTGGAGAGTTTCGAACAAAAATGAGAAATGCAATTCCTTGAATCACTCCAGGGGAGTAGAGAAGTGAGTACCTGCTTCACAACAAAACAATTTCATGGAAAGTAAGTCTTACTATATAAAATGAATAATGAAGGGTAAAAATGATGAGAACCTTGCATAAAATCGAAGCTCTAATACCTGGTCTAGAAACTCAGCAGACCGGCTGAAAACCTGCACCAAGATAACCATAAAGGCGTTGAAAATGAGTTGAATGACCAATAAATAATGTAAGAAATAAATAATTCTGAAAGCTGCACTATTTTGGAGAGGCTTACCTGCCATGGAGTGAAAAAAGAACTGGAGTACGTATAGCCGAGAAGAAAGTTCCTGAAAACTGGAAAACCTGTTACACATTCCACTAGATTTCCATGGAAGTCTCAGTGCATAGTAGGTTTTTTAAAGCCACTTTTATCTCCATACGAGGCAATGCAATGAAAAACTTACACAACTCCAAGAATGGTTAATACTGTCGCAAAAGGGCTAGACCCCAAATTGAAAGTGAAATATAAGTTTACCTGGTTCGAATACGCTATGGAAAGCAAGGCTAGAGTTGGAGGAATGAAGTCACGGTGGAGTTGCAGAGGAGAAATGTCGACAGAGTTCACAAATGAAAAATCAGTGTTGCTTACAGTTACGTGGTGGTCGATACCCTAAACAGGTACTGTTAAAAGCTCCACTGTGGATCCCAAAAACCCTATATCTAACAGCGATCAAAGAGGCAGGTGTCAAACGAGTAGTAAAACCCCATGCGAGGTACAATACAACAAACCTCATCAATAATTCTTAAATCATCCACTGAAACCAATTAACAATGAATGAAAATCAAATGATAAGGTTAAAGGATATGCTAATATTGCATTGTCCTTCATAAAATTAATAATAAGGATTATGAGTTCGAATACCAATGGCTAATCATCGAGGTTAATAAATATATCGTACTATGGTATGATTATAGCGTAGGTGTTGATCTTGCAACCAAACATCTAGCAGGACAAACCACATGGATATACATGGAATAATAAGCATACAATGAGAGCCAAGTTTGCAAACTGATTTACATTGCTATGGTCAAAATAATTATATAGAATGTATGGTTAAAAGTTGTAAAGGTAAAAAAAAATATTTACTGTCCAGTATGTTACAAGTGGTATCATAGCAGCGTTCATACGCTGGGATCCAATGGGTCACCTAACATGATAAATTGTTGTGTGAAAATGGTGCACAAAAAAGAAATAACATAGTAGGAGAAAAATGAGGAGGGGATTGACACACAAAAATTCTTGGAATATAGGGGACCCTACACCCCAATCCCATCAGGAAATGAGTCCAGAAATGTGGATTGAGTTGAGTGTATATCAGTGCAAGCATATCAGTAGACTGCTAGAAGAACAACAACATCAAACCAGTATACTACTAATAATTGTGCATAAGTTACAGGAAGAACTGGTCTAGGTTAGGAGTGACAATGAGTGCTTGATGCAAGAGCATGAAAGGAAACTCAAAAGCCTCTATGATAAACAAAATCAAGGAGTGTTACAACCTAGCACTGAAAGAGATATGCAGGAAGAAAATGAACGACAAGCTAATGACCAAACTAATGACATAGTGGAAAGAAGCCATTCACAGCGAGGTAACAAGAAAATGAAATATATTGAGGTTGAGTCTACTAACATGTCAAAAAAACAAGAAATTAAGAAACAAAAAGTGGAGTTAGAAGGTGAGTTCTGAAATATTAAACCACCTACGTTCGATAGAGAAGTGGAGGAGGTGGCAGAAGCTTGGCTGATTGATATGAATAAATAATTTCAAGTTATGAGTACAAAAACAACCTTAAAGCTAGGTTTTCCATTTATCAACTGAGAGAAAAAACTACCCTGTGGTGGGAGGAAGTCAAGAATGTTCATAGTATTGAAGACCAAGACGTGATATGGGATGAATTTCAACAATACTTTAAGGAAAAATATCTAAGAGAATGTTACTATGATGAAAATTCCAGAGAACTCCATGATTTGAGATTGTGTCAAATGACTATGGATGAATACATAACCAAGTTCACTTCTTTATTAAGATACGTTCCTTATTTAAGGGATGAAAAGGCTAAGGTTCAACGGTTCTTGAGTATTTTTCCAACCCACATTAAAGAATGGATTGAGTTTGTGAATCCAAGGACCATGGATGAAGCAATTCAAAAAGTGAGAATGCGTTACCAGCAGTCCAAGGAAAAAGGAGAAATGGGAAAAAATTGGTAGCCAAGAAAAGGGTAGAAAAGAAATTCAAATTACAAAAATTATAGGGTTAATAACTTTAAGAATTCTGCAAGGAATTCAGTGAGAAAACTATTCGAAAGAAACCATCAAAGAACCAGGTGGCCTATAGAAGAAAATCCTAATGAGGCTTCTAGCAATCCAGAACTTGGACCAAACTAGAGACCACCTCTATAGTGTTGGGGCTGTGGTGAGGCTCACTATTATAAGAATTTCCCACAACGAGGAAAAAATGAAGCAGTAACTAATTTACAGAAAGACTCTATAGTGGGAGATGTAGCCCGGAACATACCCAGAAGTAATGGAGCTTTGGAGGATCAGTAGGTGGACTATCAACCAATGATGATAGAACTGCAAGGTAAGTTACTTTCACAATATGTTTCTATTTTGGTTGACCCACGTGCTAGTTTATGTTATGTAAATTGCAAAATATTAGAAATGTGTAAATTACAAAGTCATAAATTTAAAAATCCTTGGCTGGTACAACTAGCCACTGGGGCAAAGAGGAAAGTTTGTGCCAAAGTTCCAAACTATAAACTGGAAATTGGAAACCAAGAGTTAAATGTAGAACTAAATATATTTCCTTTGGGATCCTATGATGTACTATAAGGCATGGATTGGCTAGAGAAAAATTAGTCTCTAGTAGATTGTAAAGAGGAAATTATATATTACAGAATGCCAGATGGAACTTGTCAAGAATTACAAGGGATAAAGAAGCCCTTACAGTTGCTTCCTATCACAGTTACCTCCCAATTGAGTAAGTGTCTTAGAAAAGGATATCAGATATATGCCATTCAAGTGGGTTTTTGTAACTCTAAAGAGAAGAATCCTATAATGTAAAGCATACCAGTAGTACAAGATTTCATTGATGTGTTTCCAAAAAATGTACCAGGTTTACCTCCAATAAGGGATATAGATTTCACTATTGAACTGATGCCAGAAGCATCACTAATATCAAGACAACCATATTGGATGAGTGTGCTAGAGCTAACTGAACTGAAAATGCAACTGCAAGGGTTGTTGGAAAAAGGTTATATTTGACCCAGTGTGTCTCCTTGGGGAGCACCAGTGTTATTTTTAAACAAAAAGGATGGAACCATGTGAATGTGCATGGACTATAGACAACTCAATAAATTGACAATAAAAAATAAGTATCCATTTCCATGGATAGATGACTTGTTTGATCAGGTGAAGGGGGAATCTATATTCTCAAAAATAGACTTAAGATCTGGATATCACTAGATCCAAATCAAAGATGAGGATATCTACAAGACTCCTTTCTGTACCCGATATGGGCATTATGAGTTTGTGGTATTACCATTTGGTTTAACTAATGCAATAGAAACATTTATGAGGTTGATGCATGGAATATTTCACCCCTTTTTGGACAAATTTGTTCTAATATTCATTGACGATATTTTGATTTATTCAAAAATAATGGAAGAGCACAAGGAGCACTTAAGGATAGTGTTGGAGATGTTACGAATACATCAACTAGACACCAAGTTCATCAAATGTGACTTTTTCAAAGAATAGATCCAGTATCTAGGCCATGTCATTTTGACTAAAGGAAGAGCATTCGATCAAGAGAAAATTAAAACTATTATGGAATTACAAGTACCCAAAAACGTGGTATACATTCATTCCTTTATGGGGTTAGCTGGCTATTATCGATGGTTCATAGAAGGATTCTTGAAAATTTCTTTTCCAATTACATCTTTGCAGAGAAAGGGAAAGGTATTTAAATGGACAGGTGAGTATCAAAATATTTTCGAGAGGTTAAAAATTTTGTTGACCACTACCCTAGTGTTGAGGGTAGTTGACCCCAAAAAATAATTTGAGGTCTATACTGATGCTTGTAAGGAAGGAGTTGGGGATATTTTATCTCAGGAAGGAAGGTTGGTTTCCTAAGAATCGAGAAAATTAAAGGAGCATGAACAACAACATTAAGCCTAGGATTTAGAGCTAACAATAGTAATGCATGCACTTCGAGTATGGATGTGCTATTTTTTAGGAAAAATATTTGTCTTAAAGACCGATCACAACAGCCTAACTAGCTACTTTAAGCAAGCTGATTTAAATGCTCACCGGGAAAGTTGGAATGCCTTCTTAAGTGAATTTGATTTTGATATACAACATGTAAAAGGAAAATAAAATCGTGTGGCAGATGCCTTAAGCAGGAAAATCCATTATATATATGAACTTTGTTATAATCAAATCAAATGTAAATTTTTAGATCAGATAAAAGAGGAAGCCGAGAAGGATCCTCAATACCGATTTTTATGGTAGTAGGCGGAGGAGGCTAGAAGACAAGAAAACCTTATAATTATGGAATTAACAAGGACTAATTGTTAACCTTCAAAGGAAATCTATACATTCCTAATCAGATGAATTTAAAAGACTTGATCATGAATGAGTATCACCGCAATAATTATTTAGGACACCCAAGATACCAGAAAAAGTTAACAACAATTAGAAAAGTCTATTTCTGGCATGGTATGCGAAGAAATATTGCATATTAATTAAACAAATGTCTGGGGTGCCAACATGTTAAGGTTGAGCATCAACAACCAACTGGATTGTTGCAACCTATACTAGTGCCTAAATGGAAGAGGGAAGTTATATCCCTAGATTTTATTACTAGTTTACCAAGATCAAAAAGGAACAATGACCCCATTATGGTGGTGGTGGATATATTGAGTAAGGAAGCACACTTCATACCCGTACAGTCTACTCACAAAATCATGCAAATAGCAGATATATTCATAAGAGATATTTTTAGATTGCATGGCATTCCAAAGACTACTATACCAGATAGGGATGTGAAGTTTACTTCAGCATTTTGGAAGGCCCTATTTATGGCTTTGGGAACCCAAATAAACTTTAGCACTGCTTATCATCCCCAGACAGATAGATAAACTGAGCAAGTGAATCAAATCTTGGAAGATATTTTGCATATGTACGTGATGCAACAACTAGCAAAATGGGAAGAGTATTTACATTTGGTACAACTTGCATACAATAATTGTTACCAAGAGTCTCTCAAGATGAGCCCCTTTGAAGCTTTACATGGGAAACAGTTTTGTGCTCACATTAACTAGAGCAGTCCTGAAACGGAGCCGATGCTTGGACCAGAAATGTTGCCTGAGATGGAATCGGAAGTGAGAAATATCAGAAAAAATATAAAAGCGACTCAAGATTGGCAAAAGGTATATGCAAATAAAAAGAGAACTTACCAGGAATTAGAAGTGGGTGATCATGTGTATGTAAGGATTAAGCCTAAGAAAAGCACACTAAGGTGGACCTCCTGTGCCAAGTTGGCTCCAAGGTTTTGTGGACCTTTCCAGATATTGGAAAGAGTGGGACCTGTGGCGTATTGGTTGGCTTTACCCACCCATATCCGGGTGCACAATTTTTTCCATGCATTTTATAAAATGATACGTGCATGACCCAAAGCATGTAATCCAGTGTCAAAGAATTCAGGTTGGGTAAGATTAGAAAAATCCTATCTTAAAATACCAAGTTGTATGAAATTTTAATTCAAGGTTTTTCTCAATGCAAGTTGAGCCGGATGGCAAATTTCTGGTCGAACCTCAAAGTATACTCAATCAAAGAGAAATCATGCTCCGGAGGTGAGCCATCACTTAGGTTAAAGTGCAGTGGAAGCACTTTAGCTCGAATGAGGCTACTTGGGAAGACAAAGGATTTGTATGTGAGCCTTACCCAAAATTGTTTGCCAAGCTGGAATGAAACACCGAGGACCATGTTTACCTCCAGAGGGGGAAGTTGTGACAGTTGGCTTAAGTGAAAAATAATTGTTATGTTGTTTATTTTAAAGAGACTAAACATTCATTTTTTGAGAAAAAGGATTACGAATGATGAACATAAATTAATTATGTTTTTGGAAATAAAATTTAATTATGGAATTGTGGTTCCATAAAATTAAAAGAAGGCTGATGATAAAATTATTCCAAGAATTGAGAGTGGTTGAACATAAATAGTTAAAAATATTTACCTTTCCTCTGAGGATAAAATGTACATCCCAGTGAGGAAAAGGGGTTATGTGACTGAACAAAGAGAAAGGAGAGGTAGGAAGAGAGTGCAAGTTCCTGAGCTGGTGGTGACCAGTGGAAACACTCGGCGTTTCTAAATCCTGGAAAAGAAGAGTATCATACTTGGGGTCTCGAGGTCTCTTCTTAAATTTTTGTCAACCTACTCATCTCAGGTGTGGAGCACAGGAGGAGATGAGGACGTAATCGCCTCTCTCATGGTAGGGAGGATATCATCAACAGGTTTTGAAAGGAGATAAGTATACAAACTACAGAGGTAGTACAAACTAGATATGTTGTTTAGACATAATTCTTTTAATATGGAAATTGTTCTTAAATTATGAAATGCATAATTTTAATTATTTAATTAAAGAAAAGAAAATACATTACAACGTTGTTGCACAATCTTTGAAACCATTAAAATGTAAATTTTGAACAGAGACGTAAATATGTATTTAAGAAAATATTGAAATATATAATTATATAAAAGTCCAAAATTTTAATAACCATCCATTACAAAAATGTATACAATATCAAACCCTGACACATTGAGGGATTTTCCTCTTAGGTTGGGTCAGGGTTTCAACCAACAAACAGAAGAACAAAAATTATACAACAGAATCCATTTCATGTCAAACCATTCATTATGGCAAGGCCCTTAAAAGGTAAAGTAATTATAGTAGAATTCTATTTTCAAGATAAATTGTTCTCTCAGGCGAAGGCATTAAAAATATTATTAAAGTATCAAGGTAAATGACAATTGAAGCCTTAAAAATCAACACTTGAATTCTTAACTTGCAAGGTACCAAAGAGATAAAAGAGGAAGGACTCTGCTCCGAAACTCTAAAACCCCGTCGGTAAAACTCAAGTACCTGTGAAGAGAATGATAGGGTCTATCATATTAGCTGAGAGTTTAGAACAAAAAATGACAAATGCAATTCCTAGAATCACGCTTGTGGAGCAGAGAAGCGAGTATCTTCTTCACAAAAAAACAATTTCGTGGAAAGTAAGTCATACTATATAAAATGAATAACGAAGGGTAAAAATGATGAGAGACTTGTGTAAAATCAAAGCTATAATACATGGTCTAGAAAATCAGTAAACCGGCTGAAACCATATGCCAAGATAACCATAAAGGCATTATAAATGAGTTGGATGACCAGTAACTAATGTAAGAAATAAGTAAGTCAGAAATATGTGTACGCATATCTGAGAAGAAAGGAATGAAAAAATAATTGGAGTACGCATAGCCAAGAAGAAAGTTACTGAAAACTCGAAAACCCATTACACATTCCACTAGATTTCCATGCAAGTCTAAGCGCATAGTGGGTGGTCTAAAGCCACTACTATCTCCTTGCGAGGCAATGCAACGAAAAACTTACACAACTCCAAGACTGGTTAATATTGCCGCAAAATTGGTAGACCCCAAACTGAAAGTGAAATAGAAGTTTACCTAGTTTGAATACACCATGGAAAGCAAGGTTGGAGCTGGAGGAATGGTGGTTGGTTTGACAAAGCTTAGGTCACAATGGAGTTGCAGAGGAGAAACATCAGTAGAGCTCACAAATGCAAAATGAGAATTGGTTAGCGTTATGTGGTGGTCGATACCTTTAAAGGGTACCGTAAAAAGCTCCATCGTGGATCCCAAAAACCCTAGATCCGATAGCGATGAGAGAGGTAGGTGTAAAACGAGAAATACAACCCCATGCAAGGTACAATACAACGAACCTCAGCAATGACTCTTAAATCATTGACGGAAACCAATTAACAATGAAGGAAAATAAATGATAAGGTTAAAGGATGTGCTAATATTGCATTGTCCTTCAGAACATTAATAATAAGGGTTATGAGTTCAAATACCAACAACTAATCACCGAGTCTCATAAATATATTGTACTATGGTATGGTTATAGTGTAGGTGTTGAGCTTGCAACCGAACATCCGGTAGGACAAACCATGTGGATAACCATGTAATAATAAACATATGATGAGAGCCAAGTTGACAAAGTGATTTACATTGCTAAGGTAAAAATAATTATATAGAATGTATGGTTAAAAGTTGTAAAGGTAATTTTTTAAATTTATTTATTGTCATGTATGTTACTATAGGAAATATAGCTTTCGATAAATAACAAAAAACAAAACTATGCAGTCTATTCTAGACTGCCACTGGTGCTTCCATGTATTCAATGAAAGTTTTATGGAAGTATTGATGCACCTGAGGGCCATCCTGTACCGAGATGTGCCATCTGCCCCATTCTAAGTGTGTGGCTTATTTGGATAATTGCTTAGCCATCTAATTCATCTACCCGTAAATATGAGTGACAGATATAAATTGAAAATAATATTTAAATGTAAAGACCTCATCTAGTAATGCTATAAGAATGTGTGTGTGACATTGAGCCTCGAAATTGAACGAATTGATAATGACTTACGAATCCCCAAAGATCTGAATCTTGTTGCAACCTTGTTCACAAGAAAAGAGAAGGAGAAGTCTAAGGCTATTGATTTAAACATAGTTTTTGTTTCCCAGACCAAGCCCCATCTTAAGGTGAAAAAAATTTGTATCAGAAAAGTGAGGTACTGCACCACCCCTTCACCCAGTCACATTTGATGCCCCATCGAAATAATCCCACGGAGTATATCGTTCAATTGTTTCTAGGATGATGGATATGTTATGGGTCGAGGGCTCATAATTTGGAATAAGATGATATATGGTGGAGATATTTCTCTAGATACCATCCAAATCTGCATTCTTACCCAGAAAGATAGCCTGGTTCTTAGAAATCTAGGTCCCCCAAGCTATGAGGAGTGAAAGGTTTTGATCCTTATGTCGACTAGACTCCTTCCACTAGGCGTTCCAAGCCGAACAGACCAAGCTTCCATGGAAATTAAGGGTGCATCCCAAAGTTAAGGTCGTGATGTGCTAGAGATGTTTTGTAGCCGAACAGTCCAGGAAGAGATGATTCACATCCGCATCATGTGTGAGACATAAACAACATCTGGAAGGACCATGAATCTCATGTTTGGTGAGGTTGTCCTCCATGGGAGTGCAGTTGGAGAGTCTACACCACATCAACAACCTAGATTTAGGTGGCATTTTTAGTTTCCATAGATGTTTCCACCAACATTGCTTTAAATAGGGCTCCAGTATATCAAAGAGTGTAGAGTACCCAATCTTTCAAGTTTATTTTCCACTGGGGGCGATGGCCCATAATATCTCATCCTATCCATCAAATAATTGGATGTTAGTGTCTCTAAGAAATCTGATAAAATGATCCCAGATCGGCCACCAGTGGTCAGGGATGGCCAGCGCCTGTGCAGACAGCCAGGCCTGAGAGGCCCAAGTAGTATTAAGTGGATCCACTCTCTGAGAAAAAAATTGATGATCAGTCCTGGCAAGATGATGCCTGATGCCCAACGAAAATTTGAATTCTTGTCCACTACCTCACCAAGCGTCCTCCCCAGTTTTAACCTTTTCACCTGATCCAATGCACCAGGCCAAGCCTTTTTAATAATATGGATGCATCTAGTGATGGTATTCCATATAATAGAGGAGCCCAGATGGAGTTTAATGTGACCTCTGATCCAGTACATGGTGGAGGAGGGTGTAATATAGTTAGAGTATGTAACTTCTTTCCATAGACTGTGTTTGACCATGAGGTACCAACCCATCTTAGCAGCCAGTGCTGCTGCGAAATGATTGAGGTCCTCTAGCCCCCATCCTCCCAACCTTTAGGTTTAGCGATATTCTTCCAAGAAAACCAAGCATAGTCACGTCCATCTAGCTTGCCTCTCCAAAGAAATATCATGTAATTGTAATCTATCAATCACACATTTAGGGGTTGATGCAACTGTCATCCAATAAATAGGAATGGCTTCCATGACATATTTAATGAGCACTAGCCTACCAGCCCT
This sequence comes from Pinus albicaulis, assembly GCA_034641835.2. Classification (NCBI taxonomy): domain Eukaryota; kingdom Viridiplantae; phylum Streptophyta; class Pinopsida; order Pinales; family Pinaceae; genus Pinus; species Pinus albicaulis. The sequence continues at coordinate 1,549,396,678 of CM076582.1, forward strand.
AGAGAGCCATATTTGTTGCCAGATGTTGATCCTACATTCGACTTTAGCAATAAGCCAGTTCCAGTCATTTATTTGGTAATCATTTCGTTTAAGGTGGAAACCAAGATATTTTATACCCTCTTTCAAATCCTTGCGCTCAAAATGGAGGAGGCCCATATCATGTGTGCATTCACATTCCGAAGAAAGCACCATCATGATGGTGGATTTTCTATGGTTGGGGTCCATTCCATTTGCTTTAGAGAAAAGTTTGAGCAGATTAAAAAAAAATTATATTGTCGTGACAAGAACCGTCAAGAAATATAATTACATCATCAACAAACAATAAATGAGTCAGCTGTACAAATTCATTGATTCTGATTCCATGAATAGAACCATCATCTTTTTCTTGTGCCAAGAGTGAAGATAGGCCTTCCATAATCAAAAGAAAGAGATGTGGGGAGAGCGGGTAACCTTTCATGAGTCCCCTACCTACAGGTCAAAAATCAGTAGCAACACGATTTATAAAAATGTTGAATGAGGCGTTAGTAATATATCCCATTATCCAATTTGTAAAGCAATGTGGGAAACTGATAGGAATGAGGATGAGTTACAGATAATTCCAATTGGCACAATAAAATGCTTTTGCAAGGTCAATTTTGAGGATGGTGCTCTTAAGATTCCTGATTTTGATGGAATGTAAGGCCTCGTGAGCAGTGCCAATCATTTCATGAATTTGTCTATGGTTGAGAAATGAAAACTGTTCTTTGGCAATGTGTTGCGAGAGAATGGGCTTAATACGGTTAGCAATGATCTTGGAGATTATCTTATAGATGCAATTGCAGAGGGAGACCGCCTTTCAGTCATGGAAAGATTGGGATTTCTCGATTTTGGGAATGAGAGTGATGAAGGTGGAATTGAATCCATCATATACTTTTCCAAAGGTCCTGTTATCTTCAATGACCTGTAATAAATATTTATCGATGAGTTTGAATAAAGTGAGGTAGAATTAAATAGGAAAACCATGAGGTCCCGAGCTTTTGTCCTCATTAAACCATTTCAAAACCCCTTCCACTTCCCCCAAGGAGACTGGGGCATCCAGATTCTCCAATTGCACCTCCTCCACAAATTTGTGCAAGGAAAGAGCGATCTTCATTATTTCTAGTATGTTTTCATTCTTAGGTTCCCTATACTGGTTGGCGAAGTGATTAATTCCCATGTCGGCTAGCTGGGTGTGTGTATGAGCCACTCTGCCATTTTGATCAGTGAGTTCCTAGATAGTGTTGATAATCCTTCTGCCCTTAACACATTGTTGAAAGAATTTGGTGTTATTGTCCCATGCTTGTAACTAGATGGCCCTTCTCTTAAGTCACCATTCCTCCTCTTGTTTCCTAAGAATATTAGCTTTGGCCAATTACAGAGAAAAAATACTTTCCTTAGCTTATGTTGATATGAAGTCGAGGTAGTCCGACCTAGTCAAATTCTCGATATCCTACTCAATGTTCACTAACAAATCTTTCTCCTTAAATTTATTGCTTCTAGCCAAACTAATGGTGAGATTATTTAACCAGGACATATTATTATAGAGAACCCTAATAGGTGCCACATCAGGGAATTTCTCGCATTGCTTCCATTCCTTCTTGACTAAGTAGTGGAAATCAGGCTCCTCAAGCCAAATAAATTTAAACTTGATAGGAATACGAGGCTTTTGTAGGCCCATTAAGAATTCAAGATATATAGAAGTGTGGTCTGAGGATCCCCCGATCCCAACCGATTATCTAGCCATGTCAAATTTCGTCGCCAATGGCGATTTAATTAAAAAACGATCAAGTCTTCTGGCCAAAGAAGCATAGCCCATCCTTATGTTCCTCTAAGTAGGGAGCTTATTTTCCATCGCCAGATCCAGGAGATTAGCCTCATCGATAATCTTTTAAAAATATTCTAATAATGAGTCCAGGGAGGCCCCCGACCCCCAGGATTCAGAAAGACCAATAGAAAATTTTAGGTCCCCACCCAAAATGATGTTGTCTCGCTACATAATTGAACTATGAATCCAATCATCCCAGAATGCCTCCCTATGATGACAGGGGCCATAAAAATTTATAAGAGTGATCATGAGGTTGGATTCACACGTGGATATGTCAGCACCGAGAATTCCATTGCGGCCCCACTAACCATGAACCATAATGGACCTGTTATTGAGACGTATGGCATAGCCACCCAATCGACCCCTAGCATCAATTGTCACAAAATTCCAATTGGGGAGTAGTGATGACAGAATATTAGAAACATAAATACCTTCACCGAGAGTTTTTTGAATGAAGAGGGAATATACTATATTACTGTCTAGTAAATTCTTCAGAGCTAATTTTTTTTCTTGGCTGGCCAAACCACTATAGTTTAGGGAGAGGTAGATCATGGATCACTTCTTCCCCAAGTTTTCTTTGCTCTAAGAACCCGATCAATGGATTATTGAGTACCAACCACAACCTTTAAGTCAACCTTTCTTACGGCTTTGGTGATGGAAGAGGGGTGCCCCTTGATGCTTTTAGGAGAGACCCTCCAAAGTCCTCCTTGAAGCCAAAAGCAGGAGTGTTGTATTTTCAGGAGGACAATCTAAGGTTATAATGGTGACCCACAGAATGGCTATGAGATTCATGATTCAAGTGGGAAGTTGAGTCACTAGCTATAATGAGGGGGTTGGGCTAAGAATGAAAAGGTGGGGTTGTTGCAACATGAAAACTAAGGGGATCCAAACTACATATGTTTAAATTAATATCATGGTATGCATTAGACAATGAGAGGCGAGAAGAGAATAACATTGAATTAACATTCAAAAGGGAGGAAGTAGGATTGTTACCCATATTAAGCATTGATTGCTCTAATGGAGAGTAGACCGCTCTGATATGTGCTTGCAAGTGAGTATTAGAGATCGATGGCTGACCAATGGAGATATGAGGAACATGACCCACCTACTTAGATTTCTCGTGTCACTGCTCCGCACCCCCATCATCCATCTATGTCACCATATGAACCAGACTTTTTGAGGGAGCCGTGATTGCCATGATGAGGGGACACTACTTGTACAGGTGTCGAACCTCATGACACCTCTTGCATCTAAAGGATACCCCTTCGTAATTGAGAATTTGCACCTGAACCATGTCATTGAACTGGAGGTTGTAGGCTTCAAGAAGCCCATCTCTAGCATCTAGATGGACAAGTATTTATGCCACAAAGATGTTCCCAGTATGAAGATAGGAGTGGTAATGGTCTAGGTAGATCCCCAAATCTTCCCCAATAAAATGGAAGACGTCTTCAGACCAAAAGTGAAGAGGGAGACCCAAAAGTCTGACCCAAATTGGTCCCACCCAGGCTTTCTCCTTGTCCGGATCAAATAGGGGCCTCCATCTCTTTAGTAAAATTCGGTTCATCTCAATATGCCAGTATTTTGTGAGGACCCAATCCACCATGTCAAGGTGAGGAAAAATGAGGGAAAACCAGCCCCTGCTCATAGTTAGAACCCTCGGAAGCTGAGCCAGAGAAATGCCCCAAATTTCAGCAGTCCAAATTTTGAGTCTGGCACAGGTGTAACTTTAGTCATGGAATTTTCCCACTAATACTGTCTAAGTGTTGTGCTCAATCTCCTCCATACCCACACCCTGACCGAAAATAAGGTCCTGCTTTTCCCTTCTCCTCGTGCACCATTGCTTTTTATTTCTGCGGCCAAGTACCCTTACTTGACCTATACCATTCGATTCTCGAGCCTCATCAGAATAAGATGTCATGGGTTCTTCATGCAATGGTGCAGAGTTCGGGATTCCCTCAAAACACTCTGAAGCCACAATAAATACAGGCACCTTGAGTTCAACCTAATGAAGAGAAGGCAGCTCCCCCAGGTTGATGTTCAGTTGTTTGAATCCAAGTGTGTTAGCCTGAGCATGAGAACTGCACCCATGAACCAGCCCATCTCTAAGGGATTCAAAAGATTCGAGAGTCTCTTATGCCTAATGTTCCCATAACCTTAAGACATACGACGAGGGAATATAATACGTCAGGGAAGCCAAGGGTTGCAATAAGGGCTCCAAGCACATGACCGAATTAACTGAAGGTGGTTCCACCAACGGGAAAGGTGGTATGGATGTTGCACCAATATCCATATCTTCCACGTCCCAACTTTCCATTATCAACCCCTTCACATAACCCACATCTCTATGGGGAGTATGCCGGACAAAAAAATATTTTCAATAGGGTGCGATGAGTAGTCCACCTCATCGTCCATCATTATCGGGAGTCCAGCAAACCACCCTCCTATGATATGAGGCTATTTATTTCTTTGGAAAACATGATATGGAGTTAATAATACAATATATATATATATAGACTAGTCTACAAAAGAAAAATATATATTAGTATTACTTGGTTTTCTAGAGTTTTTTGATATCCTAATTTTGAATATAAGAATTGTTTTTTAGTTTTTACTATGATTACATTAAATAAATTCGAAAGATTGAATAATTATATAAGATTATAATTTATTTAAAATGATATTATTTAAATTTTTCTATGAATAATTATAGTAATTAAATTGACTAGATAATGCTAATATTTAAAATTTTAAATTGATTTATTGTATTTAATTAATGATAAATATTTGTTACTTCATTGATTTTGCTTTTACTCTTTATGTTTTTTGGTATAATTTTCTCAACCAATCTTACTATACTTTCTACCTTATTTTTTTAATGAATGTTAATTCTCAATATTCAATATATTAATTTTACCTCTTCATTATTTGTATCTTGGATAATAAAGAGAAAGTATTGCTTTTAAGTCTTACCATATAATTTCCATACTTTTTGTTTAAATTTTTTCTTACAATTATTTTAATCATTTCATTTACTAACTTTATATATGAAACTATGTAAATCGGTTATTTATTGTGTTGTTTCCTACTTTTATATCCTAAAATGTTAAATTTCTAATAATTTCATATTTTACTGTTAAATTTACTTAATAATATTATGTTAAAAAAAGGTATTTCTATTTTTAACTATCACATTAATGACTTATTAATTATATTGAAGGTATTTCTCTTTTGAAAATGGTCAGGCTATGAACTGTCTACTTTTTTCATTTCCATTTGACATTTGTCCCTCTACTCTTTTGCCATGGATTATATGTAACTTAAAAAAAAAAAAAATTACATATATTATTGTAAAATCGTCAGGCTAGGCATTGTCTATCTATTTCATCTCTATTTGACATTTTTCCCTCTCCTATTTTGACATGGTTTAATTTTACTTAAGTAAAAAAAATAATTACACATCTTATTGTAAAATAGACACATTTTTCATCTCGATTTGACATTTGTCCCTCTCCTATTTTGACATTGTTTATTTTGACTTTAAAAAAAAGGAATTACACATCTTATTGTAAAATGGACCATTTTGCTAAATACCATTTATTTATAAATGAATGAATGTTATAAATAATAATTAGGAACTTATTAGAATTAATTATCTCAAATACAAAGGAAATTTGTGGGTGGGGAACTAAATTTATTAAAAGTAATTGACTATTTTGCTAAGAAAAAAAAGGAATTACACATCTTATTGTAAAATGGACAATTTTTCTAAATACGGTTTGTTTATATCTAAATGAATGTTATAAATAATAATGAGGTACTTATTAGAATTAATAGTCTCAAATCCCCAATATTTGTGGGTGGGGAGTTGAATTTATTAAAACTAATTGACCATTTTTCCAAATCAAATTTGCTTATATATAAATGAATGTTATAAATAATAATGAGGATGTTATCATGGTGGAACTTATTAGAATTGGAATAATATCAAATCCCTATGAAATTTGTGGTCTAGGGATAAATATATTTTATTAATTTCCAATAACTAAATTAAAATTAAGCTTGTTATTTATTTATAATTTGATATAAATAATATTGATAATTTAATTTTAAGATTATGGCTAAATTAGATATTAAGTTGATATAAGAGGTTTTTTCATTTAAAGTATATAAAGGTATATATATTTTAACCCTCTTTGAATTTGAACCTATAACATTTTAACAAAGAAACATAAATCCCACACAAAATTGCCTTAACTATTTATGATAAATTCTCACCTTAATTCATGTTCAAATCAAGACATTATTGAGCATTTTTTAGTTTAGGAATGACCATCATTGGCATAAAGACATCTTAACTATGCTTAACTTACATGGTCACTAGCTATTGTGACACTAGCATGAGCTATTACTTTGGGAAAGGCGAGAAAGAAATAAAGAAAATTTTAAAGCTAAATATAGCCTATAGGCCTTATTTTAGAGGGCAAAATTTGAAAAAAAATAATGCACGTAAAGAAATTTAATCCTCTTCAAAATGGATCTATATTGGTTCTTTATATGCATATAACATGTGTAGCTTTCCTTTTTTAAAACTATATTTTTGAATGCATACATGCATACAATGCGTAAAGTTTAATTGAACACTTGGATTGTGTAAAATACACCACATAAATTTTCAATTCCAATAAATCTTTGCTAGACAAAAATTAAATTTAAATTTAAAACTAGAATTGATGGATAGAGGAAAATGACTTGAAATTAATTCAAAAATTTTTAAAAGAGATAAATAAAATTCTAAAACAAACCCCATTTTTATGTTGATTGTAGAATATACTGGAATTTGAAGCTCTGAAATGTTTTCATTATCTAATCTCATTGTCAACCCATAGTCACTTTAGTAATTTCTTGCGTGCAATTACATTTTTTTTCCTATAGTGCCCACGAGGACCTATGATAATGTTTCTCTCCATTATCTTGCATTTTATAGCTTGGATATAATATGTGTATAAGACTTTGACATAGTGGTATGATTGGAAAAAACTCATTTTGTGAAGTGGTTCGAGCAACATCTATGAGATAGTCATCGACATTGCAAACCTGAATACATTTCCTCCCCTCCATCCTCCACCCTTTAGGTTGTTATATTTCTTTTGTGCATCATTTTTTCAGTAACATCAAATGCATATTCAATACCTTCGATATATTTTTGTACCATTAAAAAAAATTGCTAATATTATATTTCCTTATCTTTAAATTCTCGTATGGCTTATAATAACGGATGCAATGATATACTCCATGGATAAAGCATACCTTATGATATTACTAACCTACTAATACCATATCCCTTTATATTTAAAGATGGAATGGTATCTTCCATGGACAGAATATACATTGACATAGGACAAGTATTAAAAAATTAATAATTAATAGAAAATTGTTAAAAGTCTTAATCCCACTTAAAAATATAAATTTACTATAAATTTTTAAATATTGTGATTCACAAATTATTATACATATATATATATACCCATTTCAGAAGGGTAGGCCATTTCTTTAAGTCGATTATGAACCCTATCCAATCTTGGTACCGCACTCAACGCTGTTCCTAGGCACAACTTGCAAATTTCATATCATGGATAGGTGTCAAAATAAAGTTACCTCCTAACTGCTTGTGCAGAGTATAATGTCCATTTGGTAATGATTAAAATACCATGCGATGTTATGATACTTGTATTTTTTTTGGAAGGAACATTTTGTTACCATAATAAAAAACTTAAAGGAATTTCTTCATTTAGTTTTCGAGTTATGAATTTTATTCAATATGGAATTTGTAGAAAAATACCTACCAACTATATCACCTGAATCGTAAGGCTCACTGACACAATAAATATAACAAGGGCTGTAGGCAGCGATAGTCCCTGCCGGGTTTAACTAGTTTTTGGAATATAGAAGCACAATCCTGATTTTTTTTATTTTTTTTTCTGTCATGGTTTCTTATATTTGACATTCTCTTAGATCAATCCCTGCAGAAAGGGACATCAAACCATTTTAATGAGTGCAAAAGAGTTACGTTAAACTGATTATAATTAGTGCAAAAGAGTTACATTAAACTATTTTAATTAGTGCATGAATAGATTATCTTAGTTTCACATCCAATCTACATTAAAAGCTACATCAAACTATTTTAATTAGCACAAAAAGAGTCACATTAAATTATTTTAATCAATGCATGAATAGACTATTTCCATTTCACATTCAATCTACATTAAACTATTTTAATTCGTTCATGAATAGACTCTCTTTAACCGTTTCACAATATGAACGTGGAAAACATCAGTGTAAAATCTCGCACATGAAACTACAACTCTTTTAGTGTACATCAGTGTAAAATCTCGCACATGAAACTACAACTCTTTCAGTGTGCAACTCCTTTGCAGTGATTGTTTTAGTATAAAAAATCAGACAGTGATTGTTTTAGTATAAAAAATCAGACATCTATATTGTAGGAAACACATGTATGAGTATAATTTCTGTCTCGGCTTCGAGCAGAATTTAATGTTTGTGTTTTTGCAAAATGTTGTGGGCAACATTCCCAGATATGGTATTGAAATATTTTGGAACGAACTCGGGAAGATTATTGATTTAAATATTCCTCAACTATTCATGGAAATTAAAATTGGAATGGAGTTGGGGAAGATTATTGATGGAAATCAAAATTGGAATGGACTTGGGAAGATTATTGATGAGGAATTTAGTGGAATCTTATTTGCAAATAGACAACAGAATAGTGGGTCGATAAGTAACTGCCTACGATGTGATGTTGCTAGCTGATAAATATCCCATATATCCTAGTCACTTTGTTCCGAGAGTTCCCCTAGCCCATATATCTTAGTCACTTTGTCCGAGAGTTCCCCTTGCCATACACAGCCAATATCGATTCTTAAACGAATATTTCGAGCAAGATATTTCAAATTGATTTGAGCAAAACTAATTCCAATAAACTAAGTTAAAAGAAATACATATACACATGCTTGGAAGAGTGGTCGAAGACAATGTCAAAAATGGAAATGACATTTTAAATATTATTTTTATTTTTAATTCATTCATTTCTTTAGAACTCTAAAAAATAAAATACATAAAACTACACATAGATTAATATAGCCTAAGTGGCTAAAACATCAACATCCTTCTCTTTTCTCTTAAATCCTTTGAAAAAGACATCTGTAATGATTTTAAGTGCGTTCATTGCCTTAGAACTCTAACAACTGTAATGCATGTCGGGATGGTCCCATACAAAAAGAAATCATCACCTCTCACCTTGTTAGCCCACCATTTACAATTCGTCAAAATGTGTGACCCCACCATCCTACAACTTGTCTCTTTTGCGATAGCCCAAATGGACAACCAAAAAAAAGGCACTTTGATATAATTTTCTTAACTCCACTATCAACTAAAATTTTGAGGCAAGGAAAAGGTGTCCTCCAGGGCATTGCAATATTTGAAGGGATCCCGCCGGCTAAGTACAGGGGTTTAACTGAAAATCTTACATCGGAAGCAGGATTCTTAGTGAAATGTAGTTGGATTAACCCTGAGCTTCAGAAATGTGACTTCATTTACAACTAGAGGCATTAGAGCAACTGATATTCTAATGTTAGTTGGATCATAATTGCTGCATTAACTATTTTTGAGCGGAATTTACTCGAATTAAAGACAAGGGAAAGAGACATGATCGTTCTTTATCTGAAGAAGTCTACAATTTATATGCAGTCCAGATTCATTGATGTTCTTCAACAGGTTCCTTCACAGTCACCATGGAATTGGCATGTCCAGTCTATTTAGCAGTATCAGCAATTTGTAGCAGGCGTACCAAGTGTTGTTCCACAAAAACCTGTACTAACTAAAATAAATTCTCTTCAAACAAAACCACTGACTATCAATCATTGGCCTACTCCAGCAGCAGGTTCTCAACCAACACAAGCTATGCATTTAGGAGAAAAGGCATCCTCTTCAATCGGTGAGAATACATAAGAGATGGAGGTTGACCAAGTAGATGCTAAGACAGGACAATTGGTTCCTAGTGATCCAAACATGGAACTGGTTATCTGTTTGACTCAAACAGGTAAAAAAAAAAATAGTAAGAAGACATATATTCAATGTCAGATTTCACTGAAGTGATGGAGGATAAAATGATTTTGGAGTGTATTGTCCGTGTTGATTTCATGGGGTTTGAAGAGGATGAACAAAATGCAAGAAAATTGGAAGATCCTCATTCTTCCATGAAAAATGGCATGGACTCCAATGAATGGCTTCGAAATTAGGTTGGAATTACTTAATTTCTAAAATAAAATTTTAAATAGTTATTTTCTCTCTAATATATGCAGTTTGATAAATTTGAAGAAAATTGAACTAGATATAAATTAGTTTCATTTATTACTTTCATATTAAAATAAATTTCTAAATAGTTATTTTCGCTCTAATATATGTAGTTTGATAAATATATGCATTCTGATAAATTTGAAGAAAACTGAACTAGCTGTAAATTAGTTTCATTTATTACTTTCATATTACTTTCACTCAATGAGAGAGGCCAAATGAAACCTGCCATTAACATAAGGTACATGCTACCTACTATTAAATGGAAGCTTACCTACTATCATATGGTAGCTGCCTCATGAACTGGAAGGTCTCTGGTGCTCAATGTCAATGTTGTTTATTTGGCACAAGTTCCCTACTTGAGCAATTGTGGTGCTGACGCAGCATCTTGGGGATCCAGGTATGATAATGCCTAAAAACGTTGTTGTTCGTAAAAAAAAATTTGTCCGTAGTGCAGCCCTATGCAAAATTTTGATGCAGGTTTACAATACTTGCTAACCAACATTTCTTCAATGCAAAAAAACAGGTTTGTCATACTGAGCTAACCACCAAAAAAATTGTTATGTAGGAGACAAGGTGGAAATTTACATGAACATTTTTTGCGCATGGAAAAAACAACTATTACAGTTGTTTCTTAGTATGATATACTACTCACCAAGAAGTTCTACATGAACATCTGTTTCAGGTGTGAAAAACAATGGTTGCATGCCAAAAATATGATGACAGGTGTAAATGGACACAAAATAATACTGGGATACATGGTTATTATAAAACCTTGGTTATGTTAATATTGCGATAATGGGTTATAATAAAACTTTGGTTATTTGCAGACTTAGCTTTTGGCTTTAAAAACATTTCCCATCTTTGAAACTTGGTTATTGTTAAAATAGCATGCAGATTAAGTGATCCCTTGTGACCTTTCGCAATAAGAGGTCAAAATTTAAATTTTGGTTAAAATTCAGGTGAACAAACAATTCTGATTGAAACTTTGGCTAAAAACTAAAAACAAATGAAAAAAAATTAAGTCAAAGCATGATTAATAGCTAGTCAGAGATCAATCGATCGCTATAGTCTAGGCAAGGACTAATAATAAAAAAGGTGAATTGTATTGCATGAATGGTTATGTAACAGGAAGAAGAATCATGTGAAGGATGGCTTCATACTGACCAAGGACAAATGCGGTGTGTCCAGCATCGATTACCATCGAGTGAGTGCTACAAAACCACCCTGGCCAATTGATAGGTTGGTCCTGTGATATTTTTTTCATTAATTGTCGCCCACTACAGTGCAAGGAGGATCTCTGGTTGGGCATATACTCACTAAAAATATGGTCAATAATAATACAAAAGGAGCCATCAAATGGTAAACTTACTCTCTTATCATAGTCATTTAGCAATAAGTGAATAAATCAAACTAGTCGTTATATTCCAATGGCTAGTTAACGTTCTTTTCATCTATTTAAGAATTATTTCATGATCTAATCTCTCATATTGTCCTCAAGATGAACGACTTATTGTTTTGAAATGCATATACAAAGTTTCTTCCTATTTTATTATCACCTCAAGATCTCTTTGTGTATATTATGGATGACACAAAGCCAAAATTCAAAAATAAAATTGTTGTTTGCAAAAGAAAATATACAACTTTTTATTTTTAAGTTTATAAAATTACAATTATATTTTACACATTATTATAAAATCTTGGTAATCTTTTAAAAATATATATTATTAGAAAAATAAAAATATAACACAACCTCTTTATTAAAAAACTAAGAAAAACTTGATAATAATATAATGATAGCTTCCCAAAAGGTTTCTTCAATCACACCAAAAAAAATAGTCATCATGAATCTAACCCAATTTTGTTAGAAAAAATTAGAATCTAATGTCACATTGACAAATATTATATGTATGATGAGTGTATTACTTTTACATATCGCATAAATATTATAATTCAAATAGTGTTTTAGAATTTTTTATTTATTTATTTTTTTTAAATTTTTTTTTTTTTTCAGAGAGGGAAAAACGTTGTTTGTTTTATTAAAATGTAGACAAACAATACATTCAACCAGATATCCCACAAGAGAGAAAGAAGTGCATATACATAGGACATCAATCTAAACAAAAACTCCCAACCATGCTAGAAAAACCATCAGCCCAGATACGAGAAACGATAAAACTGTAGGAAGGAGAAACGTTCAACCATTCCTCACCTAAAATTTAGAGGGAAGTCCATGAAAAACATCCCCAACCATGTAAATATAATTAACTTGTCCAGATGAGACCAACATACGTAGGTTGGAGAGTGAAAAAAATAAAATCTAGGCATGAAAGAAATATAGACATAGAGAAAAAAAAAAGCAATGCAAAAAGGAAGGTGTGAGGGAAATACATTTTGTCGAAAACAAATGTTAAGGAATCATAATGGAAAAAGATATGATCACAGAACCACCTCGGAAATGTTGCACTCGAACCTGTTTGAAAGGCTCTAAAAACCCCTTCTTGGAGAGAAAATCTGCCTGAATGTTAGCTTCCCTTAATATGTGTTGAATAGCAGGGACATGCAGGCGATGGAGAAGATAGTGGACATGATCAAACCAAAATTGTAGAATAGGGGGATGAAAGTTCCAACGGCCATTGACCCCATCAATGAGATACTTGGCATCTCCATAGATGTGCAGAGAGGAGAGCTATAAGTTAAAAGCAACCCAAAGTACGCTCTAGAGGGAAAGAAGTTTTGCTCTGGTTTTCGTGCCATGACCACCATTCCAATGCACACAGTAGTGTTCCATTTTATCCATCTTGATCCAAGTCCCATGGCCACAAAAACCCTGTTGTTCGGCCCCATCAAAATAGTCTGCTGGCATGATCACTGGATGAGGGAATAAACAATGAGATAAATCTGAGGGAGGAGGAGAGGGAGAATATTGGGTGTTGAGCAAGGCCATGTTAACGAGGAATATCCTATGTGAAGCTATCGGAAATCTAAGAAGATGTATTTGTTTCTGGCCATCCATATCTCCAAGAAAAATAATAAAGAGAGGGAGATAAATTTATGCTCCGTCTTCAAACAAGAATGAATACAATGTAATATTCCAAGAGGTCTCCAAATATGATCTTGCAAAAAGGGAGTAAACAGAGACCAAATGTTTAGTACAACAAGCCAATGGAGGAAAATATGAGAGCAAAATTTTGGAGCATTAAGATAGAAGATACATATACTCAGCCTGTGAAAGCCCTTCTTTGCCAGGTTGTCCCGGGCAAGGATCCAATTCCTCCAGGAGAGCGAAGAAAAAATAATGTTTTTTAGTGGAATACTAACCCTCCAGAAAGTCAGAATAAATAGTTGATCAACTTCCGACGAGGTAGTGGAAATAAGGCAGTTATAAAGTTCTACCACGACAATGGAATCACCCATCATTCTACCACTCCAAACCACTTTGTCCCCAAAGAGGTGGAGGCAAAATCTGACCCCTTTCAGCTAGTTTACCACAGTGCACCAATCCTCAAAATAAAGATCACGTGGATCTAGTTTATCAACATATTTCCAAACCCGACACCCATGTTGTCAATGAGAGATGAATTGGCTTAGGGAGAAAAATCCCTTTTGCGCCAGAGCATGTCAAAGCCAAAGAGGAAAACAAAATCAGGGGATAGTCCCCTAATGCATTCAACACCCAATATGATATTTTTTCCATTCCCAAAGTGCCACATGAATCTTCAAGAGAGGAGGTCGGCTATGCATCTGAAACCACAGCAAATATAGGAACTCCTGTGAGGAGTGGAAGTCCAAGATCTGAGAAGATGATGCAAATTGGGATGCATATTGCATTTTGTCTTGAAAATCATGGGCCAAAGGCCAGTCCCAGTGATTAATCGCCAAAAGGACTTGATAATAAGTTATTGGGAGAAAGTATTGATATATAGTAGCCCCCATCTACCAAGTCTCTTGGGAATAGTAATACGATCTAATGTTCAAAGGCTGAATTTATTGGGGCCATGCACTCCAGACGAAATAAATTTAGATATAATAGCCCAAATTCTAGAAATCATGAAGGAGGGAAGAGAACAAATGTGTGCCCATTAAACACAAAGTATTTGAAGCACAACTTGTATGAGGATAAACCTTTCTCCCAATGAAATCCACATGTGTGACCAAGAGTCCAACCTTTTCAGAAATTTCTTGACGAGCCAAGTCCAGTCTCGGTTGCGATATCCACAAGGCTTCAAATGGAATCCCAAGTAAGTAAATCCACCTGAGAGGGTAACCTAAACAAGCTCGAAGAGACCCGTAATAATCTGGATATCCACATGATTATCGAAGGCAAATATGAGCAGTGATTTATTCCCATTGATCAATAACCCAGATGTGTCCCCATACCTCAGAAAAGCATAGTGCATAGCAAACCACTAGGAGCGTGAGATTATTTCAAATAATAAAATGTTATCAACGAAAAAACAGTGTGTGATGGAAATGCCCTTGGAGATGTTAATCTCGAAAAAAAAATCTATGTTGTGCATGTCCTTAAAGTGAAAACTGAGACCATCCATGATAAGGATGAAAATCAAGGGAGCGAGATAGAAGCCCTGTCGAAGGCCCCCGCCAGCGAAAAAAAATTTCAAATACATACCATTAATGATAACAGAAAACCACATCGGAGAAATGTAAGCCAGAATATAGATAACATTTTGAGAGGAAAGTAAAATCTTAAGGATTTGGAGCCTAATATATGCCCAGTCTACACAAGCATATTCTTTGGGTAGATCAACATTAATGATAATAGCCTCCAATTTTAGAGTGTGAACAAAGTGGATAAATTCCTGCGTTTTTGTAATTGCATCGTGAATGAGCTGATTCGGGAGGAACCCATATTGTTCCTAGAAAATGTGGGAAGAGAAATGGATAGTAATGCGTCGATCAATCACCTTCGATATAATCTTGTAAATCACATTGCACAATGAAAAGGGCCTCAATTCCTAGAAGGATTTCAGACTGGATGATTTAGGAATGAGAACAATGAATGTGGATTTGATGTCACCAGAAATGCATCTCGATAATTTGGACTCCTCAACGAGATTTAGAATATCATTCACCATAAGATGAAACAAATGGATGTATAATTCCACCGGCCAACCATCGGGGCCAAGGCTTTTGTCCCTGGAAAATTTTTTTAAGACATTAAGAACCTCTCAGTTAGTGACTAGTTTTCCCAAATATCCATTGGCAGCATCATCAAACATGAGGGGTATTTATCAAGTGCCCAAAATTGGTCAAGGAGGTTGACTTCGACGCGTCTTTCGTAAGCTACGAGAAATGATTGAATGTAGCACTTTGAATGGCCCGAGTAGAGTGAACTAGGGATCCATCATCAACCATGATATTCCATATAGCATTTTGAGCTTTCATCTTATTTACATAATGGTGAAAAAAATTTATTTTATGATCACCCTCCCTGAGCAAGACAACACAACTCTTAATTTTCTTGGTGATCTCCTAGATCCGCAACATTTTTTTTTTCCCTTTTTGTATATTAGTGAGAACCTCCATTATAAACAGGGAAATATTTTGTGTCTCCATGGAGGAATATAGACCCTTGATTTTCTTTTCAATAGAGTAGAGCTCTTGGATTGGATGGAATTTTTTATGCCACTGTGAGGTACTAGCTCTGACCTTAAGTGTACGAAGTTTCAGATTGAAAATCTAGGATGCCTTCAACCCACTCCAAAACCACCAGACATACAAACCACCTTTACCAGGTCCAAGAATGTCAGGTCTTCCAACCACACCCGATTGAATTTTAAAGGAAGTCCTTTGCGCACTGGCTCATGGTGCAAGGAAAGTATGATAGGATTATGATCAGAAATATTTGTCTTAAAAATGGAGGACCAAAAATCATCGATAATTTCAAGCACACTTTCATGCACTAAAAATCTATCCATCCTTTTGGAAATGAAATCCATGCCAGTCCTGTGGTTTGTCCAGGTCAGAGAAAGGGGGGATGGACAAATGTCAACCAATTGTTGGTCAAGAAACAACTGAGAAATGAAATCAACTAGGGATTCAGGTCGAAAGTTCTGACCCCAGACTTTTTACAAAAAAAATGTGACATTAATATCACCAAGGAGGATTAGGTTGGGAATTCTCAGAATAGTGGACACACAAATTCAATACCAAAAGGAGGCCTTATTACGAAAAGGAGTTTACATGTTCATCAAATGAAATTAATCCTTATATCCTCAAATTTTCCCAGATAATAGAATGTTGGAAAAAAACAATAAGCGTGAAAATTGGAAACAGATGGATTCCACATAAAAATGAGCCACCTCGAAAGACCCACAAAGTCCACACTTGCTAACAACTAGCTAGGGAAGATAAAGAGAAAATTAGGAATTTCCTTTTAGATGTCGCACGTGGTTTCTTGAGAGAAAATCATTAAGGGATAGAGTTGTGCAAATTCTTTTTGAGCATGAGGTACTTGGAGTGATCTCCAAGACCGCGAAGATTCATGGAGAGTATGTGATCCATGGTGCGGGTGGGATGGGCATGCACACTCTAAGTGCACTAGAGTGAAAATAGGAAATGATAGGGACACCATAGAGGCCTTCAGATTTGATGGAGAAATTGGAATGGGTCTTTTGGCGGCCCATAAAATGGTGGCTATCATTTTTCTCTTTTTTGCGAACAATGATGTTCAAAGCTGAGTTGGGGGGAATTTTGATGGGCTCGGGAGGATAGTGGCCATCGTGAAGAGTGAGGTCCACCATGTCGAGATCAGGATTCATAAATAGAAAATCAAAATTTCTTCCAAATGAGTTGTGAGGGGAGTCTAGGGCAGACCTTGTTTTGGGATTAGGTATAGTAGGGGGAGACACGATTTCAAGGGAAGCCATGGAGGGGTATTTTGCTACAAGTTCAGGAGGGGGAGAGGAAGGGTGATTGATAATCAGCATGCTGATGGGAATCAACCGTAAAATAGTAGTAGAGAATTAACATAGTTGTGTTGAGAGGGAATGAAATTTGGAGAAAAATGAGGGGCCTTCATATGGATCGCATGAAACTGGAGAGTGAGTGATACCCATCAGCAAAGTAGAGAAATGTGGGGAAGTTGAAGATGATAAAATTCCTAGATGGAGAGAATTGTAGGAAGGTGAGGATAAATACATACCTTTCACCGATGGCACAAGTAGAAAACAATTTTGTCCCTGATCCTTTGTGCCCTCTTCATGTGGTGTAAAAAACTATCACTTTGAATGAGAGCTCCCTTAGGGATAGCACCACATCAAGTGTCTAGTATTATGGAAGAGAAGGCACCTAAAATCAATACCCCAATAATCCACCCTCTTTCTGTGGAAAAGGCCAACCCACTCTAGATCAATGTTTCCTGGGATACCCCCCGTAAAGCACACCTCCACCAAAATCTAAGAAATTCTCTTATCCCAAGCTCCGATGCAACCTAAATAAATATATCTAATTCTCGCAATGGATTTTCCAATTGTAAACAATGTTGGTCTTGTCCAAAATTCAAGGGGAAAGCCTGCAATCTTGGCCTAGACAAAGTTATTAGGGAGAGTCTCCATAATATAATTAAAACTTAAATACCATTCATGGAGTTGCAGGAAACTCCAGCCCCAAACCCAGGCCCTTCATAAAATGTTTCTCACGTCCTATGAATATAGGAAATGTATGTTGTACAAGGAGTTCATTAAGCCATTAACCTTGGGGGTCTACCCAGCTGAAGGACTCGAATTCATTTTGACCCAGGATTGCATATCCTTTTTGGCCATCTCCATGAACACACAACTCGTGACCAATGGTGTTTTATGAAGACTTGTCACCCACCCCCACAGATCCTCATAACTAAAACTAAGCAATTTAATATTAGATGCAGGTAGAATAGGCTTATTGCATGAGAAAGTCTTGCAACCTGCCACCTTGTGTTTGCTCGAACCAAGGTGAGGACCAAAAGCAAAAGAAGGACCAGCAACGAAATAATCTAGTGATAGAGAACCATGAGTCTTAGGAGAAGGGACATATTCATACTGATGGTGGGTTTCTTGGTAGGAATTTCCAAAACCATATGCCTGCTCCACATCTAGAGTAGCTCACATGGAGGCCTCGTGTGCTGATGTGTCTGTTAGTGTCCCGTGATTTAGCATATTGGTAGACCAAATTCATAGGGTAACATAAGACCAGTCTTTGGAGTCCTAGGAACTAGCCTTCCTAGACTCAGAGAGAACTCTCTCTATTGTATGTAAAGGATGTGAACTTTTTGCGTTAAATGGTTGATTTTAGGCTAGTTGTTAAGTGTAGGGTTTTTTTTTTTTTGTTTTGGTTGGGTAAGATGATCAAGTAGGATAGGTGGAGTGAGAGTTCATCAATTCATTGGGCTATGGAGTCTATGAAAGTCATGGATATCTCAACAATGAGTCAGAGTGCATCACAGGTCAAATCTAGTATCGTCAATGGATCTTTAAGGTTATGTGTGAAGTGAAATGGACATTAAGTTGGTGAATCAAGGTAGGGAAAAGGGAAGTGAAGTATCCTTTTTCATATACCCATAAACAAGAAGGTCGCAAATATTGATAAGCAAAATATAATAATCGTGAGATAGGGCAAACCATTAACTCAATGACAATACTTAAACAAATAGATATTCCATATGAATAATTCAGTGAAACAAAGAAAGCAAGAAAACTTATCTAACTTTAGTGATTTCACCTTCAAGGTTTGAAAACATATAAGATGACAAATAACTTTAATCAAAGAAGAGGGAACTCCTAAGCATCATTTTATCAAGGTACAAAGAACTTTGAGGGAAACTTCTCAAGTATGGAAAAAGGGCATGATCAAAACATGGCCTCTTTGGCTAAACCTAGTAAGTAACACATCAAAGAGAGATTCCACAAACATAGATTAGATAGCATCAAGTAAGTATGGCTAACCATAAAAAATATTTGAAAACTACTTTCTTAAACCATTAATGAAACAAACAAGCTTAGGTGGGTCTAAGGAGCAGCTAATAATTCCTTAAACTAACCCAATAGAGGAAAACATAAATACAATAGTAAACAGGAAGGACTAAGGTGCCTCAAACAACATTTATTAGCCTATACATTTCTGATCTATTGCAAAATAGAAGAATGGAAACAATGATAAATAAGAAAACATGAACAAATTAGAGGCGCATCACCATTAACCAAGCTTAGGGATCCTGCAAGCAAGCCTTCATCATCACCAATCAAAGAAAATCATTCACAAGCTCCACAACACCAAATTGCTCTTCAACCTCAAAAACCCATGTATTGCTCTCAAAACTCATCAAATGTCCACATTAACAATTAATCCTCAATTCCCTATTTAACAAGAAAGGAGGAGAAAAATCTAATAGAGTCTCTAGAAGTCTATTGGCTAATCATAAATGTCACTATTGTCCTTGAGACCTTGCAAGGCCTAACGCACAAAATATCTAAAACAAAATATCTTTTCCGGCATTTTTACCAAAGAAATTGACATTTGGGCTCTACCAAGCCTCCTAAAACTTTCCAAGAATACATTTTTGAATTTTCCTCTTCTAAGGGCCTAGCACTCTGTTTTAGGATGAATTTCCATGCCAAGGGTGTAGCACTAGAGCAGGAAAATAGGGTCAACTTACAAGAATGTTTTGAAGGATTTCCTAATGTCAGAATAGGCTCCATGATGGGCCGTTGGAATCCCTTTGACTCTACTTTATAGATCTACACATAGTTCTCTGATTTGACCTCTACAACCTCTTCAAAAAGAACAAATTCCAAGGCTGGTATAGGCGTAGCACATGTCCTGAAAACTAGGCATAAAGGTAAAAATTAAGGTGTTTTTAACCCTTTTGAGGGACCAAAACAACTCCAATTGACCTGAAAATTTGTGAGAATGCTACACTCAAGCTAAGGATTCCAAAAATTTAAGCCTTTACTCCCGAGGTTGCTCTGAGAAAAAGCATAGCACCATGGGTGCTACCCGCTTGGTCCTCAAAATTAGCAGAAAACCAAAACTTGTCAAAATTCTCCCAAATTTGGTGGATGTGTGCCTCATGGGTTTTGAGAGACCTGTAGAGAAGCATGCGAAAAAATTACAAGTCTAGCTTGGTCCTCTCCTTCTTTTAGTGCTTCAATTTTAATGAGGGCTTCCTTTAGTTTGGCACAAGCAAGTTTGTTTTTCATTGCATAATGCTTGGTCATCTTTTTTTGGAGAGAAAAGCCCCTTTTTATCTTCCTAAAATACTTGTGTTCATTCTTATAATACTAAATGATATGCTGAGCCATCTCAAAATCTCTCTCCATCTCCCTAATTTGTGCATCTTTGCTTTGGATCAGTATTCTAGTGGCCATTTCCTCATCTTCATTATCATTGTCTAGGTCAATAAATTGGGGCTTTTGTTTAGTTTCCCTGCCTCTATTACCTTCCTCACCTTTCTCCATTTTTTGTTTGCCCTTGTCAAGATTTTGAGCTAAATAAGGTGGCATGGTCCCTTGCCTCTTGGAGGTAGTAAACACTAGCCTTGATCCTCTTTGATATGTCATAGGGAGAAACTCAAATTTGTCTACTAGAATGCTCTTACTGTGACTGATCTCAAGGCTGCTTTTCTTTTCATCAATGATATCTACATTTATGTCTCCTACATTGTGTTCTTGGCTTCCATGTTGAGAGTCACTTGCATTTTATTTCATGCTAGCATTACTGTTATGATCTTCACCACTGTCATCAAGCTCTTGACTGCTTTTTTGGTTCATAGAGTCACTGGTGCCATTATTATTAGGGCTATCAATCATAATGGTTTTTTTCATTATATTCATGACTTTCACTAGCCCCTTATTGACCTTATGCACAATTATCATCTTCATTTTTTTCATCTCTGTCACAATCTCCATGATTGAGGCTTGTTTCATAGGTGTCAATGATGTACTTATTCTCTACATTGTCCTTACTGTCATTATCTTTTTCATTGTCATCCTCTTTCATATTTTCTCCATTGTCATCTTCTTCTTCATTGCTGGCCTCTTTGTCACTGTCCTTTTCATTACTTCCCTGTTCACTTCCTCCTTCTTCCTCTTCATCAACATCTACATCTGCCTCTTCACCATTATCTGTTTCCTCTTCATTGTTTTTCTTACTGCCTTTGTCTTCATAATTTGCCTATGTCTCTTGATCTTCATCATCATTCTCTTCCTCATTTGTTTCTTCTTCATCATCATCCTCTGCCTTTTCATCATTGTCATTTTATTCTTCATTTTCCTTTGTTTCTTCCTCATCATCACCACTTTCTTCATTTTTATTTTCCTCTTCCTCATCATTTGCTTCTTCCTCTTCACTACCATTTTCCTCTTTATCATTGTTCTCTTCTCGTTTTTCATCATTCTCTTCTTGTTCTAATTCTTTAGGAGAAGGTGAGGGCAAGAATTTTTCTTGAGGAGGGGATTCATGTGGAGAGGATGAATCATGGTCAGTGGGGGGTGATGGAGGAATGGAGGAAAGTGGATGAGATGATGAGGGTAAACTTTGCAAATGAAGAGGCTATGGATTTGTGAAAACATCATGGGTGATGAACACTTCCCATGGGATACCATGTTGCTCTAATTGATGCAAAACAAAATCATCTTGATAAGAGAATGGTGAAAAAGACTCTACATTTGTTGTGAAGGAGGTCTCTTTTGCACAATTTATGACATCTTATCAATACTTATATAAAGGTAATAAGGAAAATGTAGTAGCTTGGCCCTAGTGAAATGCATAAGCAATCCTATATGGTAGGAAAAAAGTCTAGAAAACCTCCCCTCACATGTAAAATACTTCATGATGACTTTCATTGTAATATTGCTAATTAGCGACAGCTAATTGGAATATTCGATTTTGTATAGTTTTGTCGTCTATGGTTTGTAAATAAATAAAAAGTGAGAAAGGAGGGTCTAACTCACTTTAGTAGAATAAGACTTTTGCCTAGTAGCACAACGTTGTGACTCAAGGGGGGTCAAGGGGGCCAAACACCACATAGAGGAGGGGGGCCTACGTGCACTCTACAAGCTTCTACACAGATAAGGATCAGGATGTGGAGGAGAGAGAGGCTACGATGGGTTTTGGAGGGAAACCAATACTATAAAATATGGAGGAGCCTCCTCATTTGGATCATTCTTGAGTTGCTGATTTTGGAGTGAGATTTTTGTATTCTTGAGCACACTGGCTATTTAGCCTGTCTGCAGCACTGTTTAGTGCATTGAGTGTCTTCGGTCGGAGATCTCGCCCTTAGCCCTGGGGGACTTCGAGTGCCTGCTTGAGAAAGGTTTTTTTTTTAGTATTTTGTGAATCGTTTCATTGTTTGGGTTTGTTGCATAGCTAGAGCTTAGAGAGACTGTGCAGTCACTAGGAGAGAGGACATAGTCCATTGTGGAGGAGCTTCAAATCAGGGTTTCTGCAGGTGATTTCACCGAGATTTAGAATAGAGGGTCAGCCTTTGCCCATCGGAGTTTTTTGGCAGAGTTTGTGGCAGTTTTTTAGCTGTTTCTATCTAGCCACAACATAGTGCCTTGGAGGCTAGCGCAATTCACTGGGGAGGTAGTTTCTAGTGGTTGGCCATTCTTGGAACAATTTGTGATCTTGTCGGGGTTGTTGAGGAGAGGAGATTTGCTGATTTTCATCTCATTCCAGCAAGGGGATCAGCCCCTAATCTTCAGTCGATCCCAGTAGTAGCAGCTACACGACATTTTTCCAACAGCTAGGATGCAGTCATAGAGCAACCATTTCCTGTCTTTTCTGAGAGTGTTTTCTCACTTGCCTTGCGCAAGATCGCCTCTTGTACTTCATTTCATTTCTCAGATTAATAAAATGGCTCATCATTTTCTCTTTATGTTTTCTGGTTGAGTTACCGTTGTTGTCATAGTTGTTGTATTCTCTTTCTATTTCTATTATTTTTTCTGACCACTCTATTTCTATACCACTTGGTGTGTTTATCTTTCACTCCTAGACATATTATAGAAAGGGCTAGGTAGCCTCCAAATCTCATCCTCTTTTACAGGCGACATATCCAATAAATGCCCTCCCAGTCAATCTCTGGTTGGATTTTTCCGTGTTTAGAGATATCCCTGAAACGAGATATTACAGTGGTATCAGAGCATAGTTCTGGCTCAGCCTGTGGTCTATGACATTAGGAAAGAGACCGTACATAGGTAGGAAGCATAGAGACCATGAGTGTAGGTTGGAGGCCACCTACAAAGAAGAATAATGTGCCTAGGTAGAAAACGAAAATCAGGAGAAAGACACAGATCAGGTGGAGCTTGTAGTATATTTGAGAGAGAAAGAGCCGATGGCAGATGAAACTGAGGCCAAACAGTTTGAAGAGGCACTCCTCAAGTCGGTGCAGGATTTAGCTCAATAGATTGAGGTGATGGGACAGAGGTTCATAGCTGTGGAGGCTAGGCAGCGTGAGACTCCAGGGGTTTTCCAGCTCAGAGAGGGATCAGGAACATCCCATGATTTTCCGGAGCAGGATGCTGCTCAGCGTGATACTCCTCAGCCGACGACTTCATGTGCACCTACCCGCTCTACTATGCCCACTTTCTTGGGAGCAGATACAGGGAAAAGAGCCTAGTAGGAGGCAGAGCTTGGACACTTAGATGAGTATTTTGCAGAGTATTAGTCCTACGGGTAAGAGTTCAGGGATGCCCTCACATTCAGATATTTTGTGCAGCTCTAGCGGGACAGTAGACCCTGCGACCATCATAGAGGGCACCGACGTTACCATGATGGAGATTCCCACCGTGCCTCTAGTAGATTTCATTTACCTACGTTTGATGGATCGTTAAACAGTTCAGCAAAGTCTTGGGTGGAGAAGCTGGACATCTATTTCCAGCTTAACCAGATGTCGGAGACAGAGGCCATCAAGGTGGCAACATTACATCTGGATGGTGAGGCCCAAGACTGGTGGTTCCATGGGATGGTGACACTCGGGCATTCCATAGTGATGACATATGCCGAGTTTACCAGGAGATTGATAGAGCATTTTGACCGGAGGTATTCGGAACAACATTTTTTTGAGCTGACAAAGCTCAAACTGACAGGGAGCCTAGAGACTTACATTGCAAATTTCTTGAGGGTTTCGGTGATGGTGCCAGATCTATCCACAACATGGATGATCTATATGTTTGTGGAGGGATTGGCAGAGCCACTTCGAGGTCTAGTCAGATCCACTAGACCAGCTACACTCAAGGATGCTATCAGTAGGACCAGGGAATTGCAGGATGCATTGCCTAGGATACAGACACCTTACCCCTAGAGACAGGGTTTCCAGCCCAAGGGGTAGGATGTGAGGGTTCCTCCTCCCAAGGGGAATCCAGGACAGGCACAGGTAGATGATGAGGCCAGGAGGGAGTTGAGGAAGAAGCGGTTGTGCTTCACTTGTCAAGAGCAGTGGGCACCAGGGCATAGGTGTGCTACTGGCAAAGCACACTTCGTTGAGGTCTTCTCCAATGATAGTGGGGAAGAGGATGAGGAGGATAATGAGGAGGTAGGAGATAGTCAAATGGCCCAGGATCAGTTGCCGCCTCCACCTCCAGGGACGGGAGGTGCAGCTTTTGCACCCACAGGAGGGGCCCTTGCAGCTTTGCGAGGAGTTCCTAAGTATTTGACGCTACGCGTACGTGGGAAAGTACGGGGCCAGTGAGTGTCAGTCTTGGTTGGCAGTGGGACAACCCACAACTTCATTGATGTGCAGATGGTCGAGCGGAAGGGTATACCGACCGAGAGTTTTGACGGATTTTCAGTCTTGGTCCCAAGAGCCCAGACGATGCAGTGTGGCCAATATCTTCCAGAGTTAGTAGTGACGATGGGTACTTACACCATGACTGATCAATTTTTTGTGGTCAACATACCAGATACTAATGTGGTATTGGGTGTTCAGCAGCTGATTACTCTGGGGAAGGTCACCATGGATTGGGAGGCCTTGGAGATGGAGTGGGATGACAAGAAGACTGGAAAGCATGAGAATATCTGCGGGATGCATACTTACCCACCTCAGATAGTGTCGGCACACCAGATGGAGGCAGACTTCTAGAAGGGAAACATAGAGTGGGTGGTTGAGTTGCGGGCATCAGAGGTAGAGACCATTGGTCGAACAGTTCATCCAGAGATACAGACCATCCTTGATAGGCATGAGGTAGTGTTTGGGGATATACCACCAGGTCGGCCACCAGATAGAGGTTTTGAGCATACCATTGAGATGGAGCAGGGTGTCCAGGCGGTGATCACTACACCCTATAGGCATCCCAAAGCCTATCGGGATGAGATTGAGTGGGCCATCCAGGAGTTGTTGGCTCTTGGACACATTAGACCGAGCACGAGTCCATTTTCTTCTTCTGTAGTGCTGGTGAAGAAGAAGGATGACACCTTGAGGATGTGTATTGACTACAGGGCCCTGAACAAGAAGACTCTAAAGAACATGTACCCTATACCCAGGATCGATGAGCTGAAGGATGAGCTAAGAGGAGCTAAGTTCTTCTCAAAGATTGATTTGAGATCAGGGTACCATCAGATTCACGTGATGGAACATGACATTCCCAAGACCGCCTTCAGGTGTCATTATGGGCACTTTGAGTTTTGGTTACGCCTTTTGGGCTGACCAATGAACCAGCCACCTTTCAGTCTTGCATGAACCATATCTTCCGCAGTCAGCTGAGGAATTTTGTATTAGTTTTATTTGATGACATACTCATATATAGCAGGACGTGGGAGGAGCATCTCCATCATATAGTGGAAATACTACGCATCTTGGAAGAGCAAAAGTTCTATGCTAAGCTCTCCAAGTGTGAGTTTGGGATGACAGAGATGTTGTATTTGGGTCACATCATTGGAGTGGATGGAGTGAGGGTCCATGAGGATAATATTAGAGCCATCAGAGATTGGCCGGAGCCGAAGAATGTGACGGAACTTTGAGGGTTCATTGGGATATGTGCCTATTACAAGAAGTTCGTCAAAGGGTTCTCACAGCTTGCTACACCCCTTACATATTTGATGAAGAAAGGGGCATGTTAGTTTCAGTCTTTGCAGCCTTCCTCCAGTGATCAAACATGCTCTTACAAAGTGATTTTAAGGTGTCAAGGTCAAATTTTATCATTTCAGTGAGTCTTCAAGTAAAATTTGGTCACTACGTATTAGGCCTAGGGTTTGCTTTCACTCCTTTCAGAGTTGTCCAAATTTTGGTCCATGTCACCATTCAGCTGAGTGTACCATCATTCAAATGGTTTTCCTCATCATGTCAAGTTCCAAAGGGTCATTTTACACCTTGTTCATGCTTCAGTTGTGCCTAGGTAAGGTTCATTTCCCTCTCCTAGGGTTTTGGAGGTAATTTCTCTTGGATGGTCAAATCATCAGCAAAACTTGTATCCTGATGTGCATACACCTTCCCTTATCCTTAATTTACCTTATTAAACACTTCCCATCACTTAGATCCCCCAAATTCCTCATTTTCACACAAACCCTAGTTTCTTGCTACAACTTGGCAATTTTCTAGGCTAGGCCTATGTTTTTCCCTTTTTGACCCCTTCCCCTCACTCAATCTCTGAAATTCCACTTTCCCTTGCTTCCTAACATCCCTCCCTACTTCCCAAAATTTTCTCAAGAATTTAGAAGCCCCTTATCCCCTTCATTTTTCCTCATTTCAACAAATCCCTTGTTCCACACATCGGGATAAGTTTTACTCCAATGATGTTTCCAAGCAATAAAAGATGAATTTTGGAAACCTGAGAGAGGTTTTTGTCCAGAATATTCCAAGGAAGAAAACAAACCTTCAATTTTTACACAGGTGTCATGGTTTTAGATAAATTTCAAAAATACAGTTGCCTCAGGAGAATTGATGCACCTCTAAAGTGACCTTGGGAAAATCATGATTTCTCCTAGCTTGGTTGGCCAAATGACTTTATTCATGAGTCAAATGACAACTAGACATAAATATATTTCCAATGATATATCATGAGCTCAATTTGGAGTTGAGGAAGACTTTCAAAAGTTGACTGCAACAGCACTCTGCCTCGAGGCAGCCTAATTTTCCTCATTTTGACCAGTCTTGGGAGATTTGATTTTTGATAGGGTAAGTGAACTCCAAATTGAAATATTCTAGTTTGGTTGGAAATTATACTCAATAATTTTTCCAACGAGATATCCCATGCCCAATTTGGACACCAGGAAGGTCTCCAAAAGCCTCTTGTGAAAAAGCGCTACGCATTGGGCAGTGGTTTGTAGTGTAATTTTGTAACTGGCGCTACACATTGAGATGGCGCTACGCATTAGGATAAAAAGCCTGAAATCCATTCAAATACTCCACCAAAGCTCTCAAATTGCTAAATTCTTCATTTCCCAATTAAGTTAACATCCCTCCATTACCAATGAATGAATTTCTCTTGGTGCTTATGGTGATTTAATGAGAAAAAATCAAAACCCTACCTCTTTACATTTCTTGCCAAAAGCAGTTGCATAGGGTTTGAAAATTGCATGTTTCACTACCAATTCCACTCCTAGCCATTTCTCACTCCCTCACCCCTTCATTCCCTCAATCATTTTCTCCCTCTATTTATATTCTCATCTACCCATTCCACATTTCCCATATCCCTAATCAACTAGCCCTAAATCCCTAATCCCACTATCCCAAATCATAGTTAAATATCCCCAAACCATAATTTCCATCCCAAACCCTAGATATCATCCCCTAAACCCTTTCATTCCCTAAAATCCTACAACTAGCATCAAACCCTCCCCTCATCAGTCCTACTCATCCATGGCGCTCAAAAACATGAAGGCAAAGTTAAAGAGGGCATTAAAGCATCGCAAAAGGCATCATCAACTCAAAATTTTGGCCGAAGCTTCTTTGGCTCATCATAGCACTTTATGGTGGACACTCAGCCAAAATTTCAAGAAATTTGGGACACATTTTGTCAATTTTGAATTTTTTGGCCTTAACACAGATTTTTCCGCCCGACGCGTAGCGCCACTTGGCGCGTGTTTATAATTGGCAGCTCCTCTTGAAGAAAAATTTGTATTTCTGGATTTTTCACAAGTTTTGGGTTGCCTAAAGGGTTAAAAACACCCTAAAAATGGCCTTTCTGCCACTTTTTGGACACACAGGAAGCAGTGTTGGGAAAACTGATTTTGGAGAGGCATTGGCAACCAAATTCAGAAATTCCACTTGGGTTGGAAAGTAGACAGGAATAGCTTTCCAACGAGCTATCCTACGCTCAATTTGGACTCTGGGAAGGCCCTCAAAATCAGCTCCAAAGTGGCGCGACGCATAGAGATTTCAGGCACGGCGCATTGGGAAATTTGGCCTAATTTTCACTCAGCAGTTTAGATTTTCACCTAGTTTTGGTCAGTTTGACTTTTTTATCCTCATATGTACAACTCTTGATGTAAATTGATGTAATTTCATGACTTTGATGTAATTTTGGCACATTTTTACTCATCCAAGTAGGTTCATTCACCAAAAAGTGAAATGCAACTGAATGAATCAGTTTCCTATCTTATAGAGGCAAGCTGTTTCATTGCCTATTTTCCAGTTCTTAGTTTAGATCTTGTTGAAACATCTCCTAAACTAGTGATATCGACCCCTAGAGGCATGGGAATGAGTTAGGCTTGTCTATATCTTGTATTTTCTCAGTAATTTTCATGGGTTGGACACTTGGGATTGCTTTGAGCTTCATTGTACATTTCATCTCTGCATTTTGGCAAAGGAATAGACCAGGGTTTGCAGCACTCTTTGGGATCCATGTGGCTCTATGCTTTGATGGTGTTTTTCTTTCTGTGATTTTAAGTTTACTGATTTTTCATGTGTATCATCTTCCTTCTCATTTCTTCTTAAGTTAAACAAACAAGTAATAAAGGTGGAATTCATTAGATTTGTAGTGCTCTACCTTGCATTTTGTTTAATTTTCCATGTTTTCAACTGTCTGAAGAGAATTCCTGAAATCCTCTTACCCTCTTCAACTCCTCACTGGTCTAAGCTATCAATTTCATTCAATTCGAACCATCAAAACAATTGCCTTTCTTGCCCCATTTAGCTCTTTGCAAAACTGATCATTTCCCAGACCCAAAATCTGCCCTTCCCTTTGATCCAACAAACACCTCCAAAATCAAATCAAAATCTTTTACATATATACCTAGCCTAAAATCAGCCTTTATTCAAGTCATCTCAATCCTCATTGATCATTTTTTGTTGAGATTGACCTGGAGAGAGCCCTCTACTAATCTGGTAAGGCTAGCTACCAGATTAAGCGTGGTTTCATGTTACCCTAGACTTTACCTTCTTTCAGCCTAAGGTAGATTTAGCCAATAACATAGTGGTGACCATACTGGGGAAGAAAAGTTTGTTGTTTTCTTTATAAACTACAGACGGAGCAAGTTAGCCAGGTTTCCTTCGAAATGCTCTTGCTTTGCATTAGCGAAAGTAGATGAATGTTGCTTCAATCAATCTCCGGTCTAGTTTATGAACTGAACATATGGTTTCCTCAGTAAGATCTAATCAAGTCCAGATCTGATTTTTGATGCTGGAAAACGATCAGACACTACAAGGCTGAAATCATTCACCTGGTGACTCTAAATCATTTTCGAGATCAGATCCAAGGACTCCACTGGAGGATGAACCTAACCAATAGAGACATGAAAAGACAATATGGAAAGATCAGGTATTCAAGTTGGAATTTCATCCAAGAAATTTTGTTCTTTGTCATAAATTATTTCTTCTCTTTTCCCGAGAATATCAAGAAGGCTTTGCAAAGTATATTGTTTTTGAGAAAAGATCCTCGGCCTGCAGTTGATTCGTTCCCTTTGAAGATTGTAAATACCAAATATTTGCATGCTTTTGAGCTTGATCAAGACCCTTTTTCTGAATTTTGTGATGACCATCTTCAAACTGATGAGCCTCAAGAGACCAAGACTAATTCTATACCTTCTGTACATATCCCTATACCTTGTAAAATTCCAGATCGATACAAGCCTCTGATTTTACCTCCTATATCCCATGCTTTCCCTAAAAATCATGACCTATATCTACCAAGATTTGATGGTGAACACGACAGCATCACTGCTGAGAGACATGTTCTGAATTTTGAGTATTTTCTTGACCTTTTTGAAGTTGATGAAGAGGATGTTAGTATTAGGCTTTTTGCTCTTTATTTTCAAGGCCAAGTGAAGAATTGGTTCAAAAACTTGCCTGATGCGAGCATCGTAGATTTCCAGCAGTTCGTTAAAGTTTTCCTCAACAGGTGGGTGATCAGACAGAACCCTTTCTTGATTATAGAATAGTATAACCAACTGAAAAGACAGCCAAGGGAGACAGTACAACAGTTTTCTGCTAGATTTAACCAAGTATATTTTTCAATGCCAGTTGATATAAGACCTCCTCCTAGATCTTCTCTCTTGCACTACCCGAGCACCTTTGATCTGGAAATGGAGTTTCAGTTGAGAGAAAGGAATCTTGCAACACTTGAGGAGATGTGGAACAGTGCAGTAGATGTAGAGGCTCATTTGCAGATCCGAAGGGCAAGGTTGAAGGAAAAAGAGATGAAAAACATAGATCCGGAGAAATCGACATCTCTAGAGGTAAAGCTTGACATGTTGGTAAGTGCAGTGGAAGCGATGTTGCAAAATATCACCACAAGGAATGAGTATAATGTTCAACCAAATGGCTCGATGATTGAAGAAGAACAAGTTGCCGATCCAAAACATTTTGTTTCTTATCCCAGTTGTCATAGATCTAATAATGATTGTTTTGTAGATCATCTTGGAGAAGAGAGATTTGTTGATTTGACATGTATGCTTGATAATGTGTTTTATACTAATGATTTGCCTCACTTTGATCAGTATGATGATGATTATGTTCTCCAAACAAAAGCTAATCTTGTAGACAAATCAAAAGCTAGTTTGTGGAAGGAGGAAGTTCACTTTCATCTGCTTGAGTACAGTGATCAACCGATGCATATCAGCTATGACAATGACGAGGAAAGTGCAACAAATTTTGAAGTAAGTGAAGGATCTTTGCCTTTTTGTTTTGATTCATTTCAGTTCATCAGAAGCAACTTTCATGCAATCCGAAATCAACTATAAACAAGTCTTGATTTGGACCATCTTGAGGGCAATAAAAACCTTGTTCAAGAATTCCCATATCTAGATTTGTAGCCCCCGAATGCCATTGATTGTCAAGTTTCAGATGAAGACATGGAAGCTGGCATATATGATCAAATGATACAAGATGATTCCGTACCATTTTGTTTTGAATCATTTCAGTTTTTGAAGGGTAAATTGCATAGTAAATCTTCAAATGAGCAGCTTGTAGAAAATCATGTAATCTCATCAGAAATAATATAAAATGGGTTGCAGCAGTCTTTTCGAGTTTTTCACGATCCAATAGCTGATGTGTTGGATGATGTATGTAGTCAAAGTCCTTATCCATTGACTATATGTAAGCTTGAAATGTGTGCTAATACAAACTTGATCTGAAAGCTGGTCTTTTTGTCATTTTCAGCAAGAGTCTCGTCACAAAGCTCAAAACAAATTTTTCATTCATGGTATGAGGAGAAGAGAAGTAATCCATTGGATGAGCTAAGTCCCAGTGTGCATGAACTTCAAGATCATTATGCAATTTTTTTGGAGGAGGATAGAGAATCCATAGTATTCAACGGATCTGTTCACAAGTTTTCATGGGAGTTTCCTTTGAGTAGTTCTCTCTTGTTGTTCATAAGTGAGCACTTGTGGAGAATTCAAACAGCAGCCGGAATACTTACTTGGTTTCATTGGTTGTTTCATTTCACTTGATCAGGTGATGAATGGAACAACTAGAGTAGATTGTATTGAATAAGATTCATATTGAGCATATTTCTATTTTTTCAGTTGTGTTTAAGTATCGAGTCAGTTTTTAGTTGAGTGAGAGTCAATTTTTGTCATCAAGTCATCAGTTTTTAGTCATGCATTTCAGCTTGAGTTTTTGACTCCATTGCCCAATGGATGAAGGCATTGTCTGCTTCCCAAAGATCTGTAGTTCTTGGCACCTCCAAGAAGTTACCATCCCCATTGCTGACAATGTTAGTGTCAGTCTTTGCAGCCTTCCTCCAGTGATCAAACATGCTCTTACAAAGTGATTTTAAGGTGTCAAGGTCAAATTTTGTCATTTCAGTGAGTCTTCAAGTAAAATTTGGTCACTAGGTATTAGGTCTAGGGTTTGCTTTCACTCCTTTCAGAGTTGTCCAAATGTCGGTCCATGTCACCATTCAGCTGAGCTTACCATCATTCCGAGGGTTTTCATCATCATGTCAAGTTCCAAAGGGTCATTTTACACCTTGTTCATGCTTCAGTTGTGCCTAGGTAAGGTTCATTTCCCTCTCCTAAGGTTTTGGAGGTAATTTCTCTTGGATGGTCGAATCATCAGAAAAAATTGTATCCTGATGTGCATACACCTTCCCCTATCCTTAATTTACCTTATTAAACACTTCCCATCACTGAGATCCCCCAAATTCCTCATTTTCACACAAACCCTAGTGTCTTGCTACAACTTGGCAATTTTCTAGGCTAGGCCTGTGTTTTTCCCTTTTGGACCACTTTCCCTCACTCAATCTCTGAAATTCCACTTTCCCCTACTTCCTAAAATCCCTCCCTACTTCCCAAAATTTTCTCAGGAATTTAGAAGACCCTTATCCCCTTCATTTTGCCTCATTTCGACAAATCCCTTGTTCCGCACATCGGGATAGGTTTTACTCCAATGATGTTTCCAAGAAATAAAAGATGAATTTGGGAAAAATAAGAGATATTTTGTCCAAAATAGGCCAAGGAAGAAAAAAATCCTTCACTTTTTACACATGTGTCATGGTTTTAGAGAAATGTCAAAAATACAATTGCCTCAGGAGAATTGATGCACCTCTAAAGTGACCTTGGGAAAATCAAGTTTTCTCCTAGCTTGGTTGGAAAAATGACTTGATTGATGAGTCAACGGATAACTAGACACAAATATCTTTCCAATGAACTATCATGAGCTCAATTTGGAGTTGAGGAAGACCTTCAAAGGTTGATCCAAGTAAACAACACCTTCTCCTTGAGGACACCAATTTTGCTCATTTTGACCAGTCTTGGGAGATTTGATTTTTGACAGGGTAAATGAACTCCAAATTGAAAAATTCCAGTTGTGTTGGAAATTAGACTCAATAATATTTCCAAAGACCTATATTGCACCCAATTTAGACACAGGGAAGGCCTCCAAACACCTCCTCCAAAAAGGCGCTACGCATTGAGATGGCGCTACGCATTGGGCAGTGGTTTGCAGTGTAATTTTGTAACTGGCGCTACGCATTGAGATGGCGCTATGCATTGGGCTAAAAAGCTTGAAATCCATTCAAATATTTCACCAAATCTCTCAAATTTCTAAATTATTCATTTCCCAAGTAATTTAACATCCCTCCATGACCAATGAATGAATTTCTCTTAGTGCTTATGATGATTTAATGAGAAAAAATCGAAACCCTACCTCTTTACATTTCTTGCCAAAAACAGTTGCATAGGCTTTGAAAATTGCATGTTTCACTACCAATTCCACTCCTAGCCATTTCTCACTCCATCACTCCTTCATTCCCTCAATCATTTTCTCCCTCTCTTTACATTCTCATCTACCCATTCCACATTTCCCATATCCCTAATCAACTAGCCCTAAATCCCTAATCCCACATTCCCAAATCCTAGTTAAATATCCCAAAACCCTAATTTCCATCCCAAAACCTAGATATCATCCCCTAAACCCTTTCATTCCCTAAAATTATACAACTAGCATCAAACCCTCCCCTCATCAATCCCACTCATTCATGGCGCTAAAAAACATGAAGGCAAAGTTAAAGAGGGCATTAAAGCGTCACAAAAGGCATGATAGACTCCGAATTTTGGCTGAAGCTTCTTTGGCTCAGTATAGCCCTTTATGGTGGACACTCGCCCAAATTTCAAGAAATTTGGGACACATTTTGTCAATTTTGAATTTTTTGGCCTTAACACAGATTTTTCTACCCAACACGTAGCACCACTTGGCGCGCGCTTATAATTGGCAGCTCCTCTTGAAGAAAAATTTGTATTTCTGGATTTTTCATCAAAATATATGCATTCCTACCCATTACCTGAAGATTTGGACAATTTTTGGGTTGCCTGAAGTGTCAAAAACACCCTAAAAATGACCTTTCTGCCACCTTTTAGACACACAGGAAGCAGTGTTGGGAAAACTCATTTTTGGAGGGACAAATGGCAACCCAATTCATAAATTCAACTTGGGTTGGAAATTAGACAGGTAGAGATTTCCAATGAGCTATCCTGTGCTCAATTTGGACTCTACGAAGGCCTTCAAAATTAGGTCCAAAGTGGCTCGACGCATAGAGATTTCAGGCGCGGTGCATTGGGAAATTTGGCCTAATTTTCACTCAGCAGTTCAAATTTTCGCACAGTTTTGACCAGTTTGACTTTTTTATCCTCATATGTATTTATCTTGATGCAACTTGATTTAATTTCATGACTTTGATGTAATTCGCACATTTTTACTCATCCAAGTAGATTCATTCACCAAAAAGTGAAATGCAACTGAATGAATCAGATTCCTATCTTATAGAGGCAAGTTGTTTCATTGCCTATTTTCCAATTCTTACTTTAGATATTGTTGAAATAGCTCCTAAAATAGTGAGATAGACCCCTAGAGGAATGGGAATGAGTTATGCTTGTTCATATCTTGTATTTTCGTAGTCATTTTCATGGGTTGGACACTTGGGATTGCTTTGAGCTTCATTGTACATTTCATCTTTGCATTTTGGAAAAGGAATAGACCAGGGTTTGCAGCACTCTTTGGGATCCATGTGGCTCTATTTTTTTATGGCGTTTTTCTCTCTATGATTGTAAGTTTACTGATGTTTCATGTGTATCATCTTCCTTCTCATTTCTTCTTATGTTAAACAATGAAGTAATAAAGGTGGAATTCATTAGATTTGCAGTGCTCTACCTTGAGTTTTGTTTAATTTTCCATGTTTTCAACTGTCTGAAGAGGATTTATGAAAGCCTATTTCCCTCTTCAACTCCTCACCAGTCTGAGCTATCCATTTCATTCAATTCGAAGCATCAAAACAATTGCCTTTCTTGCCCCATTTAGTTCTCTGCAAAACTGATCATTTCCCAGACCCAAAATCTGCCCTTCCCTTTGATCCAAAAAACACCTCCAAAATCAAATCAAACTCTTTTACATATATACCTAGCCTAAAATCAGCCTTTATTCAAGTCATCTCAAGCCTCATTGATCATTTTTTGTTGAGATTGACCTGGAGAGAGCCCTCTCCTGATCTGGTAGAGCTAGCTACCAGATTAAGCATGGTTTGATGTTACCCTAGACTTTGCCTTCTTTCAGCCTGAGGTAGATTTACGTAATAACAGGGCATTCGGTTGGATATATATAGTGCAACAAACCTTTGATAGGCTCAAGGAGGTGATGAGTAGCTGCCCAGTGCTTGTGTTGCTAGATTTTACGTAGCCATTTGTCTTGGAGTGTGATGCGTTGGGAGAGGGGATCGGTGCAGTATTGATGCAGGGGGGACACCCTATAGATTTTGAGAGCTGAGAGCTCCTTCCACATGAGATATTGTATCCCATATATGACAAGGAGATGTTGGCCATCATGCATGCATTGGCCAAATTCCGGCAGTGTAGGTTTTAACCCTGAACAGAAATTATCTACTCACGTATCTTATAACAGAAGATAATCAATAGTGAGAGCATAAAACATAAAACAGATAAACACAGAGATATTTCCCTAGATCCAAAATCGGGACGACCAGCTTGATTTTTCATTATATTCCTTTTAGTGTTACAACACATCTATATACATGCCGAAGCATACATAAACCGCAATCCATAAACCCTGGATTAAAACATAACCGTAGTTACCTTGACCGGATCTAAAAAAAATACCAGGGGTTGAAAACCATCATGCCCCAATACCATGTGAAAAACCATGCACAAAACCATGGACGCGGACTACCCACCAGAAATTAAGGACCAAAAATTTACCGCCCCGCTATGACCCCCCCCCCCCCTGTTGCGCCCAACGCGTGCTTAGTCATGGAAAGAATATAACACAGACCCAACATTCTCCCACTTGTTGTTTTCTTTCCACAGGGGGCCAAAGGAGAGCTTAGTCATTGGCCCAATTCTTCAACACCCATTGTTTCTCTACACCAAGAGAACTTCTGAGTGCTCACAGACTTTGTCAATGCATTTGCAACATTCTTAAGAGTGTCCACCTTTACCATCAACACCCTTTTAGCCTCAACCATATCTCTAACAAAGTGATATTGAACATCAATGTGCTTTGTATTTGAATGATAAGCGGGGTTCTTAGCCAAGAAAAATGCACTTTGGCTATCACAGTCTATCTTTATAGCTTACTGTACCAACCCCATACTTGAACACAATCTCTGCAACCAAATTGCTTCCTTGCTTGCATGAATGCTTGCTATGTATTCTACCTCTATAGCTGAAAGAGCCACTATAGACTGTCTTTTACTCATCCAACTGACTGCGCCTCCAAATAGGCTAAACACATACCCACTTGTAGATCTTCTTTGGTCCAGATCTCCAGCCCAGTCTGCATCAACAAAACCACGAATGTCCAACATTATTTCCAATCCTGGTCTTCCCTGGTAGCACAAGCCATAATCACTAGTGCCACATAAATATCTAAAAATCCGCTTCACTGCTATCCAATGCTTCTTCCCTTGGTTTGACATAAACCTGCTCAATACTCTCACTGCATGTGCAATGTCTGGTCTAGTACAGACCATTGCATACATCAGGCTACCTACTGCACTTGCATATGGAACACGGGACATATACTCCTCTTCTTCTTGTGTCTTGGGACATTGTTCAGCAGACAGCTTTACACCTACAGGAATAGGAACATTCACCGGTTTACTATCCTGCATATTGAACGTTTGCAATATAGTCTCAACATACTTCCTCTAGTTTAACCAGATCTTCCTCTTTGCCTGATCTCTCTTAATTTCCATGCCCAAAATATATTTTGCAACACCCAGATCCTTCATGTCGAATTTGGAGAACAATTGGGTCTTCAAATCTTGGATAATTTCTTTTTCATTTCCAATCAACAACATATCATCCACATACAAGACCAAATAAATAACACGGTCAGCAACTAATTTAAAATAAATACAGTGATCCTCGTTGCTTCTGGTGAAGCCAAGTCCCTGTATATAGGTATCAAATTTCTGATAACACATCCTTGGTGACTGTTTTAACCCATACAGAGACTTCTTGAACCTGCATACCAGTTCTTCTTACCCTTCCCCATAAAGCCTTCAGGTTGCTTCATGTAGATCTCCTCTTCTAGATCCCTGTGAAGAAATGTTGTTTTCACATCCATCTGTTCTATCTCAAAATAAAATGCAGCAGTAACATATAAAAGTAATATAATAGAAGTAACTTTGGCAACAGGAGAAAAAATATCACCAAAATCAATTCCCGGCACCTGGGAATAACCTTTCGCTACCAACTGAGCTTTGTATTTCTCCACCTTGCCTTCTACATTCATCTTCTTCTTAAACACCCATTTTCTCCCAATGGGCTTCCTTCCCGTCAGCAACTCCACCATATCCCATGCATCATTTTTGTGCAAGGATGCCATTTCATCAACAATGGCCTCCTTCCAGAGTTTTCCATCCTCTGAATCTACTGCCTCCCTGACAGTTCTAGGTTCATCATCAGTTATAGTTAAGGCAAAAAATGAACAGAAAGCAGATGGACTATACCTTTCTGGTTTCCTTCTTTCCCGAACTGATCTTCTCAAAGCTGGAGTTTTTGGCTCTTCATCTTTTGAGTCTTCTTCTGTTGTAGAGTCTGATTCATCCTCCTTTAGCTCAAACTATATCTTCTCAAGTTCCTTTGGTAGGACTTCATGTTTAACAACATCTTTCACTTCTCTAAACACCACATCTTGGCTGTACACAACCTTCCTTGTTTCTGGGTTCCAAATCTTGTAACCCTTTAAACCATCCTTATACCCAATAAAGATGCACGTTTCATATTTATTATCCAACTTGGTCCTTTTCTCCTTTGGAACATGTACATATGCATCACATCCAAATACCCTTATATGTGAAAGAGAGGTTTTTTGACCAGTCCATACCTCATGTGGGGTCTTATCCTCCAATGCTAATGAAGGTGATCTGTTAACTAAGTAACGTGGAGTCTCCATTGCCTCTGCCCAGAATTCTTGTCCTAACCCGGTACCACTGAGCATGCTTCTTGTCTTTTCCGTCAGTGTTCTATTCATTCTTTCTGCAACTCCATTTTGCTGAGGTGTGTATGGAGTAGTCTTCTGCCGTGCTATACCACACTTCTTACAGAACTCTTGAAATTCCTTCTTGTAGAACTCCCCACCATTATCTGTCCTCAATGCATTTATCTTCTTCTCTATCTGGTTTTCCACCAGAGCCTTAAATTCTTTAAACTTGTCAAAGACTTCAGATTTCTTCCTTAAGAAATATATCCATGTATTCTTTGAGAAGTCATCTATGAATGAAACATAGTACACAGACTTTCCCAGTGATGGAACTGACACATGCCCAAACACATCACTGTGCACAAGTTATAATATATTGTTTGCCCTCTTAGCACCAGAAGGAAAACTCACCTGATTCTACTTCCCATATACACAATGTTCACAGAAATAAAAATCCAGAGAAAAATTAGACATACCTTCTACCATACGATTTCTATGCAGTATCCGAAGGCCCTTCTCTCTAATATGTCCAAGCCTTTGATGCCATAGCATGGTCTTTTCTCCAGAGAAAACTAGGCTTTCCATCCCACTTTCAGGAACCACAGAACTATTACAACCATCAATAACAGTGCTACCTTGTAGCTTATACAGAGTTCCAGTCTGAACTCCCCGCATTAATACCAGTGCTCCCCGAACCATCTTGCAGGCATATTTCTCGAACACTATTTTTACACCTGCATCATCCATCTTGCTTACAAAAATCAGATTTTTGGCCAATGCAGGAATATGCAGACCACCAAGAAGTGTTCTAATCCTTTCACCTTGTAGCTTCATCTTGAACTTTCCACGTCTGACGATTTTGGCCTTCCTATCATCCCCTAGGAAGACATCACCATCATATTTCTCATACTCGTAGAACCACTCCCTATGGGGAGTGAAGTGAAAGGATGCACCTGAGTCAATCAACCATGACTCATGATCTACATGTGTATTTGAAGAAGAAGCCAAATACACATCCCCACCTTCATTTGAGGTCGTTTTTTCCTCTGCAGAAGGAGCATCATCAAATCCCTTTCCTTTCTCAGGAGCTTTAGATCTGCAGTCCTTTTTGTAGTGCCCTTCCTTTACGCATTTCCAGCACACCTTTACAAACATTCTAGGAGATTTAGATATCCCTCTAGATTTAGATCTCCCACTCGAAACCTTATTCTTGTTTCTGTTCTGGGACCTTCCTCATACAGATAAGGCATCTCCATTCTGACCCTCCATATTTCTCCGTCTCATTTCCTCCGACAGCAAGGCTGAGAAAATGTCATCAAAATTCAAGGTAGCTGTATTGCTACCTATTGCAATAACCAGAATGTCCCATGAATCTGGTAGAGAACACAACAAACTGATGCACTTATCTTCATTTTAGATTTTAATATCAGCAGATGACAATTGAATTACCACAGTATTGAAGGCGTTCAGATGCTCTGTCATCGAGTCTCCATCCTTCATCCTCAGATTATATAGCTTTTTCCATAGGAACAACTTATTCACCAGAGACTTAGATTGGTACAAAGTCCCTAGCTTGTCCCACAAGGTCTTCGCCGTAGCTTCCCTAGATACATTCAACAATACTGAATCTGAGACACACAACCGTATTATGCTCTTAGCCTTCCGATCCAGTTTCTTCCATTCTTCATCTGACATTGCCATTGGTTTAGTACCTAGATCTACTGCAATCCACTGATCTTTATCCACCAGCAGATCCTCCATCTTGAGCTTCCATAACTCAAAAATTTGACCATTAAATTTCTCGATCTCTATCTTCTTGTTGCTCGCCATCTTCTTTCATCGCAAGAATTGATCCCATAGATCTCCCACTGAACAGGGTCTACCACAGGCCCGAGCAAAAAACCCTCAGCAGCAAAGGCATCCCCTTGAAGCCGAAACTACTCCGATACCAAATGTAGGTTTTAACCCTGAACAGAAATTATCTACTCACAAATATTATAATAGAAGATAAACAATAGCGAGAGCATAAAACATAAAACAGATAAACACAGATATTTTCCCCTGATCCCAAATCGGGACAACCAGCTTGATTTTTCATTATATTCCTTTTAGTGTTACAACACATATATATACATGTTGAAGCATACATAAACCCCAATCCATAAACCCTGTATTAGAACATAACCGTATTTCCCTTGACCGGATCTACCAAAAATACCATGGGCCGAAAACCATCGTGCCCCAATACCATGTGCAAAACCATGCACAAAACCATGGACGTGGAATACCCACCGGAAATTAAGGACCAAAAATATAACACATACCCAACAGGCAGTATCTGGTAGGGAACAGATTCAGGGTGAGGACTGACCACAACAGCCTCAGGTTCATTTTGGAGCAGAAGCAACTATAGGAGAGGCAGCAGAAGTGGATCAGTAAGATCCAAGCATATGAATTTGACATTGAGTATGTCAAGGGTAAGAATAACGTGGTAGTATATGCCCTTTCATGTAGACCATCCACATTATCTCTTATGAGCTTGGATACAGATTGAGTACTCCAAGGACAGGTTTGCATATGAGGTGTTGGACGAACAGGTGGCGGATGACTGGTACAGGGTTGTCGATGAGATCATCTATTACAGGGACATGATATTATTGACTGAGGGATCTTAGCTTAAGAAGAAGATACTCCAGGCATCACCTGATTCTCCATTGGCAAGCCATCAAGGGTTTACCAAAACCTACAGGGCCATTAGAGAGAGGTTCTCATGGAGGGGCCTCAAAGAGGACGTACTCCAGCACATCAAGGAGTGCGATGTTTGTCAGAGGAACAAGGGTGAGATGAGCCATCCCACAAGGTTATTGCAGCCTATTCCCATTCCGGAGGGGAAATGGGAGAGCATATCGATGGATTTCATCACAGGGTTTCTCATGATGCAGGGAAAGGATTGTAT
This sequence comes from Pinus albicaulis, assembly GCA_034641835.2. Taxonomy (NCBI): domain Eukaryota; kingdom Viridiplantae; phylum Streptophyta; class Pinopsida; order Pinales; family Pinaceae; genus Pinus; species Pinus albicaulis. The sequence continues at coordinate 1,549,438,153 of CM076582.1, forward strand.
CTTTGTCGTCGTTGATCAACTGACAAAGTATGCGCACTTCTTCGCCATATCTGTGCATTACACAGTAGAATAGGTGGTGGAGCTATTCTTCCAGGATATTTTCAAGTTGCATGGTCTTCCTAAGACCATCATTAGTGACAAGGAGAACCACTTCAAGGGTAAATTTTGGCAGGAGCTTTTCCGGCTAGTGGGGACGGAGTTGACACTGAGTACTAGTTACCACCCACAGACGGATGGACAGACGGAGATAGTTAGCAAGTGGCTAGAGGGCTACTTGCGTAACTATTTCAGTGGGCAACAACGAGCATGGTTGAGATGGTTGCATTTGGAGGAGTACTTCTACAACTCGACACATCACATGTTTATTGGTATGTCACCATTTTATGCTTTGTATGGGTACCATCCTTTATCATTTGCTGATGTGATGTTTGGTGTGAGTAAGGCTCCTAGAGCCAAGATGTGGATCCAAGAAAGTTAGGATATCCTCCGAGCTCTCAAGGACAACATGGCTACAATACAGAACCAGCAGAAGTTGTATGCCGACAAAGGTCGGGTGGAGCGACAGTTTGAGGTAGGGGACTTGGTCTACCTACACTTACAACCATACCGACAGTCATCGCTGAAGAAGAAGGGAGCTGAAAATCTCAAGCCTCATTTCTACAGGCCATACAGGGTGATATGCAGGATTGGGCAAGTCACATATGAGTTGGAGCTGCCCCAAGGCAGCAAGATCAACAACATTTTCCATGTATCGTGCCTGAAGAAGGTGCTGGGACAACAAGTGACAACGACAGAGGAGCTACCGCCTACAGATGATGAGGGGCGCTTGGTGTTGCAGCTGGAGGCCATTATTGATACCAGGGAGAGGCAGTTACGGAGCAAGACGGTCCGGGAATTCTTGGTGAGGTGGAATAATTTGTCGGATGAGGATGCCACTCGGGAGAGCGAGAAGATTTTGCAGCATCCATCACTTCAGTTACTTGAGGGCAAGCAACATTTTGCCGGGGGGGACTGTAATATTCCTAATTAGCGACAGCTAATTGGAATATTTGATTTTGTATATTTTTGCTGTCTATGGTTTGTAAATAAATAAAAAGTGAGAAAGGAGGGTCTAACTCACTTTAGTAGAATAATACATCCGCCTAGTAGCAGAACGTTGTGACTCAAGGGGGGTCAAGGGGGCCAAACACCACGTAGAGGAGGGGGGCCTACGTGCACTCTAGAAGATTCTGCGCAGATAAGGATGAGGATGTGGAGGAGACAGAGGCTACGACGGGTTTTGGAGGGAAACCAATACTATAAAATATTGAGGAGCCTCCTCATTTGGATCATTCTTGAGTTGTTGATTTTGGAGTGAGACTTTTGTCTTCTTGAGTACATTAGTTGTTTAGCCTGTCTATAGCACTACTTAGTGCATTGAGTGTCTCTGGTCAGAGATCTCGCCCTTAGCCCTAGGGGACTTCGAGTGCCTGCTCGGGAAAGGTTTGTTCTTCAGTATTTTGTGAGTCGTTCAATTGTTTGGGTTTGTTGCGGAGCTGGAGCTTAGAGAGACTACGCAGTCAGTAGGAGAGAGGACGCAGTCCATTGTGGAAGAGCTTTGGATCGGGGTTTTTGCAGGTGATTTCACTGGGATTTAGAGCAGAGGGTCAGCCTTTGCCCATCGGAAGTTTTTGGCAGAGTTTGTGGTAGTTTTAATTTGTTTAAATACAATATCTTGTAGTCTGTGGAGGCTAGCATTGGATTCCTCAGAATGGTTTGTGATCTTGTTGAGGTTGTTGAGGAGGGGATATTTGTTGATTTTCATCTCATTTCGGCAGGGGGATCAGCCCCTAATCTTCAGTCGATTCCAATAGTAGCAGCTACATGGCATTTTTCCAGCAGTTGGGACGTAGTCATAGAGCAGCCAATTCCTGTCTTTTCTGAGAGTGTTTTCTCACTTGCCTTGCGCAAGATCACCTCTTGTACTTCATTTCATTTCTCATATTAATAAAATGGCTCAACATTTTCTCTCTATTTTTTCTAGTTGAGTTTTTGTTGTTGCCATAGTTGCTGTATTCTCTTTCTATTTCTATTATTGTTTATGAGTGCTCTAGTTCTATACCACTTGGTGTGTCTATCTTTCACTCCTAGACAGAGTCTGGAAAGGGCCAGGTAGCCTCCGGATCTCATCCTCTTTTAGAGGCAACATATCCGGTAAATGCCCTCCCAGTCAATCTCTAGTTGGAGTTTGCCATGATTAGAGATATCCATGAAACGTGATATTACATTCATTAAGGGAGAATATCTCTCCAACAAATGGGAAAAGGGAAAAATAGTTTTGCAATCAGCTTGGTATCTTGGTTTGAAGAAAGGTTGATAATGGATCAGGTCCAAATTCACCTACTTCAACCATTTTTCTCCCATACAAGGTATCCCAGTGGCCATAGCAATTGTATTGGTGGATAGCTCAAAATTTACCGTAGCTAGATGCACTTGATAGTCATGGAGGTTGAGGATAGAAATTCTGGACAACTTAGGGTGACTTTAGACTCTTTGTACTCTTTCACACAAATCAAAACAACCCACCACTTGTAAATATGCAACTGTTGTAGGGGAGGTTATCAACTTGGTGTTCATAGGTTCAAACTTGTTTACTATTCCACCTTTTCTCTACTATCCCCTAGGTCTTTGGCCTCCCTTGCCACTATCACCACTGCCTTCTCTTGAAATTTTGTCTTTTATTGTTTCCTTGCACATAAAACCATAAAAGTTCTGGTGAAATGATATGAAGAGGGTGAGTAGGATGGTGAGGAGACAGTAATGTCAAGGCTTCACAGTGTGGAGGTTAATTTTGCAGATGGAGATATTGTTTTGGTATATGAGAAGCTTCTTAGAAAAACAATTTTAGTGTGCCTTCAGTATGTAGATGGATGGGTGCCCTTTAAACAAAAGTGTTGTTAGCAGGGAGGTTAGGTTTTCTCTTCCTTTAGGGTTTTTATCTTCTTTACATTTCTCTACAATTTTACCTTTTAAATAGTATGAAAGGGTGGATGGTATCTAAATACCTCTTATAACAATCTTCATGAGGCACCAAGCAGAGGATTTGAGGATCTTTTAGGCGTTTGGAGGCTTGCACAGGCTTGAAGGGCTCCCTGGCTAAACGCGTAGCACAAGAGTATAGCAGTCGAGTCCCTGCATGGCTATTGGGTCAGCTTGAAGGACGTAGCACAGGGGCGTAGTAGTCGGGCCTGTCAGGCGGTCTTCATGCAGTGTTGAACGGATAGGTGCATAGCACCAACAAAGCTGCATGAGATGTCGGGTGCCTCTGAACGTCCCTATGCATAGCAGTTTGGGCCTATCGGGCCTCGACACACAGTTTAAATGGGTAGGAAAAGCACACAGCACCAGGGAGAGCAGTCAGTTGGTTCTGCATGCTGTAAATGCACAGTGGCCTTTCACAGGCATGCAACACTGGGTTATGTTTTCTAAAGAACGCACACACAAGTTCATAGGGAAGTTTTCCAAGAGAGTAGCATCGGGTTTTTCCTGCCTGAAGTTTTCCAGAAATCCCTAAATATTCCTTTGAAAACCTTTCACTCTATTGTGAAAATGATAAATGATCTTGAGTGATAAATGAGATGCTTTTATACCCTTGGGACAATAAATTAAAACTAGAAACCCACTTTGCTAATGTTTTGAGTTTTATCTTGTCACTTTATCACTGATATCCCTTTTTCTTTTGCAGGAGGTGACTTTAAAACAAAAAAATTATCTCTTATCATCTCAACCTTTCCTCTTTGCTGTTCTTAGGCAACTGATATGATGGATTTTATTTCCTTTGACCTGTTGATTCTTTAACACTTTGTTCTTACCCATTCTATCATATCAAAACCTTAAAAATTTCCCTCTTTGTCATTTGAAAACTAACACATCTCTTTAAAGTTATTTGGTAAGGGTGAGTTCTTTAAAACAATTTTTGAGGGACCTGCCTTTACCCTATTAGTGTCAAAATGTTTCTTTCCTGCATTATGAAGTTTGGAACTCATGTCTTCACCCGCTTTGAGATCTCTAAGTGTGGGTGATCTCTTAAAAAATAGTTTCTTCCCCTCTCACTAATTTTCCAGAGGTATAATAGATCTATCTTGCACAGTCACCATAGTCTTTACAATCATGCTTTGTCATTATCTCTCTTTGGCCATATCCTCTCATTTTGAGACAATGCAATATTTCCAACTTGGCAAACCTTGGAGGTCACCTTTAAGATCCTATTTAAAATATCTCCCTGTTGTCATCATGGAGGTTTCATTTCTAATTTTAATAAATATTCAATTCATTATCAGTGGTGATGATGTACCCCCATCCTTGTGGTTTCTGCATTGGCTTCTTGGTTGACAATACTGTTTAGCCAATTAGTCCTAAAAACCCTGATTCTCTTTGAAATTAGGCATGCCTTTTCTTTTTTTTTGTGAATTTCCTTTAGTGAGGAGTTGGCCTCTCACCTTACCTCTTTTCTTGTAATAGCCATCTCAATCATTCCTGCAGAAATGTTAACAAGGGCAGCTGTCCCTTGCAGAATTTTTTCTTGACCAAGGAGGCCTTCCTTGAAGGATCTTTGGTCTATCTTAGGAAATCAAGTGCCGACCCTCCTTTTCAATTAATTTTATCTTCTTTTCACATGTAAAATAGTGATCTCAGAATACCAAAACAAACCTACAACTTATGAAACCCTAAATGACCTAGAGGAAGGCTTTTGGATTTGGCTTTTGGCTGAAAACTTGAATTAGGTTTTTTAGGTATAAGAAAAACTTTTTTACAGAATTTATACATTACAGACCCAAAAATACTGATTTTGATTTACCTAAAGAGCATATAAAGGTATTTTGAAACCACCAATGCTTGAGGCACTTGGTGAATAGGGGAAAAGGTTAGGTTACTTGGCAATCCAAGGTGGAAGTAGAAAGGTTAGGCAAGTCAAGAGAGAGTGGTAAGGTCAGAGGTGGAAAAATATAGTGAAAATGAGTGGCATGAGCCCATGATGGGTCTTCTGGGAGTGATAGGTTGGCCATGATATGATAGGATAGTAAAATAGTGAAAAATTGATCGTAAGGATAACGAAGGAAGTAAGATTTCTAGAACTCACAATATTCATGAATTTTGTTTCTAGAAATCTAGGATAAACACTTAGTCATCTATAAAAAGGCAAAAATTACTGATGACTAACAGTGTCAGACCCGAAAGGGTCCAAGGGAACCACCATGTCATGCGTTTAGACTAGATCTAATTAGGAAAAAATCCTACTTGACACGTAGGCCACAGGGAACCCCAACTCAAAATTGGTCGAGTGAAATGACAACAATCAAATGTCAGTAGCCAGTACTAGGGAGCGGGTAATCTAGCCTTGCAGATATAAATGGCCCTTGGAAAGTAAGGATGGTTGGAGAATAAAAATAGATATAAACTCATTTGGAGGACCGCAACTTACAGGAGACTTCAATGAGAAACACCCACCCTGATTCGGTCAGGACAGGGATGGATATGCCATAAGAGGAAGTTTTATGGGATGGACATATGATCCTTAATTTCCAAAAATAATGACGACGATGGGGGCGATGATTTCATTGGAAGGTATAATGAAAAATTAGAATAAGCCTTAAGAGGGTTCCCCTACATCTGAATATATGACATATGTACCATCAAGGGAAATGTTGGGATCAGAGGCTTTAATAGAAAGATGATGACTGTAAAAAAGTAGGTGAGTTCGAAAATCTGGTGTAAGAAATGGAGAAAAGAAATGCAGAAGGAACAAGCATGGAGGAATGAGAATGTTACACAAGCATATCTAAAGGTGGCAACAATGACAACAACAACCCATGAATTTCCACTAGTGGTTGTAGCAATTAACATTGAATTCCTTGCAAGTTTTAGAGATGATAAAGGAGTCAAGACACTTCTTCCACAAAGAGCATAGTTTTTACTGGGTCGAGAATTCAGATGAATCAGATTCTTTATATTTGTCCAGACCAAAATTTAGTTGAAGAGATGAAGGGAAAGACTTGTGAGCGCCCAATGCTGGTTTGAAAATGAATCTTCATAATCAGAGCAACGAGATATATTGTAATAATAGCCAGAAGTAGAATGTAAATTATTTCCACTGTCTTCTCCGAGACCCTTTACACACCACTACTCAAGATGACCATAGAAAAAGGTTCCATTATTACCAGAATCCCCTTGAAAGTAAAAATACTAACGAAAACAATTGGAAGTAGAAAGATGATGGGAATAGACAACCCGAAAGGTGAAGAATTAAGACATTAAAACCCCATTGCATCTCGGGCATAATAAAAATGGAAAGGAACTAAAAATAGTTGATAATGAATTTATACATTGTAATAAATACAGAAACATCCCACCCCCCCCATAAACAAGTAACACACATCATGTTTGTCGTCCCGCACCACTACTTTTTGGAGAAAAGATAGTTATGCCTACTGATAACCCATCATGAGCAGCCTCGGCATCCCTTCATACATCTTTCTCTTCCCATTTAGCTCTATTATATGGCAAGTTATACAATAAAAAATTTAAACTCCATTCAGATGCACATATGTTGATTTCTCTACTCGATGATGGGGTGGTCAATCTCCCTAAAATAATAATGATTGTAACTCAAAATACACCGTCACTACAACGAAAAGACCCTCTAGTGGATGTTTTTAGGAACCCCTTATAGAAATAGCCCAGATATCCATTTGTAGAATAGGATTCTAGAGGAGGTTCGTGGGTGGAGGTTTTTGCGGATTTTTCTTATCCAGTGCGTTTCTCATCCTACACCACACTGATGCGTTCAAATAGAAAAGCACTGATGTGTACTAAAAATTGGCACACTAAGACATTGTGCTATCCGTAAAAAACCTCTTGGTGTGTCTAATTATTGTACTGAACCAGTGCGCTACATATATTTAGCCCCGATGCATCATAAAAACCCGCGCTAAAAACAACCCTGGTACGCTTGGAAGGAACCACCTGGTGCACCTCAAAAACCCGTGCACCAGAACTGGATAAAATAAAATAAAAAAATTATAGCCAAAAAATCCACATTTTCACTTCTTCAATGCTCCACAGCTCTTAAGCACCGGTGTGAATTTTCCTTGTGTGAGGCGCCTTTCCATCGATGCTCCCATTGAACGCACTATTGTTGTCCATTTCCCACCATCTCGATTTCGAATTTTGAAAAACATTGGGAAAATTTAGTTTTGAAAATTATTCAGCAAATATGCCTCCTTGATGCCCAAATGTACATGTATTTTAGTTGTTTCTCCATAATTAAACTTTTTAGTATATTAGATTTCTAAAAAATCTTAAAATTTTCCCTTATAAAAAAAAAATCTCATGCAGTGCGCTAGAACCATTCGCCTAGAACCGATTTTTGGTGTTGCCTATAAATTTACAGGCCACACCATGTCTGATGCTAACAATAACTGCACCAGTTCCAGTGCAGTACCAAAATGGTGCACCATTTTTTTTTAAAATACATAAATGGCGATGTTGTCAGTTAACCAGCTGCACCATTGACTATGTCCAAATTTGAGAGGGCAGTGCGCTGACCAAACTATGCGCCCTGGAGTGGATATTTTGGTCAGCACACTACCCTCTAGACACTGGTACATAGTAAACAGTGCGGTCATCTAAATGGCCGTACCATTGACCATGTACTGATGTTAGTAGGTTGGTGTGTTGACTAATTTATATGCCCTGGGGCACATAGTTTGGTCAGCGCACTGAAATTCCAATACTAGTATATACTCAACAATGTGGTTGGTTAATCCACTACACTGTTGACTGTGTAATGATTCCAGGAGGGAGGTGCACTGACAAAACTATCTGCCCCAGGGTGATTAGTTTGGTTAGTGCACTGCTCTCCCGAATTTGTAAATAGTCAATTATGTGATCGGTTAAACGACTGCACCGTTGACCATTAACTAATGTTTCGCAGTGCATTAATGTAAATATATGCTCTGGGTTGGATAGTTTCATCAACACACCATAGGAGAAAGTAGTTCATGTTGTGCAGTGCGAAGAAAATTTCCAGGCACACCGCAGATGGTGCGCGCTAAAAACAGATGCACCGGTACCGGTGCATGACTGTTTTTTGGCGCAACGACTGTTATATATATATATATATATATATATATATATATATACATACATACATATACATACATATATATATATACATACACACACACACACACACACACACACATATATATATACATGTCTCATTTAGTAAAAAAATCGTATTCAATATGTGAATCATTCAGGGACATCAAAGGAGAGAAGAGAGGGAACACGGGAACATATGGTAGACCAGTATAATGTGGTTCACCTATGGGTGGAACAAGAGAGGGAGAGACTTATGTACCCTCACCCTCTTATGATAGCCACCTATGCGCTCCTAATGGAGGTAGGCCTCCTCAAGTTTTATGAGGAGACTAGATCCCTGAAGGGCCATAATGGGTCATTGTGAAAACTTATCTTCAGGTGGAATTCCCATCGTATGCTTTCCGGGTTGGTCCTAACCTATGGTACACCCACTAAGGAGGACATGTGTTTTATCCCTGGCCTATCTAGGATAGGGCAGGATTTTTCCTCGTTCCCAGTGGTCTCTGTCGACTATGCATGAGGGAGTCAGTTTGTGTACTCCTAGAGATACATTAGCACCGATATACTGTCTCCTGTATATTTTCCGGTCTCCCGTGGTCACTTAGATATTGCTTCATTTGGTGGAGAGGAGGTGAGGTGCATCTCACTACTGCTAGCGACCATTGCACACCTACCAGTGACAGGAAACTCATTAGTTGCTTGATTTTATTTTATGTTGATTCTTTATTACAAGAGACACAACTTTTGAGGTGGTCTACGATTTTTTGTGGCAATTCTGTACAGCTTTAGATAGATGTCATTCTCAGGCACAAGGGAGGGTGAACTTCCCTTTTTATTCAGAGTTATTTTGTCTATTTTTTGAGAGGTTTCCAAATATTAGGCCTACTTTTTTTCGACAACCTTGTAGGTCAATGTTGCATGTATGGATGGAGATGTGGGGCCAGATGAGAGCCAAGAGGGGCGAGTATGACTTTTCCACAAGGATATCTCATGATACACTGGAGTTTCTATGTAGTGTTGATGATCATGCCTTTGTTCTGGTCCCATGTCTATATGTTGATTTGGATTGGCGAGGGTTTACCAACATCCTCTTCAAATTTGATGAGCCGCCGGATGATAGAGGTAATATTAGTGTTCTCTTTAAATTTATTCTAACATGTTCTTTAACTTGTTTTTATTAAATTTTTTAATGAAAATTTTAAATTATTGTTGTGTAATTATATATATTTTGTATATATTGGGTCATTTTTTGGTGGTGAGATTCCATTGCCACCAAATGATCTAGGTGTAGATTCTGATTATAATCAAGAGATGGCAGATGCAGAGGATCAGGTCGGTGACAGACCTAGTCCTCATGATCATATTCAGGTACCGAAAGGTGTTAGGATTAGGCCTGACACTATATTTTGGATGGATTTGGGTGACCAACTCTGTTGATTACTAGTGGAGGAGGGAGTCTGGTCATCCAATATTAGAGAGATACAAGTTTATGATAGGCTGACAGCGATATGGATAGGCACGCCACGTGATAGGTTGAACCTGATGTGGCATGTCGTTGGAGCTACCATCTTAGTGGCGCATTTGAGGATGGTAGTTTAACGTAGTGGTGCTGGATATGTAGTACGTCAATATTCAAGAAGTGCATCACCTGATGATCACAATCAGGGGAGTGATCATCGCTCACCTAGTACGCCACCTCCTCCTCTACCTTGTGCCGAAGATGAGATACCTACAACCTCCAGCAGTCATGATCATAAGCAGGCTGGACCGTGCACGTCGATTCATTATGAGAAGCCTCCAGCATGTAGCAGTCATGATCATGAGCAGGTTGGAACATTCCTGTCGAGTCATACTAAGCAAGCTGCAGCATCAGGCAGTCATGATCATCAGTAGGCTAGACCATCCACGTTAAGTCATCATGTTTAGGAAGTTGATCCAGATCAGCATGAGGAAACTTCAGATCAACAAGCACGTGATGATTAACATCTATCTGAGCATGTCGAGGGTGCTGCACCATTGATTGAGCAGGCCTCGACTAGTACTAGTATTGATGTACCACTAGCTGATATTTGACATTTATATGTAGTTATATTCTAGTTGTGCTTGTGTGTATATATATGGTCTATGTATTTTATGTTCATGTTGCAGTTGTACTTAATTTACATGTTGGTGATCATCATGATGTTTATATTGTTAGATCATGTTAGATATGTTCATTTAATGTGTAACTTGCGGATAGATGTGTATGTGATAGCAGTTACTTGACATGAGATGTATATTTGATGTTTGTGTTGTGATGATGTTACACAATGTTTGTGTTTTGTTAGATGGTCATGATCACAATGAGTAGATGATGTTAGCCAATTTAAATGTGTTTTTTAGTTGAATACGATGTTTCTACGATGGTTGTCATGATCGTGATGCTTATTTTTAATATTAAACCATGATATTTATTAAATATTATGTCGTGATTGTAATTGAAATTTTAATTTTAATTGTATGTAAAATTGTAAAACTGTAATTGTATTTCTAATTGTAATTTTAATTTTAAGTGTATGTAAAATATTTGTAAAATTTTAATTATAATTGCAATATTTAATTTCTTGTGAACTAATTGTAATTATAATTTTAATTGTAATTGTAAAATTGTAATTGAAATTGTAATTGTATGTGAAATTTTAAAATTGTAATTATCATTCTAATTCTAATTTTGATTGTAATTGTATGTAAAGTATTTGCAAAATTTTAATAGTATTAATGTGAAATTATTGTAATTGTAAAATTCTAATTGTAATTGTAACTGTATGTAAAATATTTGTAAAATTTTAATTGTATTATTATGAAATGATTGTAATTGTAAAATTGTAATTGTAATTATAATTGTATGTAAAATTCTAAAATTGTAATTGTAAATATTGTAATTGTAATTTTAATTGTAATTGTAATTGTATGTGAAATTGTAAAATTGTAATTGTATAAATTTGAAATTCTTGTAACTGTAATTTTAATTGTAATTGTAATTGTATATATGTAAAATTCTAAAACTATAATTGTAATTGTAACTATAATTGTATGTGAAATTCTAAAATTGTAATTCTAATTGTAATTCTGATTCTAATTTTAATTATAATTGTATGTAAAATATTTGTAAATTTTTAATTGTATTAATGTGAAATGATTGTAATTGTAAAATTTTAATTGTAATTTCACTTGTATGTAAAATTCTAAAATTGTAATTGTAAATATTGTAACTGTATGTAAAATATTTGTAAAATTTAATTGTATTAATGTTAAATGTTTGTAATTTTAATTTTAATTGTAATTGTATATATGTAAAATTGTAAAATTGTAATTGTAATTGTAATTGTAATTGTAATTGTAATTATATGTGATTGTAAAATTTTAACTGTAATTGTAATTCTAATTCTAATTGTGATTGTATGTAAAATATTTGTAAAACTTTAATTGTATTAATGTGAAATGACTCTAATTGTAATTTTATGGAAAATTCTAAAAGTATAACTGTAATTGTATTATGAAATTGTAAAACTGTAATTGTAATTGTATGTATTATCATCATTCAATTTTATTAAAATTTTTAATGTTGTAAATTTTTAAAATTGTAAATTAATTGTTAATTTTGAACCATAACTACCATAAGGGAAATGTATATCGTAAATATTGTTAAATTACCATAATTGTAAATTTGTAAATTTGTATGAATATAAATAATTGTAAAATAATAAATCTAGAATAATATGAATTTTTGTAACATAATACAATTTTGAAAATAATGCAAAAAAATTCATATTATTTAGAATTATCATTATTTTATTATGATCTTACATACCAAAAAAAAAAGGGACTTTATACACTATGCCATTGTTTTCGAAATGATTTTAACATTAACACAATGAAAATTACCAAATAATTCAAAATACATATTATAGTGTTTCGAAAAAAACAGTCTTAGTTATAAGGTAATTGAGTCCTCTTCCTTATAAAAACCCATCTTAAAAATTATAAATGATGAAATAACACATGTACCATATCACTCTCAATTCTCATGATCACCCTCATTATTTTCCAACTCGCTTGCCATGATAACACTATTGTTCTCCAAAATATGTTTTGATCTAGGGTCATGTCTCAATATGAACTACGATACGTACCCCTCTGCCATAGACCCCTTGAGTTTCTCCCTTTGTCAAACAAAACCTTTCAATTTATTCATGTACCTATTTAAGGAGAACATCCAATGACAAGAAACCACCCAAATTAATTCAACCTGATGTACTACGTGGATTAGAAGATGAACCTGCAAGTCCATGAAACTTGTTGGCAGTTCCTTCTCAAACATAAAAACAATCTCAACTATCTCTTGATGCCACCGTGGAATGCTAGCCACATGAATCTCCTTTGACATGATCCAACGTAAAAATGTAGATAATTTAGATATGGCATGTCCTAGGTCTTGGGGGAATTCATGTTTCACACACCCATCCATGAACAAAGGATAATGCCATTGAAAATTTATAAACACGTGAAATAATATACAAAATTAGTTATATTTTATGATCCGTGCATGGGATAAAATTTATTCACATAAAAAATAATAAAATCATTCTTTTGACATTATAATTACTCTTATAAGATTCAAATGGTCATGTGATTTCAACTCCGACAAATGGTCATCCACAGTGAAGCGGCACCGTTGAGAAGACCCATATGAAGATGGCACCCTCACACCCATTATAACTTTCTTTGCTAAAGAAATATCATCTTTCTTTAAAATCCATGGGACATCATCACCTTCTTTGAAATACCATGAATTAGAGGGACCAATGTCTGCCTCTAATCCTGTACATTCTAATCATCCTATACAATGTTTCTTTTTAGTTTTTGAACTAATAAGATATTTCCTAATAGCCAATGTGTCACTTTGTTTTGATGATATGTGCCTCCATAAAGAACATGAATTTTTTTTAAATATATGCATGGGATCTAATAAGTGGGTAATCTCAAGATTCTCCCAATATGGGAAGTTATAAAAGATACATTTCCTTTCCATCCCAATGGGAAATTTCTTAGCATAGGTGTCGAATAATTATGGATCATGGAACATAGGCTCCCCATTTGAATTGAACATTTATATGAACTCATTCTCCTTCTCTCTCTCATATGCTCTAAGCCATTTATATGGTGTTGTTATTGGAGGCCTTTGGGTTCTCTCTCATTTACCATTGAATGTGGATGTTGCTCTTCTGTAAGGGTGTTATTCTGGGAGGAATACCCTAGAGTAGTCATACACTATCTTTCGTAAGTTGGTGGACCATCTAGCTTTCAGATAAGCTCCACAACATTTACATCCAAAATACCCTTTTGTTACAAGACCTACAATATTATTGTATACAATATATATGCATGGATTGTTAAATAATATCGTGAATATGAAAGCAATTACAATGAATTAAAAAACTAATATGAGAAAGAATATTGTTACGCATATAAAAAAATCAATAAACATGTAATTTACCAAAGAAAACTCCCAAGCCTAGATAATCATGTATCGTGTAAGCACATATTCCATACAACATAAAACTCCTCTCTGCTATGATGGATATTGATACATCATATACATTTATCCCATCCCATATTTCCTTCAATTAATATACCAGTGGTTGTAAGTAGACATCCATATTCTTCACTTGTGTTCTACCAAGGACTATGAGAGCCAACAGAAGATGTTCATTCTTCATGGAAAACCATGGGGGGATATTGCTATTAATCACTAGTACATGCCAAATGTAATATTTGGTGTTCTGGAAGGAGTATGGGTTGACGCCATCCATTGTTATGATGATTTGTAGACTTCATACTTCATCCTTGAATTTTTCATCCCATGTATCCTCTATATTCTTCATGGCTATTGAATATGTTGGGATTCACATAACTCCCAACTCACTTCTGTGTGAGGCATGAAATCTCTACAACATAGATAATTCTTTGCAACGAAAGAGCCTTTGAATCCTTGGGATTATAGGCCTGTGCATCAATATCTTAAAAGGAGGACCAGATGATTTACCCTTTTTTTTAATTATCATACCTATCATGCCCACATTTCAGACATATATCTTGGTCTCCATATTCTCCTCTATATAGAATACAATTATTTGGACATACATGATATGATATGTACTGAACACCCAACATTTTCAAAAATGTCTTTTCCTCTTTGCAACTACCGGGCAAGACATTATCACTCGGAAGAACCTTACCTTTGAATAACATGTAGGTGGTGCTCATGGACAATATTAAATGTACATTAATGCCGATATAATTATTAATGTTCATAAAATTGACCATTTGTAATGTTCATTGTGTGATTATATTTCTCAAGATATAAGGGAGGAATTTATGGTAAATTACCTCATAATTTCTGAGAAACATGCATTCAACAAGCCAAACTTTACTTTTAAGTTGTACAGTAACATCGTTGTCCCCAACTGTGTAGACTTTGACTGACCGCCAATTCGAAAGAGATGGGAGGTGGAAGCAAATTTAAGGCTTTTGAAAAAGGTGTCAATGATATGAGCATCATCCGCTAGTTGATCGTCATTCTGGAATGCATCTGACAACATTGTTTCTATGGAAGTCATATCCCTTAAGTATACCAACCTCTATTTTATTGCCTCCATTTCTATCTTGTGAAGAACTACTATTGTTGTAGTCATTTCTAATAGGTGAATCTCGACGTTGTGGGAATTGAATAGGTGGTTTATTCAACCATTCTTGGTATCATTCCTCTCCAATTTTTTCTCTTAATTTAGCCTTCTCTTGATTTCACATTGTCGTCAGGTGCAATGGAATATGGTAGGTAGGTCGCTCATCATCAATATAATCTTAGTAATTTCAAAAAATATATTTGAACATGATTAGTACAAAATATATGATATCAATTAGTAAGAACATTGACAATGCATGATTAACTGGTTTGATGTTGAAATAATTACATTAATATACCAAAAAATTATTATTACCATCCTTTTCTTAGGATTGTGGCTAGAAGATGAAATATTGTTACAATTGGAAGGGTGAAGTGGTTGTCCATTTTCATCTACCAAATGTGCCTTGTGGTATGCTACTCCTCATAAGAGCTTCCAACATTTTGGAGTTGTTTGAATATTTTTTGCATCTGAACTCAAAATTTGAAAAATAAATAAAAATAAATATCAAAATAATAAAAATAAAAAGCATTAAAAAACTAAAAAATAGAAAAGATTAAAAAAAAAATTATAAAAAGATATTTAACTAAATAATAAAAAAAATTAAAACAAAACATTAAAAGAAAAATAAAATAAAATTTAACGATATAGAAAAAGCTAAAATAAGAAACAAAAACTATTAAAAATTAAAAAAATAACTAAAACTAATTAAAATTGATTAAAAAAATTAATAATTATAATTTAGAAAAATAAAAATATATACAAATTCGGTCCCTTGGGCCAACGGCACGCCCAAGCCGATTCTTAGAATCGGTTGGGGACCCAAGCTGATTCTGACAATCGACTTTGAGATCGTTGGTAGCCCAAGGGGTCGCCTACCGTGGGAGGGGGAAGCTGCATCATCTCCACCCGCCCATAGTAGGCGGCCCCTCAAACCATCAACAACTCAAAATTGAGTCATTGGTGGTCCCTTTCCATGAGCGGGCGTAGCTGCAGTAGCGGGCAGAGTTGTTGTAGCTCCGTCTGCCCACAGCAAGTGGCCACCAATGGCACAAATTTGATTCTTAAAATCAGATTTGATTCTCATAATCAAATTTAAGCTCTTGGTGGCCCGACGAGCCACCTACTATGGGCAGACGGAGCTACTGTAGCTCTGCTCGCCCATGGCAATCGGCCAACAACAACTTAGATCTAATTCTGAGAATTAGATATGATTCTCAAAATTGGATTTGATTCTCATAATTTTATTTATGTCATTGGTGGCCTGAGGGGCTAATTTCCATGGGCGCGTGGAGCTACAACAATTACGCCTACTTATGGCAAGCACCCCTTCGAGCCACTAATGGCTCAAATCTAACTATGAGAATTGGATTCGATTCTCAAAATCAGCGTTTAGCCATTGCTGGTTGCCCGTTGTGGGCAGGCGGAGCTGCAGCATCTCTACCCACCTCTATAGCTCTGTCCGCTCATGGCTGGCAGCCACCAATGGCTCAAATCTGATTCTGAGAATCGGATTTCAGTTGTTGGTGGCCCGAGGGGTCGCCTGCCATGGGTGGGCAGAGATGCTACAGCTCTGCCCATTCATTATCACCAGCCACCAATGTCTCAAATCCAATACTGAGAATTGGATCAGATTCTCAGAATCATATCTGAGCCACTAGTGGAGAAAAGGCCACATGTCATGGGAAGGAAACCGCTAGGGCCACCAATGGGCTGAAATCCAATTCTTAGAATCATCTTTGAGCTCCTTGGTGGCCCAAGGGGTCGTCTGCCATGGGTAGGCAGAGCTGCAACATCTTCGCTCACCCAGGGAAAGTGGCCCCTCGGGCCACCAAGAGGCTCAAAGCCAATTCTCACAATCGACTTTGAGCCCGCTGGTGGCCGGAGGGGTTTCCTGCCATGGGCGAGCAGAGTTGGTGTAGCTCCACCCATTCATGGAAGGCAACCCATCGGGCCACCAACAGCTCAAGCGATGCAATAATTTGTTTTTATTTATTATTATTATTTTAAATTTATTTTTTATTATTTTTAATTATATATGTTTTATTATTTTTAACTATATACGATTTGTTTATGATTCTAAATTGTTTTATTTGATTTTTTTAATTTATATTTTTTCTTATTTTTTATTTTTTCAATGTATTTTTATTTTTTTATTTTTAATGATTTTTTTTTATAAGTTAATTGTATTTTTTTAATGTTTATGATTTTTATTATTTTTATAAATTGTATGTTTTATTTTTATTTTATTTTTTTCTAATAATTAAAATGTTATCTAAATGATTTTTCTGGAATTTCTATTTTTGAAATGTCGTCTTTTTTATATAAAATTTATAAAATTTGTTATTTTTCCAAAAAATAATTATTCAAAATTTCCATAATTTTTATTTATTTAACATGTCCTTTTTAGCGAGAATTTGTTAAAATACATACTTTTTAATTATATCTATATGCAAAATGTATGTTTTTTGTCGAGTTTTTAAATTTACTACTTTTTGGTGATAATAATCTTATGTGCATTGAAATATTAATTAACGACATATAAATATAAAACAAATTCTAACCTCAGAATATTAATTTTTTTAATTTTTTTTTAGCTTTGGATATATATATATATATATATATATATTGCAAAGAAAAAAAAAATTAGAAATCTTTAAAAACCAAATATCTTAGGACGAAAAACACAAAGAGGAATAAGACTACTTGAAAAAGGGTTAAATAATCAACACTTAACAAAAACATTATGTATACTTAGGATATAAGAAAATCTAGAGTGTCAAAAATATGCCTTGAAAGAAAAATGTTGATGTTTTTCAAAATCTGAATGAAAATCTTCAACATTTAAAAAAAAAATCAACACTTCATACATTACAAAATTTAAACTCTAAAAAATAAGCCCTCTAAAAAAGGAGGTTGATGTTGCATCAACACTTCAAAATTAACATAAAAAATCTCTAAGATTTTAAAAAAAATGTCCATACCAGATACATGATAAAATTTGAAGTGTCAAATATATGCTAAAAATAAAAAAGGTGTATTCTCAATCAATGATTTTCAAAATCAGATCATTTTTTGCTACCTCAAAAAAAAAGGTGTATTCTGAATCAACACTCTTCCAAATCAGATCATTTTTTGCTACCTAAAAAAAAGGTGTATTCTTGATCAACACTTTTCTAAATCAAATGATTTTTTACTACCTCAAAAAAGCGGGTACTCGTATCAGCTCTCGTTTCAAAGTTTACATTGTTTAAATTACCTGTAATTAAATTTTCAAACCAGGGATTTTGTGAACTTCTAAAGTATAAATGTAAAATATATGCCAAGAATAAACTTCAAATTTTAAAAGAGAATCCTAATATATTGAAAGAAACAAAAAATTGAAATAAAATCTATTCGTGAAAAATGTCTAAGATTACCATGCATACACTTTTTTTCAAAATTCTCAAATTTGAAACTAGGGAAGAAATATTTAATATATGGATTTGAGATGAAAATTGACATTAAAGTAAAATTACTCT
This sequence comes from Pinus albicaulis, assembly GCA_034641835.2. Lineage (NCBI taxonomy): Eukaryota > Viridiplantae > Streptophyta > Pinopsida > Pinales > Pinaceae > Pinus > Pinus albicaulis. Next base: position 1,549,456,541 of record CM076582.1, read on the forward strand.
ATTGACATGAAAATAAATCTATTCTAGTGACATGAAAGTAAATTTAATGTACAAAGCAACAAATCCTTGTAACAACCTTGGTAAAAAATCAACGTAATAAAGTTAATAAAGGAAAAATAATAACCGTGGTCATAGGACATGTATTCCAAGTGGAATGTTGGGTAAAAAGTAGTGATGCAAATAACTTGTGATTAATATATGGCTATGGATATTGGAAAAGGCAATGGAAATTTATTTTGAAAGGCATGAGGCATTTATTGGAATTTTATTTATGAAAAACATGGAAAATGGGAGAAAAGGGAGGTGAAAGGTCACATTTTGCATGTGAGGAGGAAAATGAAAGAAAATAATGAAAAATTGAAAAAATTATAGGCCTCATTAATAAAAATGATTTTTAGGATCAATTCATACCTTTTTTCAATTGAATTTTGGAGCTCTCATTCTATTTTCTCTCTCTCATACTCTTGGACACGTAGAGTTTTCTTGGAGAACCCTTGGAGGAGTGTTACATACTAGGGATTTGGAGAAAGAAGGAAAAAGAGGAGTACGATGACATCAGGATCAACAACTACAATAGGTTTTTCTTGTAGGTACCAAGTTGCATGTATGATTTCCTTGCTAGTTTTGGCATGCATGGAACAGACAAGTGGTTTCCTTATTATGATTTTGCACTGGAATGGAGTATTTCATAGATTGACAGTGGTTTTTCCTAGCCTTTTCATTTCTTGGATAGCAATTATTTTGTGGGTTAATTTCCTTTTAATTTTTATTGGTTATCATTTTCCTTTGGTTGTGAGTTGTGTTAGTAGTTCTTAGAAGCCTTGGTTGAATAAAATATCTAGAAGACCTATAAAATATTGGTTTGAGTTACAAGTCCTAAAATCCTTGGTTGGAAAAATTCTCTAGAATCCCTTGGTGGTTTGAGTTATTGGTCCTGGAAGCCTTGGTTGGAAAAATGCTTTGGAATCATGGCAACAGTTGTGGGTTGAGTTACTAGTCCTAGAAGCCCTGGTTGGAACAAAAGCCCTGGAGACCTTGACAGCTTGGGTAGAGACCAATCTAGTGATGGTGAGTGATGTCTGATAGGGAGGTGGAATCACTAGTTGAGGGTTAAGATGGTTTGGCATATGGAAGCCTTGGTTTGTTTTGTTTTAATTTTTTCATAAGATCCCACATTAATTCTTGAAATATGGCATGGGGGTGATTGGAAAAAAGAAATATTTGGTTCAGGCCAATCTATGGTTGGGTGGTTTGTGGAAGTCGCAGACCTAGTTTCTTCTTGCATATGTCCATAAGAAATATTTACCTCTTGTATTTTATGTGTAAATATAATTTCCATTAAGTGGTTTTTATGGTTGTTATATCCTTTTTATTTCTAATGTTTCTACGTTGGTTATGAGAATGATCTATGTTAGTGATTATGTATTGATCTCATCATATTATGATTATAAAATAACTAAGAAGTGAGTATATGACTTAATAGATGATAATGAAAATATTGTGATAAGGCATTAATGCCTTTTAATGATACTCAAATAAGTATGAGACCCCTATGCTCAGAGATGTTATTATGACCTGTAGAATGTATATTTATGATATGTTTAATGAAATTATTGTCATGGCTATTAGGGGTCCCATTAATTCCTTCATCAAATGTCTTAATTAGTATCATTTTTTAAATAATATCTATCATTTTTTAAGGTTGCATGAATATTTTGGAAGTGGCATGAGTTCTAGCCCTGAAAAAGTGGCATAGAATCTTGGCTCCTTGGTACATAACTACGTAGAAAATTCCACAGACATTGCATGCCTTACTATGGGAGTGACTAGAAGGCCTAAATTGCATGCATGGATTTCCATGGGAGTAGCTCAGGATCCAAATCAACATATTGATGATTTTTATCAGGGATTAATCACCTGGAAGGGTTGGTTGGCTCCTAAAGGTTTTGCAGCATGTGTAGAAGGTAATATCGGTATTTTCATGTCAGTTCCACTTCCTTAATTGTACTTGGGTAGTTGAAGAATATCATAGTAACTCTTCATCACATGTTTAACGTGGAGGACCAACTAGCTTGGGCAAATGTGGGAGGAGTTTGTTACACTCCTATACTAAGAAAGCATTGAATTCTTAAACTATGAAATTTAAAGAAAGCATATTTTGAAAGTAGTGAGAATTCAATTGAAATTTGTTGGCATTATGATGTAATTTGTTGTCCTTGATGGCAACCTACTCGATGAGTTGTCTTTTGATGGCAACCTACTTGATGAAGATGTAAATTTGATGTATCTATAGGACTTTTCAGATGTGAAAAAGAAATAAATACCAGTCACTGAAAAAGGAATGATGAAAGTAAAAATTTAGGAAATATACACAGGTTCAGTGAAGCCAAGTCATGTACATATGCAGGATTGATAAAGGGAAGTCATGTATATGCAGGTTCAATGAATCCATGTCATGTACATATGCAGGTTTGATGAAACGTAGTAGTGTATACACAGGTTTGGTGAATAAAATTCAAGTACACACACAGATATGAAGAAGCAAAATAGTGTACATGATTGCGCACTAATACATCAATACCAAGGGTATTTACCATGGTATTATCCCACAATATTGAGTGTAGTAATGGCTATTTGATCCTGTCCAAGAATACCATCACCACTAGTTTGGTTTTGGCTCATGGTATTGGCTAAGGCTCAAAATATATAACGAAATGGAAATCAAAGTGCTAAGTGTGCATGAGTGAAGGTAATAAATAAATACTTCAATATGAAGTATATTTGTATGGTATGGGCTATAGTTGATTGATAGATCTGAAATAATGATTCACCCATGAATATAATGACGGATCGATATCTTTAGACCTGAAATGAATATGTATTTGCATGATCTCTTTATGAGTTTTTTAGATCTGTGGTCTGTGCATGTCTATTGCAGTGAACGGTATGATCTGAGTCAGTTTGAAGTTCTGAAGTATTGCACAGTCTTAAATTATTTACAAATATGTACGTGGATTCTACACAAGGAAGGCGCTTATACACATGGGTTTTGTTTTGTAGATTCATGTATATATTCAGTAATCTGTTATGTACGTGAGTTGGCTTCGGGATAAGCTCGTACATACGTGGATCAGCCTTCTCAAAAATGCGTATGAATGATAGGTTTTTTTCTAAAAGATGCTGAAGAAAATGTATGATCAATGTTGTTGCATTTTTGTTGACTGCCAATGATGTCTTCATGTCGATATGGGTTTAGTGACAATGTATGAAGTAGAACTATCTGAATGATGAAGTTCAAATTAGTTTAATGTTTATTGGTTGATAAGGATACTTGATGCTTAGTGTATGGGGTTTAAGAGATCTGTAATCTAATAGAAAATTTCAAAATATCTCTCTACAATTCTATGTCTGATTCACATTAACAATTTCCATAACTTCGTATATTGAGATCTGTACGCAGGTTTCTTTACAGATAAGAGTTTACACACTTGGGTTACCTTAAGTGAATTACCATATACATCATTTTTTTTATGAATGATCAGGGTTATTGTTGATTTAGTTTGTTAATGCAGAATTCTTGATTTAGTTCTAATTACAGTGATCTCACATTTATACATGAATTCAATTGGTGATTGGATAAGTGACTATTTACTTCAGTAGTTGGTTCAGTATTTGAGTGTTTCAGTGATTGATTGATTCAGTGGTTGTTTTCAGGAATTGGATGATTGTTTTGGGTACATTAATTAGTTTCAGTTTTGATATTTGGATTATATGATGGTAAAAGCATTCAACAAGGATTATGTGATGAAAATTGGTCTACAAATTTTGATGTATTAATATAGGTGGATCTAGTATGAAAATTTATGAAACATGGTCCACATATGGTCTGAGGGTTCGAGCCTTCAGAAAGGAAGTCAAAGCTTCCTACTAGTAGTAGTTGGGGTTCATATCAGGGGGATGTAGCTCCCTTCCAGTGGGTGTTGGTAAATGAGATCTGGGGGTTGGAGCTCCCTCCGAGTTGGAGCTGGAAAATGAGAGAGGGTTTTATCCTTCTACATGTGGGTTGCTACGTGCTTGTAGGAGTCTATGCCAGTATAATATTCTAAGTATTTTTCTTTATAATAAATATTGAAGACACAGACGACAATAAATATGGTTTTCTCCCACTTTAGGTTTCCACCTTAAATCATGGTGTTCATATGTGTTGCTTATGTTGTTGAACCCTTAGTTAAACTGAGAGGGGGGGGGGGGTGAATCAGTTTAACACATTCATGGAATTTTAAAACATTTCCATTTAAAACTTATTTACACCTTCATTTCATGTTCAACTTAATATGTGAGTAATCTTAGAATGTGAGCAGCAAGTATTAAGATAATGTAATGACAGACTTAGTATGAGAGCAACAAGTATTAAGAAGATTAGATAAAACATTTCAACACATAAAAATCATGCACAGAGACACCAGATATAAGTGGAAACCCATAAAGGGAGAAAACCACATCTTATTATTGTTGTGATGCAAAGGCAAGCTCCAACTCCCTCTCACCACTAATTTTCTGTAGGCTCCAACCCACATAAGGCTCCTACCTCAATTCTACAAGCTACAACTTGCAAGGAAGCTCCAACGCCCATTAATTTTCTACAGGCACCAACCTACAGGAGGCTCCAAACTCAGCCAGCTAAAACTGACTTCTATCAAGATACAACTTGATATTGAAGCACCAACTTCCTCTATTTTCTGTAGGCTACAACCTACAGGAGGCTCCTACCTCAGGCAGCTACAACTGACATCTATCAAGCTACAACTTGATAGGGAATCTCTAACTTACTTACTCTTTCAAAAGAAAACACTTGCTCATTTACCTTAGATATCAGCTCTATTCTGTTCCTTATTTTCTGTTGTCCATCAATCCTCATATCTGCCCTGTATCATCTCTGCATCTTTTCAGATTATCTATCAGCTCCTCCTTCTTCTCTGCCTCACTACTTCAATTCTGCATTCTCTAACCTCCCTATGCATATTAATGTGACATCATTTATAGAGTTCATCATGTGACTATTTGTATTCCATAGGGAATTCAAAGTGGACAACCATGACTCTTTGACTTTTGCTTTCTCATTTATTTATCCAGCTGATTCAGAGGAATATTACAATATGTATACATTTCAGTTTTATAGTGGAGTTTTGTTTTCCTACCGGAGACTTGCCTTTGCATAAAAAACAATATAAAATAAATTAAAACATTTACATTCACAATTTCAGTTACATACATCAATTTCACTCAGCCCCTTCTCTGGCCTTTGGCTTTGCTGGTTTTGTCTTTTATGTTGTTGTTAAGTAGCTGTTCTGCATACCTCTGTTCACCATGCTTGTAAAATTCCCTGTGACTTTTTCAATTTCTGCATACTCTCCTACTTTCTGTGTATGTACACCTATCAAGCCCACATTTTCATTCATGTGCATTGAAAAATGCATTCCCATTAATGTGCTCTATACAAATTCCGATCTAGGAAATTTCTGTTCATTGCGGAAGCTCATTTCATAAATCATTGCAGAAGTTACCTTTTTGTTCTTAACACTATGACTATAAAGCAATACAATCGATTATGCAAGCCATATACATATATATCAGTCCCCACATTCTTTTCGCTGCGTATCAAAAATTCATCAAGTTTTATATAATTCGACCACATATTAAATTATATTGTATATTGGTTTCGGCACATATTAAACCAACTATACATCTTTGCCCAGCACACACACACACACACACACACACACACACACACATATATATATATGTCAACACTTTACCACGTATCCAAACAACAGCAATGTAATATTTGTTTGGGCCCACATTTCCTTAAGGTGTATATAAACTGCATTCAAATTCCAAAGTAAATCTTGACCAAGACATACATTAATGTATATGCCAATACTCCCCACTCACCATACGTGCTCACCAATCTGCATGTATATTGGGACCACAATTATATAAAAAACAACCATGCGAGCATTTCATTAACTCAAAATTTCTCACCCCGATGGAGGTCAACCCAATATCTGAATGTTATGAAGGCCCATTATTATTATATGCCCAGCGCACAAACTTTGGTTAACACATAAAAACTCTCTATGTGCCAGCACTATATATATATATATATATATATATATATATATATATATATATATATATATATATATATATATATATATATATATATATATATATATATATATATATATATATATATATCTGTGTGTGTGTGTGTGTGTGCATTCACCACACTATCAACCAAACTCCATATCCTATGGTTTCGTCATCTCATACCAACATAATATATATATATATATATATCAACATATATATATATATATATATATATATTCCCTAACTCAAGTGATACAAGTGTTAATAACCCTTTAATTAACCTTTGATTCCGCACTCACCAAAAGACTTATATTATTGAAATTGAATTCTCCAGCCCGCTGTAAGCCCACACACCCACATATACAAACTTTAAATTCACACCCTTTATGATACTTCATCTCAACGATAATATATTGACATATATTATAACGAAGCCCTAACTTTTGTTTAACCTCAATATAATCGCAGTCGCGGCTTTAAACCTCACATCCAATACAACATATGTAAGGTTTGGCTTTATCATAACGTTATATATATATATACCTCGACATATATTACACCTTCAATAAATCTTCCCCAAACTTTCCACGCACCCAGATAGTCGGGCCCACATATGTTTGACACCCATTTAACTTTAGTTATCAACACTAACACTGGAAACCTACCTTTAACAACCTTCAAATAAACGTTTATATGATAATTCATTAAAATGAACTTTGAATTTGGTTTAATAATCAACAACCGACATATTATATTAAAGTCTGGGTCCCAATGCTCGTTTAACACTTCCGCTCCCAACATAAATCTCAAACAATATTTCACATCAACAGTTGAGCTGCTCTCACGCTTCTAAAACACAATATTGCACACATCCGATGGTAATCGCGCTCCTAAGATGCGCGAAGGTTATTCCTGAAAATCTATGTGATGAACTGGGTCCCAGTCCTTAACGCACCCTTCTCATCTGACGATTGGGGAGATGTCGCGTCTGCTTCTGTGATCCAATGACCAAAAATAAATATCGCGTAATCAAACAACATGGGGGTTAATCGTCCAAAAACGTGTGATATAAATGGCTTTTCCAAACCACTTATCGCCATGTGTCGAGAGAAGACTAATATCATGTTCAAAAAGGTAATTCCACTTACTGCTCTTGTGACCGCGCGATACTGCCAATTTTCTCCCTTTGAAACCACCTTCACTATTCTCCTCACAGTTCCACCTTCGCTTCTTATTCAAGGTTCCATCTTTCGGGTTTCATATTTATTAACTCTGATTTTACATTAAAACTGTTTGTTGATTTTCATTTACATTATAACTTCACCGTTCATTGATTTTACATTATAACTCACCATATCATATGCCCCACATACAGCATTTGATTTACGTTATAACTGTAAGTCATTGTTGTGCCATTACTGTCCCACTTTCACAACTATCTCAAAAAAATTACTTTTGTGATTTACCGACTCTTGATTCCTTTCCACTTGGTGTTCGATTCATAATTTCGAATGGTCTTACACCAAAATAATTCACACAAAATAAGTATTCATTCGCAGTCAACCCTGTCTCAACAATTATGTGCAGAACATCATTTGAAACCCTTGCCACAGGGTTTATTCAACTCTGTTTATAAATCTTGATAGACTCACAATCATCAATGCACATATAATTGCACACAGGAGCGATTTATACTCCCGATTATAGAGTCTCATCATACTCATGTAATGTTGAACAATTCCTCCCATAGATACAAATGAATCCACCTGCAAAAACTTCTTCTTGTCTTAGCAGAACTTCTTCTTCTCTAACTCTGCCCCTTTTTCAAAATCAATGGCCCTCCTTCTTTCTCTACAGATCTCTAGCTCTCCTGGTCTATGAAGGGCTATGCAGGTCTTCAACATCAATTGGTTTACAGGAACAAACCCTGTTTATCTAGACTGAATCACTCACACACTCCCTTTTTCCAACATACAGCCTTTCCTCGCTTCAATTCCTTTCTGCTTCATCCTGGCCACTGTGTCGCTTTGCTTTCTGTCATTTCCGCTTAATGTTGCTCCTTGCTTCTCTTTTTGCCATCTATTTTCCATCAATGACAATATTTTCAACAGTCTCCCGCTTTGGCATTGACGGCAACACATCCACCAATACTCCAATGCTTCCTCCAAGTCTTCCTCTTCTTGCCTTTTAGAAGACCCTTTCTTCTGTTACTTTCTTTTCCTGCCCCTTTGACATCAATGGGAAAGGGTTGCACATTTCTCAGTGTAGATTCTATCTTTGCATTTCTTTTCTCTGAGTTGAGTTTAGGCCCTCTTCTTCTGACTTTGTATCTTGCTCCAAACTGGTGTACAAGAGTTGTTGAGAGAACACTTTTGAGAATATTTGAACTTGTATATACATAATAAGTTGACACCATTCCAAAGTTCAGACTCCTTGCACTTGTATAGAGTGTAGGTGATGATAAAACAACTATAGGTAATCAAACTTATAGAATCAGAGATGCATCATAGGATCACAACTAAAATACTGAGAATGCTTCAAATATACTTCAGTCTCTAGTATTATCTTCATCAGAAATCCATATATGTTGAGGAAGATTGTAGATTGAATATGTCTTCTTATACAATACACATCTGCAGTACAACATCTGTTCAATTATGATGATGATGCCAATATATCTTTTATAGTTGTGGTTCACCTTTCCTGCCTGTTGGTGGTGAAATGAGCTAGGATGCTGATAATGATATTACAGTTAATAGATGAAAGGTCCTTGTTACTGATATGATCAATGAATTAAGCCAGAGTTTACAACTTATTGTGAGATTGAATGATATCTTTCAATCTAAGAGACCAAATGACTTTACTGCTTGCACACTATACTTTCAAAACAAACCCTTAAGGCTAGATACATTCAATGAATTGGTTAGTCTCACTTATCAACCATACAATTTATTTATGACATAAGGGGTATGTATGTCAATGATCACTCTCTCTTTAAATGTGAATTACCAGCAAATCCTTTATGCTGAATTAGGATTTGGATGAATTAATAAAAGACTTTTGAGCTTCAATGGTAATCAAAACTAGTCCTTCAAATTTCAGACACTTTAACTATTCTGTCATGATGATCCTCCATAAAAACATATTCAATATGTTTAATTGATATCTCAGCAAACATAATTCACACAGTTTTATGAATGATCTTAAGAGAGAGGCCTTGAAGATATATATGTACTGACTTCTAGAAGGCATGCAATTATATATAGAAAAAGATACTGCTTCAAATTTCAATATAATGCTTCAAGTATAAGCAAAATAATGATCCTTTTTCCCTTTCATTGACCCCCCTTTTTTTCTTTAAAAATGTAGATAACACTGGAATACTACCTTGATGTACTCTTGCCATAATCCTTTGATCTTGAGGACCTGTACCATACTTCTGATCCACTGATAACACTTGGTATTCTGTTGACAGGCATGCTGATTGTACCTAAATACCAATTAATACTACTTTCACTTCAGCTTGCACATGAACCCAATGTTAATACAACTTTCATTGTTTCTATTATTGAGCTCTCCACTGTTAAGACAATCATCAATAAAATGAATCTGATCCTGGTATCATTAACCTTTTTCTTAGTCTGTCATTCTGATTTAAAAGAATGTCACTGCATTTTCCTTTCTAGGACTGCTCCAGAATCATTTATGCTTAAAGTACAATTCAAATTTTCTAACATAATGATCTTAGGGAAGACATCTTCAATTTCTTTACTAGGAATCTTCATGGGCAGGTCACTCAGAGATTTATCACTTACTTAACTGTACTCCTTCAAGGGGACTTTTCATGGATGAATGATGTACTTTCATAATGATGATAGGAACTTCTTTTACTCATCCTTCTTAATGTGATTCATTGTTAATTCAAGCACTATGATGCACAATGTGATCATCACTTAATGTGCTGATGTCTTCTTAGCTTACATGTTCATGGCTGATGTTCTCTCTACCATCATGGCTGCTTGCTGCCTTCTCTTCTTCCATCAAACTGTCAGCTATTGAATGCTTCTGATAATCTTCTTCCTCTGTAGTTCTCTGTTAGAGATATTTTCCTCTCTCTTCCTGATATTATAGCTGTTCTCATTTCAAGGAGCTCTTCTTAGACTACTTTTGTGGGGACTATTTATGAACTGCTCTCCCCCTGGGATGATGCTTCATATCTATCACTGGTTGGATATTTGCTTTGCTTCCTAGAGAATCTCCCCTGAGACTATGATGGATTCATTATTTTATTGAGATAATAGGCTCCCCCTTTCTCTTTTCCTTCCATAATTTATTGGGGTTCTTCATAATGTCTGCACTTCTTTTATATTCATAGTTTTGTTTGATTTGCTTTGATTCCATCATCTGTCTAGAGTTCTTTAATGTATATGGAATATTACAGTCCTTTTCTTTGTGACCAAGCTTGAGGCATACATAACATCTTATTTAGCCAAGGTACATTTGAGCTGATGTATAATATTTTGTTCCCCTTTTTGAATACAATTTACATTCAACTGATTTATGTCCAAAATTATTGCATGCATAACAGTAGCCATGGAAATGATTTGTGTACTTGGTGAGTGGTTGTCCTTTCCATTTGTTTGCTTGAGGTAGTCTTCTCATTTGCTGCATCTTTTTCTGGTTAAATTTGATATGCCTTGTCTTACAATGTGCTGCTATATGTCTAGGTTTTTGGCAAGAAAAACAAGTGATACTTCCCATAGGAGGAAAGAACCTTCTTTGACATCTTCCAAATTTATTCAATTTATCCTTAGGAGTGTGTGAGCCTTTAGTAGCTGATTGTTTCATCCTCTCATTCTCTGTCCTTTCATGTTGTTGCGTGTTTCTGTTTGTTTCTTTACAACTCATGTTCTTGCTGGCTTCTACTTTTGTACGAATCTTCTGAGTTGCTTCATTATCCTTTACAAATTTTACAAAAATGATATTCCGATTTTCTTCTACCTTGGACTTACTGGTTTCTCCTTCATATCCTATCCCAACCTTTATGAGAGGTGACCTTTGAGCAATTAGAATCTTGTCCAACTGTTCAGAGCTTTTCATTTGAGGTGTATTCATTAATAATTCTCTTTGGGCTTTTTCTAATTTCTTTTTTCAAGCACAACTTTCCAATTTTTCACATTCAAGACTTTTCTCTCTCTATCGTTGCAACAAAGAGTGTTCTAGATGACTCGCTCTTCGTTGTGTCTTCTGTGCCAACAATTTCTTTGTTATCTTCTATATTCTTTCCTCATCACATATTTTCACCAATGTCTTCGTGTCTTTGTTTTCATTCTTCAATCTTTCTATTTACCAAGGTCAGTATTAAGTTTGCTTTTTCTCTCCGTAATTTCTTCATGGTTCTTACTTCTATCTACCACTCAGCGTACCTCATTTGATTGAACATTTTCCTTTTTACATGAAGTTTTCTTCTTCTTAATTCTCTTCTCCTTCTTGATAGTGTAGTCCTTAGTGTCTAATCCATGCATGAAATGCAATCTATCCCATATTTCTTTTGAATAGGTTAAATCCATTATTAACTCAAGATCCTTGTTATGAAGACTATTTTATATCACACATTTTTCCTTAGCATTCCTATGTTGTTCTTGCACCGAGGGAGAGTCTGTGCAGTAACCATCACATACAAGTTTCCATACCTCAGGTTCATAAGCCATTAAATCTTTTTTAACCTTTCTCTCCATTCAGGAAAGTTTGTTGTACTTAACACAGGTACATTTTGATAGTCCATGACTCAACCAGATCTCCTTCAAGCTATTAGGCTTACACCAAAGGAACCTGATCTGATACCAATTGTTGGACCCTTAGTTAAACTGAGAGGGGGGGTGAATCAGTTTAACACATTCATGGACTTTTATAACTTTCCTTTAAACTTATTTACACCTTCATTTCATGTTTAACTTAATATGTGAGCAGCAAGTATTAAGATAATGTAACAACGGACTTAATATGTGAGCAGCAAGTATTAAGCAGATTAGATAAACCATATCAACACATAAAAATCATGCACATAGACAATAGATATAAGTGGAAACCCATAAGGGAGAAAACCACATCTTATTATTGTTGTGATGTAAAGGCAAGCTCCAACTCCCTCTCACCACTGATTTTCTGCAGGCTCCAACCTACAGGAGGCTCCTACCTCAATTCTGCAAGCTACAACTTGCAAGGAAGCTCCAACTCCCAACTATTTTCTGCATGCTCCAACCTATAGGAGGCTCCAACCTCAGCCAGCTACAACTGACTTCTATCAAGCTACAACTTGATATGGAAGCACCAACTTCCTCTATTTTCTGCAGGCTACAACCTACAGGAGGCTTCTGCCTTAGTCAGCTACAACTGACATCTATCAAGCTACAACTTGATAGGGAAGCTCTAAATTCCTCACTCTTTCATAAAAACACTTGCTGATTTACCTGGATATCAACTCTATTCTGTACCTTCTTCACTATTGTGCACCAGCCTTCATATCTGCCCTGCATCATCTCTACATTTTCTCAGATTCTCTATCAGCTCCTCCTTCTTCTCTGCCTCACTGCTTCATTTATGCATTCTCTAACCTCTCTATGCATATCAATGTGAGATTATTTATAGAGATTATCTCATGACTATTTGTATTCCACAGGGAATTCGAAGTGAATAGCCATGACTCTTTGGCTTCTGCCTTCTCATTTCTTTGTCCAACTCATTCAGAGGAATATAGAAATTTGTATAGCTTTCATTTTTACAGTGGAGTTTTGTTTGCCTACCAGAGACTTGCCTTTGCATCACAAACAATATAAAATTAATGAAAACATTTACATTCACAGTTTCAGTTACATATATAAATTTCACTCAGCCCTTTTTCCGACCCTTGGCTTGCTAGTTTTGTCTTTCCTGCTGCTGTCATGTAATTGTTCTGCATACCTCTGTTCACCATGCCCGTAAAATGCCCTACAATTTTTCGCTACATACTTCGATTGCAGCATGTACACCGTCAAGCCCACATATTTTCATTCTTGTGCATGTAAAAATGCATTCCCATTAATGTTTCTTATACAAATTTATCCGAAAGAGTGTGATATATTTCAAGCTCATTTCATAAATCATTGCGGAAGTTACCTTTCTATTCTTAACACTATGACTATAAAGCAATACAACCGATTATGCAATCCATATACATATATATCGGGCCCCACAGTCTATTCGCCGTGTATCAAACATTGATCAAAGTTTATATAATTCGACCGCATGTCAAATTATATTGTATATTGGTTTCGACACATATTAAACCAACTATACATCTTTGCCCAGCACAAACACACACACACACACACGCACGCACACACATATGTATATATATATATATATAGATATATTTCAACACTTTACTACGTATCCAATCCACGACAATGTAATATTTGTTTGGGCCCACATTTCCTTAACGTGTATATAAATTGCATTCAAATTCCAAAGTAAATCTTCACCAAGACATACATTAATGTATATGCCAATACTCCCCACACATCATACGTGCTCACCAATCCGCATGTATATTGGGCCCACAATTATATAAAATCAACCATGCGAGCATTTCATTAACTCAAAATTTCTCACCCCGATGGAGCTCAACCCAATATCTAAACGTTATGAAGGCCCAATATTATTATATGCCCAGCGCACAAACTTTGGTTAACACATAAAAAACCTTTCTTATGTGCTAAAGCACCACATGCGCATCTATATATATATATATATATATATATATATATATATATATATATATATATATATATATATATATATATATATATATATATATATATATATATATATGCATTCACCGTACTATCGACTCTTCAACCCATATCCTATGGTTCGTCATCTCGTACCAACATAATATATCTATATATATATATATATATATATATATTCCCTAACTCAAGTGTTAAGAACCCTTTAATGAACCTTTGATTTCACACTCACTAGCACTTATAATGAAATTGAATTCTCCGGGCCCACAACAGCTCCATACCCACATATACAAACTTTAAATGCGCACCCTTTATGGTACTTCATCTCAACGATAATATATTGACATATATTATAATGAAGCCCTAAGTTTTGTTTAACCCCAATATAATCGTGGTCGCGGCTTTAAACCTGACATCCAATACAACATATGAAAGGTTTGGCTTTATCATAACATTATATATATATATATACCTCAACATATATTACACCTTCAATAAATCTTCGCCAAACTTTCCACGCACCCATATAGTCGGGCCCACGTATGTTGGATACCCATTTAAGTTCAGTTATTAGTACTAACACTAGAAACCTACCTTTAACAACCTTCGAATAGGCGTTTATATGATAATTCCTTAAAATGAACTTTGAATTTGGTTTAATAATCAACCATCGGCATATTATATTAAAGTATGGGTCCCATTGCTCGTTTAACACTTCCGCTCCCAACATAAATCTCAAACAATCTTTCACATCAAAGGCTGAGCTGCTCTCGCACTTCCAAAACACAATATTGCACACATATGATGGTAATCGTGCTCCTAAGATGCACGAAGCTTATTCCTCAAAATCTATGCAATGAACTGGGTCCTAGTCCTTAACGCACCCTTCTCATTTAACGGTTGGGGAGATGTCGCATCCGCTTCTATGATCCAATGGCCAAAACCAAATATCGCGTAATCAAACAACATGAGGGTTAATCCTCCAAAAACGCACGATATAAATGGTTTTTCCAAACCACTTATCGCCACGTGTCGAGCGAAGACTAATATCACATTCGAAAAGGTAATTCCACTTACTGCTCTTGTGATCACGCGATACTACTGGTTTTCTCCCTTTGAAACTGCCTTCACTATTCTCCTCACAATTCCACCTTCGCTTCTTATTCAAGGTTCCATCTTTCGGGTTTCATATTTATTAACTCTGATTTTACATTAAAACTATTTGCTGATTTTCATTTACGTTATAACTTCACCGTTCATTGATTTTACATTATAACTCACCATATCATATGGCCCACACATGGAATTTGATTTACGTTATAACTATAAGTCATTTCTATGCCATTACTATCCCACTTTCATAGCTATCTCCAAAAAATTACTTCTGTGATTTACCGACTCTTGATTCCTTTCCACTTGGTGTTCGATTCATAATTTCGATCAGTCTTACACCAAAATAATTCACAAAAAATAAGTATTCATTCACATTCAACCCTGTCTCAACAATTATGTGCAGAACATCATTTGAAACCCTTGCCATAGGGTTTATTCAACTCTGTTTATAAATCCTGATAGACTCACAATCATCAATGCAGAGATAATTGCACATAGGAGCCATTTATACTCCCAATTACAGAGTCTCATCATACTCATGTAATGTTGACCAATTACTCCCATAGATACAAATTAATCCACCTACAAAAACATCTTCTTGTCTTCACAGAACTTCTTCTTCTCTAACTCTGCTCCATTTTCAAAATCAATGGCCCTCCTTTTGTCTCTACAGATCTCTAGCTCTCCTGGTCTATGCAGGTCTATGCAGGTATTCAACATCAATTGGTTTACATGAACAAACCCTGTTTATCTAGACTGAATCACTCACACACTCTGTCTTTCCAGATCTGCAGCTTTCTGCTTCAATTCCTTTGTTTCATTTGTTGCTTTGCTTCTCTACTGCCTCTGCTTAATGCTGCTCCTTGCTTCTCTTTTTCCATCTCATTTTCCATCAATGACAACATTTCCAACATATGTGTGATGGTTTAATATATTTTTACTTGACATATTTACTTCTTACTAAATGTCTGATGAATTCATGATGCATTGGTCTAAGTCAAGTTACTCAAGATTTATCTAAGTTATAAGTTTACTGTGCATACATTAGTTTCCTTTATGAAAATCACATACATATACTAGTTGGCTTAAGTAAAGTTGTGTATAGAATTTAGAAAATAAAAATAATAATTTGTGTGAATATTTAAATACTAATTCACCCCCCCCCCAAGTATTTTCCCCAACAAAATTACTCATGTGTGCATTGTTAGAATCATTCATGAGTATCTATCAGAAAAATTAAGAAGCAATGAATCTACGAAATGAGAGCAATAAATATTAACCTTCAGAAGAACATAAATAATGTAAATAATGCATCTAATCAAGAGTTAAAATGAACATAACAAAACTCAAAAAAATAAAACATTAGAATGCATCCCATACTCATTAGGTGGTCATCCCAAAATGCATGAGAGCTAGAAAGTTGAGAAAAATCTTGATCAATCACCAAATGAAGGCACAACCATATCAAGGTGAACTATAATGGTATTTATTAAATCTATTATAAGAATAGTGCCAATCCTTAACATTTGAAACTCTACATTGAAGCATGAGCACATCTCCCAAATGTTTTCACACCTTTTGAGAGGATAAGACACTCTTATTTAAGCAAAAACTAAGATAATTTATTCATAAATATAGATCCACAAATCTCTCATAGATCTACAAATATCTCATATGGTTACAACCATGTGTACACATCTAGAAATCAACATCTCTTCATATCCTCTCACTAATACCTTCGACATTTGATACGAGACACTTATGAAAACTTCCATGATCTTTCTCCATGAAATGTGCTTGACCAATGATCTCAAATATTAAATATTTTGAAGAGGAAGTTCGAATTTGAGGCTTATAGGCCAAATATGAGTGTCCTAAGATCTTCAAGTATTCCTACATACATCACAAAACTCAACCAACTTTTATATATAAGTGAATAAATGTTATTTTTATAATATTTAAGCATAAATTCACTTAAAATACTGCAATAAATTTATTGGCAAATAATGTGTCTAAACCCATAATTAATTGTGAATTTGGTCTTAGTGCATAGTTATGGAGCTACAAAATATGGGAAAATTATGAAACAAAGTGAAAGAAAAGAGGGTGAAATTGATGACATTTTGGAGACCCAACACACTAAACCTCTGTGGAATCCATAATTTCCAGCTTGGGGACCCTAGCTACTGGTTTAGAAATTTTAATAAAACCTCTGATTATTGGTGTAATGACAAACAACTTCAAAGGCCTATAGAACTTTATCTCATAATTCAATATTTAACATACCTCGGTGCAAAAATATTTATTTTATAACTGGTACTATAAAACAAATCTTAATATATGAGAAATGGAGTATGTTATGAGTTTTATTACATTTTTATTCGACTAGTATTTTAGAAGGGGTGTGGTGACATCCATCTATTTTTTTTCAAATAAATTATTGTGAGAGTGAAATATGCTCCATTTACATAGTTTAAGAAAGAAATGTTTACTTAAATAAATGAATAATATATAAAATACCTTAATTTTCACTAACTTTCAATTTCTAATGTAATTATATTATGTCTTCCATATGTGTATTCTTTTTTCATTACTAGTGTAATATTCCAAAATAGGAAAAACAACAATATTGAACAAAATATTGGAAAGTAGAAATGAAGATAAATGTACAAATATATGAGACCAATATGGAGCCATTATGTTCATTATATGAGCAACAAATAAGTACAAAATACTGAGGCACAAATCATATGATATAGGCAAACAAGCCTCCAATGATCAAATACTCTCAAAAGTGAGATGTTGCTACTATACAAAATGATGGAGAGCTGCTCCAATGCAGTCCAAATGAGTATTAATGCTACTAGAAAATAAAATAATATATATATCTTAATGTATGGCTCAAGAAATTCCAGGAACAGAGATCTATGTTCTAAAACACCTTCCCAAGACAACACAGAAAGGGTTTTTGGAAATATACAAAATATAGAATGGTGATCTAAAGCCCTAGGGCTAAGGAATCATTGCAACTGAAGAAAATAGAAGGGGGTGGTTGAAACTAATGTAAAAATTAATGTCACTCCTCCAATGGACTCTTTAAGTGAAAGGCCGATCCCTTCACTGAAAAGTAAACACCTCAATTGAGGCACTGAAATCTCCCCTACAACTGCCCAAGAAAATAATGTAGTCTAAGACTGAAAATGTGTTGTAGGAGATGGTGGTGACTTGGACTAGTGAAAAATTATGAAATGAAGCCCAAGGACCTTCCTTTTTGGCCTCCCAATGGAAAGAATGCTTCCTCCATTGAAAACAAGCTCAGAAATGGCCCTATGAAACTCTCCACTGTTGCACCCTTCAACACAACACAACTCTAAAAATAAACTACATTGTGGAAGAAAGTCGTAGCTTGGAATAATGCTGGAATGTGTAAATAATGCTCAATGAAATTTCTTGGGTGGGCACTTGAAGTCCCCCGAGGATGAGGGTTGGATTCTCGCTCAGGAACACCCTTGTGCTAAACAACATTGTGGTCTCCTCTAAACAGCTAAAGAGAGCAACAAGTCATAACATACCATAATCAAAATAATAATCCAAACATGCTTTCCATGGTTTCCATTCCCTTTGTTATATTATTGGTGAGATTCCTCACCTTGGGCCCCACACATTAAAGCCACTACTTCCATGCAAAGAATATCCCTCGAAAATTGCATTGTCTCTCATTGAATATCCACTCCCTCCATACCAACGTTGTTGATTTGGACAAAGTTGACCCATTCCACATACTCCATCCCCTATTCACACATAAGGGTGCTTTATCCATCTACTTTGATGAATCCTATTCACATTATGGGTGAATTTATTCCTACTATAGATATTTATGGGTCTCCCTACCCACTTATTCTTTTATCTAATGGACAAAAGAAAAAATGAATGTTCCAATTATTTGCATGCTAATTTTGGAATATTAAAACCAGCTTGAAATCTAACATGAATTAATTTATGTTTTGAAGAAAATCCCCTCTATGGGCATGGGTGGTCTCTCTAGCCCTAGAGTGGGTATAGTAATGCAATATACTATCTAATGAACCATTTCCTAGTTTGTATTCCAAATGAAAGAGGAAAAAGAAGAACCTACATCTATCCTGATGCTATCGTCTGTTCCTTTGGTGAAGACCTTGATTCCACAATCCTTTAGCCGCGCTCCTCACTTCTTGTGGAATTTGAATATCTGTAGGAGATCAAGAGACAACAACAAGAAACATGATAGAGTACATAGCATAAATTAAATTTAAACTACCTGACATAAAAAGCAGTATTAGGCTACTTTAATAGATATCTAGACAAATATGAGTAGTGAAACATTAGATGTATTATTAATATAAAAAATATGAATCATACAGCCATGGCCTTGGTGTTGGATACCTCGCATTGGTGATTTCCAAGTCCAAACTGAGGTTCTTTAAGAAGTCCTTCTGCCAAGTGGAAATTTGCACATTATCTTAGTATAGGGATGCAAAGGATTATGATCAAGCAAGACCAACCATGACCAACCAATAGTGGAAGAATGGGATTAAATTTATATGCATGGAGAAGGATTTGGGGATCCTAAAAGAAGGAGGAAGGCCCACTTCTGAAGGGAAAAAGCCTTATTGATAAGATTAAGAGATCCAAATGAGACCACTTGAGAATATCTCCATTGAACCATATCCAGCTCACTGTTCTAGAAGCTTCTAGTGCATGAAGCTTCTCATCTATTTGAGGAAATATTACCAGAAGAGGATCAGTGCAATTTTTCCCATCGAAAAAACACTGACAGAACTAGGTCAAAGTGTGCAACCCGCCATCAACATGGGCTTGCAACTATCAAGGAGAGTTGACAAAAAAATTTAGGGTTTAAACTGAGCTTCTCCAGAGAATCTTCAAGGACAATTCATGATAATCTTCAAGGGATATCTTGATGTACTATTCATGGTGGATATACTACACAGTTATCATCTGAGGAAACTTCAGGATCAGTGATGGGAAGCGAATAGGGTGACAAACTACTGTGTAACACTTTCCACTCTCAAAAGATATATATTAATTTTGGAGCAGTATTATGTTTCTTCGTATTCATGGCACATATAAGATAGTTATATCATTTTTAAATTCATGATAGTTATGTGTATCTCAAACAAATGAAATTGATTAGAAAATTATTCATAATCTTTGTAGGTAGGAAAAATGCAATTAGAAAATGATTTAGATAAGGGAAGAATATTTTCCAATAATGAAAACACTTGTTTTACATAGGTATGTTAAATAAAATATTTATCATACAAATAAATCTCCATTAATCAAGATCAATTTTTTATTTACAATATTTTCCACAAATGATATTGCAAGTGCATTGTGTCACAATTTTTCCAATCGCATACCCATTAACGCAATTAGACAAGCTCCAATTTGATCTAGTGGAAATGAATGTTCTACACAATTCAAGTGCATAGAAAAATCCATGATTGGTACATTATTATAAAAAAGAAGTCAAGGATCTTGGTAGGAATCCTGAAAAGTACCAATCGAGATAGAATAATCAAGAAACAATGGCTCTTAAATAGTAGAAAATACAGAATTCCAATAAAAGTTTGTTTATTTTGTTACAGTTTTTTGAGAGTAAAACGTATGTTTTTTAACTATGTCTTTAAATTTATTTAATAAAAGTTCAAAGTATCCTTCTTTTTAATTAATATCAATTATTCCTTACATCTTTCGAAACGAAATGTTTGAGATCTTTTCTTCTTCTTCCAATTCTTTACATTTGTAAAAGTGAGTGTAGATTATCTTATAACTTTGAAGTTTTCAACATTACTATCCTCTTAAATAATTAATTTTACAAAATTCGTCTGAAACGTCAAAACTCATATACCTTCCTATATTGACTACAATTTTAGAAATGGATAACAAAAAAATAATTGAGTAGACCCACTCTCCAAATTCATTAGCTAAATAAACTTTATTATAATAATCACATGACAAATGATGTACAATGTGTTCTTATTAATACAATAAGAAAATCGTTAATTTAGTTCCAAGTTTTTCCTGGACTCTAACAACTAATCACCATCACACACTAGCCCAAACTATCACCTGAGGATTAGGTGTCTAAAATTCCCCCCTTAATCCAAAGGGATGTATCAAAGTCCAAGAATGAGAGATAAAAATGAAAAAAATGCATATGAGCCAAGAGCTTAATGTCTCTCAAGGATGGTTTTCAAAGGATGACCATAAAACAAGGATGGTGGTTTTTAAGAGAAAACCACAAATGATACAAAATATGGGAGAACTCAAAGGTGTCAAGCAGTGATTGTTCAAAGATGAATATCAATTATGGAACTATCATAGCAGTTCCTCGAACAAACTGTCTTTGGAAAAATTCCTAATTTGGATCTTCTTCTTGTGGAACTGCTCCTTCAAAAATCTCATAATGCAAAAAATATGAAATCATGCTCATTCTCATAGGGAATACATCAAAAAAACTTTGACTACAACTTTTTTTAATCTAATTCATGAACTCAAAAGTTATGATATAGCAGTAATCCATTATTATCGCTATCTCATGCTTTCTTGAAAAATATTCAAACTTGTTGCAGACCATTAGTTCCATTTATTACCCCCTTGTCAAACACAATGTGAGAATATGAAGTACTATTGACTGCGAGGATGATCAATACTCTCAAACATAACCTGTAGTATGACCTATAGATATTCTTCGCAGTTTTAGACTAATCAAAAGAATACAATCCATCCAAAATTAATTTTATCTTTTGTAGTATTCTTATGCTTGAAACATTTGTTTGAATAATGATTCTTCTTTACACAATGTTCACAAGGATGAATAGCATAAAAATGATCTTTCTCATTTTCAACTTTGTCACAATATTGGCATCTAACAAATTGTTGTCGAACAAAATCATCCAAAAATACCACACTCTGAAACTGTATAGGATTTGAACAATAAGGAACATTAAAAGAAACATCTTTATCATATCCAACTCCAGTGCTATTATTTTTATCCATAATTTCATTCCAAGGTCTAACAAATGTTTTAAGAATTGTAGTCTTGACATCAGGACTTTCAATTACATCCAAATTTACTGTTGAAATGACCTGGTCCATCTCTGACTATTGATGGAAATATGGTTCAAAAAATGTGTTGTTCTAAACAAAAATAGGTTCAAAATCCCAACGCCTATGTTGTAGTTCATCTCATTGTAACTTAGATTCCAGTTGTAGAAAATCGATCTTCTCTTATGAATTTTAAAAATAATTTCTAATATTAGGCAAGATGTCTTCGTTGATTTCGACACTATTATGAACAATAGATGGTATTATAGTAACTCTAACACATCACTAATTCGAGGCGGTTTATAATCAAGAAAACTCATAAAATTAAGGGTGTGAGATACCACCAGAAACACACTCGTTTACAGTGTAATTTGTGAAATAACAAGCAAAAGATGAATATTTTTTATAACAAGAGACAAAAGGTATGTATTTTTCATATCATTTCTACATCACCTTTTTGTTGCAAGGTATCCTATGAGATCAATGTTCCTTCAAGCTAAGCTTAACCTAATATATTTTTTCACAGTTACTTCCAACTTCTTATAATATAGTCACATCTCAAAGCACATTATCTACATTGTATATTTAAGAAATTTGACTTCCATAGTGTCCATAGTCCATGAATAAATCTTCGAAATTTTGAAATAATTTAACCATTTTCACTAAATTTCTTCAATTTACAAATTCTAATAAGCAAAGGAAAATATTTCTTCAGTTATAAAAATAATAATAATGAATTAGGATCTTACTATCAAAACTAGTAGTCTTCTCCACTTTCAAAAAACCATAGGTCAGCATGACACTACTTCAACAATTCAGTAAATGCTCAGAAATGTGACCCAAAAAGACTACCTCCACACACAAATTTTCATATCTAGATGGATTCTTTCTCGAGGGGTCTAGGATGTCCTTCAAGAAAGTTCAATAAGAAAATGTAGAAGTACTACCGAATTTAGTGGAGTGTTGCAAGGTTAAAAGGAGATACGTGGGGCAATATAAAATCACAAGAAATATGCTAAGCAAAGAAAAGATCACAACAACTACACTTGCAATATTGTCACATTCACAAAGATAATTTACTTCTATATCCTACATTCAAATTTCTGAAACAATATTTTATCATTTTCATTATAGCAAGAGAAACATTTCAGCATATTGATACTTCCCGTGTTCGACCGTAAGGCTTCGTAGAATGTCACTAAGTCCCAATCCTCTATTGTGTTGCTTATGTCTATTGTATTGCTAATATCTAATAGTGACAAAGGATTTAATCAGTGCTTATTGCCTCCATTTCATTCAATTCATGGAAAAAATATTATGTTCTTGCCCTGACCGAAACTCCTTTGATCCTCTCAAAGGATTTTGAGTGAGTTATACGCCCAAGAGAATGTAAATAAATCCCAAAGTACATGATGCTTGAATACATGTTGTAAAATTTGATTGGACACTCCTTCAACATCTACAAGTTTTCAAAAATACAATCCTTATTTATCACAACAAACAACGTATAAAGAGGTCGAAGGAGTCCCATCTTCACAAACTCATTATCAAAAACAAGAATTTGGTGTTATCAGCAATCACTTCAGTTGGAAAAAAAAAACTCCATTTAATTTTCACAACCGATAAGGCAGATAAATAGCACCCTCCAAGAACATGCTCCACCTCTCGATCCCTTGTTTAATGGTGGTTGGTCATAGGGAATTGATTTGCGCATAAGTGAGTTTAAAGGAATTAATAGAGATAGATCACTAGAAATTTGGTAATAATGGGAGTTTTTCCATGCATTATTGGGGAAGTAACCTTAACGTACAAGAGGTATAACTTGAATGCGGCACATGATTTATTATTTACAATATAAATATTATACCGACAAACTGAATTTTGGGGATGAACAATGCAATACACTTCAAGCCTCACCAATGCACATATTTTCATAGAAGTCAACTGAATATATAGATTCTTCAAAGGCTAACATGCGTAGCCCTAGATTCAAATCAATGTTATAAACTATGTTTTCCATGTTAAGGGTTTTCCTGTAGTATAAACAAAAGGAAGCATTCAAGACTAATAGATGGACACCTTGCACGTATAGTTTAGAATTTTTCGTCAAACTCACTCAACCTGATGTAATACATATGTTAGACACCTAATCCTCACATTATATTTTTGGTTATTGTGTGTTGGTTTTTAGTTATTAGAGTCCAATAAAACCTAGAAAATGAACCAATGATTTTCTTATTATATTAATATGAACACATTATACATCACTCTTTGTGTGATCACGATAATAAATTTGATCTCATTTTCCACCAAATTGTGTTTAAAAGTGGTATCAGAGCCTAGAACCAAGTCTAATTCTCCCAAGCTATGTCTGAGGGGGGTGTTGGAGGAATCACTTCACCTTTATGGAATCCATAATTTCCACCCTAGAGACTGTGTTAGCGGTTTATAAATTTTACTAACGCCTATGGGTCTTGATGTAATGGAAAACCTCTTCAAAGGATTATTAATGTTTATTTAAAAAATTAATATTTAACATACATCAGTGAGAGCCCTCACTAAATACCTATTAATGTTTATCTTGTAATTCAATATTTAACTTTCCTCAGTGGAAACATATTTATTTTATTACTCATCTTATAAAACAAATCTTAATATATGAGAAATGGAATATATTATAAGTTTTATTACATTCTTATTCAACCTGTGTTTTAGAATGGGCATGGTGGAATCCATACGTTTTTTTTTTCAAATAATTTTGAAAGCAATATACGTTCCGTTTACATAGTTTAAGAAAGAAATAACTTAAACAATTAAAGAATATATAAAATACATTCATTTGAACCAACTGGTGATTTCTTATCTAAAATGTAACTATATTATGATTTCCATATGGTAGGTCCCTATAATACTAGTTTAGCTCCTTATTGTTATTTTTAGTGTGGCTCCCTTAATGCTATTGTTCTTCCCATGTATTCCCCATATTGTTATTGTTTTTCCCCATAGAAGCACACTATTGCTATTTTTTTTCCCTTACATTATTATTGTTATGTAGGCTCTGATTATATTGTGACTCCTTAGACTACTATATAAATAAAGTAGGTTTTTTTATTTGTATGATCCAACAATTATTCATTTATGTAATGTAGAGAAGGTTTCCCCCTCTATGAGGTTGATTTCTAAGTCTTTGATCTATATTTTCCTCAATTTCTTTGTTGGTTGAATAACATTTGGTATCAGAGGTTTGGATTCCAGGTTTTTTCTTTTTCAAATAGTTCATCTGTAATATCCCAAAATGAAGAATGTATTAAGAAAAAAAACAATATAAGAATTGCAACAATGTAAACAAATAATATAAAGACATCATACAAATATATAGAATAGCTAAGCCATTTATTAATATGGAGGTGGATAGAAAGTACAACAGTGCTAAAAATATGAGACAATCAAGCCAAAGAGAAGGCTTAGAATGACCTTGAAATGATACCACAAGAGGGAGTTCGTAACTGTTGGACTACTCGAAATAATACTGCATTGTCCCCGCTACAAATGTCAGGACTGCAAATGCCAGAAAAATATAAAAGTGTAGATCTGGCAGTTTTGGAGCTCCGATGATGCTGAAACTTTAGATCTGGACTTTATGATGAATACCGAAGATAACCTAAAAAGAAATTCCTGATCTAACAATCTTGTAAAATAACCCTCTTAGGCCGTGCAACTATGACTGTTGGGTATGCAGATCTAAAGCAATAACTGGTCATAATATGGTGACAATGTGATACAATCATATCTATTCATGAAGGGTTGATCCCCTTACTAGATCCTCAAGCTATAACCTCAAGATCTAGCTCCTCCAATCTCCTCCACTAAATTCAGTTGTTGGATACAAAACAATTGAGTGAAACTATGTTTTCAAGGATGGAGGATCTGTAGCCTGCTGTTGGATACTGCAATTTATCTCAAGAATGATGGAAATAGTATGCCCAAAGTGAAGGAATGGTCCCTCATAGGATTTCCCGCTGAAATACTAGAAACTTACCTCCTCCAATATATCTACAGGATTGGACTACACAATCCTTAAGGGGATTGTTTCTGCATGGAGGTATGAAATAACAGCCTCCATGCTAGATATGAATATTCTACTCCTGAAAGGCTAATATTGAAGCACAAGGTGAAAGGATAAATCCTCCACCAATTTCCTAACTGAAATGATAGAAACAACCTCCACCTCTCAAACCCTCAAGCAGGAATGCATTATTCCTGAGACTAAATGTGCACATGAGAGTGGTTGAATGTGGCACCAAATCCTAATGATGTAGGGAAGCTCAAAGAAACCTTCCTAAAGTAGGCACTCAAATTCCCCCATGGGTAAGGGTGGGATTTCCACTCGGAAACACCCGTGTGCTAAGCAACACTGTAGACTTAGCTAAACAACATAATCATGCATAGAAATGTCACATGAAAAATCTAGATCTAAACAGATCAAAAATAATAATATAAATTTTGCCTTCTATTGCTGCCTTCATCTCCCTTATATTCTTTCTGACCCTTCCATACCCCGGGCCCACCTCATAATTGCGTTGTACATGTGGCCACTAGCCTCCATGAAGATTATGATGTCTCTCCATGTTGTACACCATCTCTACATTTAATTCCCACTCTCTGCATCATGTGTGCACTGGATGCACAACTTCCTCCACTAACTCATCATTAGTGCTCGACGGTCTTACTTTGAATGCAACATGATCTCATTTGACTTCCTCCAGGATCTCCACGATCTATCATTAATGTGGCATGATCTCCACTATTCCTTCATTTACGAAGTTGATCCACTACTCCATAATGCAGATATAACTCTAAAATATCAACATACAAATATCAAAAGTGGATTTTATTCATCTAGGGGTTTTTGGGTTCCTTCACCCTCTTATTTACTTAATTAATTATGAAAATTAAGAACTCTAATATTCCAATTATCTAATGGAAAATTGGGAATATTACAGTCCTCCCCGCCAAAATGTTGCTTGTCCTCAAGAAAATACAAAAGTGGATGCTACAACAAACATCCTCCCTCCAAATCACATACTCATATGGAAGGCCTCCGCATCTACCACAATGTGTCATACATGCCCAGCTCCAAAGTTGCCTCTCTATAATGTCTAGAATGGCCTCCAACTGAAAAGTTAGATACCTTTCCTCATCAATGAATCTTCAAGTGGAAACCATATGGTGTCCAAAGATATCCTCTATACATGAGATACATGAAATGAAGTGGTTTCTTCCTAAAGTGGAAAGTCCCAACTCATGAACTATCTCTCCAACCAATGTTACATAGAGTAAATTGCATCTCTCAATGCTCTCATCATTATCCCTGTCGGCCTTGTAGGATCTAAGCATCACATCAACATAGTGCAAAATAAGAAGTAGATACATATGGGTAAACATGTACAATGTCAAACCATATCCTCCCAATAACAACCACTGCAGAAAATCCTTCTGCTACCATGCTAGATCACCATGAAAACAAGTAAGAGATCCATACTCTCTCAATATAAGCCACAACAACAATGATTCTTACTTCCATGCCAAATCAACATCAATATAAATGTGAGATCCATAATCTATCAAAATAATCCACCGCAGCAATGCCTCTTGCTGCCACACCACATCATCATTGTACCAAATGTAGTGGCCATATTCTCTCAAGAGAATCCACCGCAGCAATGCCTCTTGTTGCACCATCACACCATCATTATACCAAGTAAAATGACCATAATCTCCCAATAGAAGCCAACATAGTAAGGCCTCCTATTGCCATATTCCATCTATATCATGCAATGTATGGGGAGAAATCATCTCATACTCTCCCGAAAGTAACCAAAGTAACAAGGATTCTTGCTGCCTACTTACATCATCATGATGAAAGTCATGGAACAAAAAAATACTAATTGACATGTGGAATGCCACATAAGGACCATACAAATAATCTCCCTTTTTCCACATCATGTGAGAGTTATGCCATGTCCCAAGCCCAAGTACATACATGAACATAAGATATATCCCAAACATAATTACATGTAAATACATGATACATATTCCAAACAAAAGCAAATATAACGACATAAGATATATCATGATATGTCCAAACTCTCTCATCAATAACCAGCACAACCATGCCTCCTACTACTGCATGTCATTAGTGATATACATGGTTGGATCCTGCAAATGTGAGATGTTGGGTAAAACCCATACTCACACAAAAGAAACTAGCGCAACCATGCTTCTTGTTGCCCAGTATCATAGATCTGCAAGAGGGTTGGAAACCTCCTGCTCCTCATCTGGATCTAATTATCCCAATGTGGATGATAAATCACACCAAGATCAATATTTGTATCCATCCAAGGTGGAATAAAAATCTCCTCCAACTGAAAATATTTTCACTCCATGGTATTTTGAAGTTCACCTCCTTTGAGATCTCT
Organism: Pinus albicaulis; assembly: GCA_034641835.2. Taxonomy (NCBI): domain Eukaryota; kingdom Viridiplantae; phylum Streptophyta; class Pinopsida; order Pinales; family Pinaceae; genus Pinus; species Pinus albicaulis. The sequence continues at coordinate 1,549,485,180 of CM076582.1, forward strand.
CCAAGATATCCTCTCATCAATGGCCCAATAGAACCCATAAGGCTCCATACATGTTGTAGGTAGAATCTCCTATTTGAGATATGAGGATCTCATCAAGAAAAATTCATATTGATGATGGAAAGTACTCTCCATCACAAGATGTCTACCATCTATCATCTCTCCCTCCCGTGCTTCATGAGTGAATCTATCTTTGGGATGCTCCAAGAATAATGGGGCCCTCTTCTCATCATTTTTGCTCAGTGATAGCACTGTACATCTCAATGGTCATACATATGCTGTCACATGGCCATATACAATTCTAAACTCATAGTCTTGCATTTTACTGAATAGGATTGTTCTCCTCCCATCTTCTGCAACTCCACACTTCAACACAAAGTGTCGGGTGTAGCTCAACCATGACAAAATAGGATAACTATACATCTTCTGCTTGATCAAGTCAAGGGTCCTCTGTGCAGTGGTAATTTTCTACTCCAAATCAGCAAGGTGATCTAATCCTTGGTTATGCACTTGCCCGGATGGCATGGTCTCACAAATCTCAATATGAGGTACTGAAATAATATGAGATGAAATTATATGCAAACCTTGGATAAGCTAAATCTCTAGAACATCTTACACATCCACAAGACTTCCTCCAATCGATGCAATGGCCTCTCCAACTGTTGGTAATGGTGATGGCTTCTCTTCCACAATTGTACCAGTGCTGGTATGTACCTCCTCCTCCTCATGCATCTCATGAATCATGCATGGGGCTCCAAATGTCAAGAGATCAAGACCATGTTGCAAATATGCAAGTGTTCCTCCTCCTCATGTGAGTACTTCTATAGCTAGAGGGGGTGGTAGAGGCTCGTCCTCCTGAGTGATAATAAGGACATATTCCTTGGGCTCTTCTTGCACTATCTCCACAATGATGGGAGATGTCTATATGTGAGATGCCTCTGGTTTCTTTCTACCAAACTTCGTCTTCGGTCTCTGAATAAAATCTGCATAAGGAGACACTTTCAAATGTGACAAACGACTGAACCACGAATCTCCTACTTCACCCTCTAGCTGCAGCGCTACGATCTCCACAGCCTCTGTTTATGCCATAGGATATTGCAAAAACAATGTAGCTAATTCTTCCCTCCAAGCCCTCAATGTGCTTATGGAAGATCCATCAAGTGTAGGTAATAATAATCTATGACTCTTTCTTCTATTACTGCTATGGGATCTTCTCTCCTCTTTGAGTTGCAAAAAATGTTTGAGAGATATTCTCCTTGAGATATCTAGGCTATTCTGTGTACTCATAAAAATATTTACTTAGGGTCTCATGCCCTGAGTATCCTTCATATTCACACCATTCCTCTCTCTTATCAAAGAAAGTCAATCTAGTAGAATGATGTGAAACTCTTTGCTTCTTCGGTTGCTTCTTCCGCTGGTAGGAAGTTCTTGGACCTTCCTCATCAAATCTTCTTGGATCATTCCTTTACCTTTATCTCTTCATTTGGTTTACCTCCTTGGAGAGATATTGCATGGATCTAAAGAGAAGAGTGGGAAAAATTCAATCCTCCTTCATGATAGATCTCTACTATCTATTTCTTCTTTTGATGCAAAATATGAAGTGCCCAAAAGCTGAGCCAAAGATCATGCTCTGATATCATTGTAATATCCCAAAAGGGAGAATGCAGTAATACAAAAATACAATATAAGAACTTCAACAATGTAAACAAATAATCTAAAGACACCATAAAAATGTAAAGAATCGCTGAGCGATTTTATTAATATGGAGGTGGATAGCAAGTAAAACACTACTCAAAATATGAGACACTCAAGCCAAAGAGATGGCCTAGAATGAGCCTAAAATCATCCCACAAGAAGGACTGTGTAATTTTTGGATTGTTGGAAGGAATACTACGATGTCCCTATTGCAAATGTCGGGACTGAAACTGCCGACAAAATATAAAAGTGTAGATTTAGCAGTTCTAGAGCTTGTATGATGTTGAAACTTTAGATCTAGGCTCTATGATGAATACCCAAGATAACCCAGAAATAATTTCCAAATCTAACAATCTTGAAAAATCACCCTCTTAGGACTTGAAACTATGATTGTTGGGTATGCAGATCTGAGGCAAGAACTGATCATAATATGGCTGCAATGTGATACAATCATATCTTTGCATGAAGGGTTGATCCCTTCAGTAGATCCTCAATCTAGAAGCTCAAGATCTAGCTCCTCCAATCTCTTCCACTGAATGCAGCTGTTGAATACACAAAAACTAAGTGAAACTGTGTTATCAAGGATGGAGGCTCTATAGCCTGCTACTTGATACTGTAATGTAGCTCAAGAATTATTGAAATAGTATGCCCAAAGTGAAGGAATGGTCGCTCACAGGTTTTCCAGCTGAAATACTGGAAACTTCCCTTCTCCAATAGATCTAGAGGAATGGATTGCGCAATCATTGAGGGAAGTTCTACTGCATGGAGGTATGAAATGATGGCCTCAATTCTGGTTATGAATATTCTTCTCCTAAAACTTTGCTCTTGAAGCACAAGGTGAAAGGATTAATCCTCCACTAGTTTCCTAGTTGAAATGCTAGAAACAACTTCCACCTCTCAAACCCTCAAGTAGGAATGTGTTATTCCTGAGACTGAATGTGAATATGAGAGTGGTTGAATGTGGCATCAATTCCTCATGATTTATGGCAGCTTAGAGAAACCTTCCTAGAGTAGGCACTTGAAGTCCTCCGTGGATAAGGGTGGGATTTCCGCTCAGAAAACTCGTGTGTTAAATAGCACTACAGAATTAGCTAAACAACATAAGCGTGCATAGAAATGGCACATGAAAAATATAGATCTAAACAGATCATAAATAATAATCTAAAGCTTGCCTTTTATTACTTCCTTCATCTCCCTTATATGTCTTGTGAGCCTTCCATAGCCCTGGCCCACCTCATAACTGCGTTGTACATCTGGCCACTAGCATCCATGAAGGTTGCGTTGTCTCTCCATGTTCTCCACCATCTCTACATATAATTTCCACTCTCTCCATCATGTGTGCATTGGATGCACAACTTCCTCCACTAACTCATCATTAGTGCTCTATGATCTTACTTTGAATGCACCATGATCTCATTTGACTTCCTCCATGATCTCCTTGATCTATCATTAATGTGGCATGATCTCCACTCTTCCTTCATTTAAGAAGCAGCTCCAGTACTCCATAATGCAGATATAACTCTAAAATATCCACATACACATATCAAAAGTATATTTTATTCATCTAGGGGTTTGTGGGTCCCTCCACCCTCTTATTTACTTACTTAATTATGAAAATTAAGAACTCTAATATTCCAATTATCTCATGGAAAATTGGGAATATTACATCAACCTAGGATTTTCACTATAAATTGTTTTCTATGAGGCTTCAGAATCGGAAATTTTTACCACATGGCGCTGAAACCTTGAAGAACTTCATGTAAACATTTCAAATCTTGGTTCGTTATATTTTCGGAGATATGATCTGTGGAAGTTAGGATTTTTTAAGGATCCATATTTTAATCTCGAACAAGTGCCTCAGGGAATATTGTGGTAATGTTTTCTTCAGACATTAGATTTGAATTATGTAAAAATTTGTTGAAATTACACGGAATTTAGTTTCTTTTTTATCAATTTCAGAGTTGAAGGTCAAAATAGTGATACATGGAATCCTATACAAATTTGCTCTACTTAACCAGTCCATAATTATTCCATTGTGAGAGTTCGAGTATAACTTTACCTTGAATAATAAAAATTAGGTCTCACTTGTGACACTGAAAACAATACTCAAAGGGGTACCATAAAAACAGAGATCAAATATTGGGGATCCGCAATTACAGAGATACATCAGTTTCAACATGGAGCTCCTCAAAAGAAAAAACAAGATAAGGTGTGTATCATTTTTTTAAAATTTCATGCCTATTGTTTGAAAAATAAATTTGAAGTGATTCCAAGGGCATATTGAAGCATATATATGAGTAGTGGAATTTAAAATTCCTCCCAAAAATAATTCCACGCCCATTATTCCCTCAGAAATATCTACTATGATGTGTAAAGAGGAATAAATGCAACATGATATATCAAAATTATGAGACCAAGAGCAACAAATTTCGCTCTCGCAAAGAGTAACAAAAGCTGGAATGGAAGCTAATATGGACGGTTTGAAGAAATACATTGATGGTTTGAAGAATGGCATGGAAGCTCAGATCGATGGTATAGAATAAAATGAAAGGAAACATCGAATATTTGAAGAATGATATAGAAGAAAAAATGAAAGGAAACATCAGAGATTTGAAGAATGGCATAGAAGAAAAAATGAAAGGCAACATGGAATTTTGAAGAATGGTTTGACAAAGTTGCTACAAGAAATGATTCCTAATTGCTAAAAGGTAGTAGATGAAACTCATGATGAGAACAAAAGAAATGTTAATCATGATTTCATAGACTCTAATACTGGATTTTAGACGCGCGATATTACAAATATCGATATGAGGAAGTTTGATGGCAAGGATCCAATAAAATGCATACCACAGATGGAGAAATATTTTGATCTCCATAATGTGAAAAACACTCAAAAGGTATGCATTGCAACTGTATATTTAGAACCCATTCAGTTTGTATGGTATCAATGGCTTTGTTCTCATAAACCACTTGTAACTTGGTCAATTTTTATACAGAAAGTGATTACACATTATGAGAATACAAATAGCAACACCTTCTTCAGTCAATTTATAAATCTAAAACAAAATGGTTTAATGGAAGAGGGTAGTAGATATTCCAAAGGAGCATAGGATTGATTTCTTCATAACGACTTTAAAGGATAATATCCAAGATGAGGTTCACCTTTGGAAACCTCATTCATTGGAGAAGGCATTCAAGGCGGCAAGAAAATTTGAAAGCAAAATTATGGAAACAAATAATTCTTCCAATCACAACTACAAATATCAAAGTGTTACCTCACATAGCCCTCCACAACCTACAAGGTTGACACCACAACAATTAGAAGAAAAAATAGCAAAAGGGCTTTGTTATAGTTGTGATATAAAATACACTAAAGGTCATAAGTTTTTTGAGAAGAAATTATTCTACATAGATTGTGAAGAGGGGGAATAAAAGGAACAAGAAACTTCAAAAGAAGGGGATATACACAAGGAACAAACCTTAGAGAAAGAAGAAATGAATCCAACCATATCTTGCAATGCATTGGCAAGAATTGCCACTCCTCAAACTCTCAAGATAGAAGGAGATATCAAGAAGAAAAAGGTAATAGTGTTGATTGATTCAGGTAGTACCCATAATTTTATTCACTGTAAGATAGCCAAGTAATTTAATTGTTTCCTATATCTAGCACTAGAGTGTCAAGTGATGGTTGCAGGAGGAACTATAAATTGTTCTAGAAATTTCCATAATATCAAGACAACCACAAGGAAATATGTATTAAATATCCCAATGCTTTCCATTCCAAAGGGTGGTGTTGATGTTGTAATAGGATTTCAATGGTTACAATCCTTGGGTACGATAAATTTTTACTCTCAAGAACTTTTCATGATTTTTTTTGGGAAGGAAAGGAATTTGAATTAAGGGGTGTCACATGGAAACGATGAAATTTAATCAACTCCAATGGCATGAAAAAGGTTTTAAATAAATAGCAACATGGCATAATTGAACAATTACACTCATTATAGTTTCAAACATCGAAATCATCTTTCAAAGAAAATTCCAAGGGTAAAGTAGTGGACTATCACATCGAGCATCAACAAAAAGTTCTCCAACTCTTAAAGGATAACCTTTGGTGTAAACTTGAATGAAACAAGGAATATCAACATGACAGTGAAAGAATTTTTTATGTAGGCCATAGGGTATTTTGGTGGCTACAACCATACAAAAAATGTCTCTCAAGCAATCTAAGAAGGATAATAAATTATCTCCAATGATGTATGGTCCTTACAAGGTGTTGCAAAATATTGGTACTATGGAATACAAAATGGAGCTTCCTGCATATTCCCGAGAGCACCCATTCTTCTAGGTTTCATGCTTAAAGAAGATTATAGGTGGCAAACTCCCAGTTCAAAGAATATTGCCAGAACTTGACAAAGAAGGAAAAATCATACTAGAACCTAAAGCAGTCGCAAAAACAAGAACTTGAAAACTACAAAATCGATCAATTTCAGAGTATCTCATCAACATCCTTTCATATAACTCATATCCACGTTATTCCATGCATTCATTTTAATCAAAGTGCCCATTGACCAAAATTGATTACCAAGCTACAATATCTTCCTTGGAGTTAACATTGTAAAATCCCTTTCTTTCTTTCAAAGGTTATATGTGATCCTCATCAACATTGTCATATTGCATGCAATTTTGTGAAAGTGTTTTGATCTCCATTTATTCCAAATCATGTCAAATTTATTTCTTCAAACATCATAAAACTATATAGAATACTTACCAATCACATTCATAACTAACTATTCCTTCATGATTCTTGTATATATGAACCATGCTCTAAGGACAAATCAATTCAAATATACATACCTTTACTTTCATATAATCATCTAGCTATCCTTTGATCGAGCTTACATACAATTCTAATAACATGCACACATTCTATACCATGTGTGCATTCTTTTCATTTCATGTTTAAGAAACACCTTTCAATTATTTTAACAACCCTAAACCAGTATAACATCAACATTCAAAATTCCCACATTGCATAAACAAATATACTATACATTCAAGATCTCGACATATGGAAGTAACAAAAGAATACTCTTCCAATCAGAAGTAAAATATGACATGACTTCCATGAGGTAGATGTTGCAGTTCTGAAGCTGATCACCAGCAGTACTATTAAATGACATAAAACCGTACAGATATCAGAATAATGGATGTACTAATTAAAAAAAGGAAAGGTGAATAATAAAGCGACGTGCAGAGAGATTCTACTTTAAATCGAAGGGTAATTTATGGCGATCGAAGCTTAGACATGAACTGCTTCAATTCACCAAATATGCTTGTGGGCACCAAATGTTTCAAGTGAGGATACAATTCTAGGTACGTCATGCGCAAAATCTTGACTGACACAGAATTCTTCGACAACAATTTCAAATCAACTTCCCTTCCGTGAAGCAGAGCGCAAATCCATACGATAACCCCAGCTATTGACGCTGGTTTTCTCCTCACGTTCACAGACTTCACTACTTCTGTCGCCATCTCCTCCGCAATTTTGCGTTCCCTGAATTCAAATCCGACAAGTCGGCAGAGCCGGGAGACGAAAGACTTGAGCCCCTGGCTAGAGTTATGCTCCAAAGTATCCCAGTTCCCACTATTCTCACGTACTGCACTTCCACCATTCTTCGAAGCTTCAACACGCAGGGGCTCCGGGTTGGCAAGGTAATGGCCGTTGTCTGCGTGAATGAATGGTTGAATAATATTTCCAGCTTGGAATATATCACTCAACGTTAGGTCTGTAACCTGCGCCCATTCTTCTAATAGTTTCTGCTGGCCGAGTTGCTTGCCAGCATTATAAAGACATGAGACGAGTAAGGCATCAATCTTCTTCTTGTCTTTCCCTCTCAACGGGGCCTTTTTGGAGCTGCAAAACTTTTCGAAGATGTAAAAGGCGCACTCCACCACTGGCTGACTTACACTCAGCCTCATACCCAACTCACCCATTCCTTCACGGTGTTGTCGCATGTTGCTCTCCTTGGAGCTCTTCAGTACTTTCATTGCCGAGCGGGCCAAGCTGCCCGAGCCGCTTCCTGCAACGTGTGTGGCAGCTAGCCCGCCTTGTGGCCCGGCGCGCTCGATCCTCTGAGCATCATGGTTGTCGTCAAAGATTCTGACATCGCAGGTTTCGTCTATAGTGTTAGTATCGACCACGAGGCCGCATTCAGTGCACATGCGCTCTGCTGTGATGGAATCCACAATAGTTTCCGTTTCTCTGTTGCAATCCGGGCAAAATTTGTAACCTCCTGCCATGGCTGATACGAATGAAGATTGTCTTACTTAATCGTAACAAATAACGTCGAGAGTTAATCTTCTATTCATGCGTTATACATTTTTATTGGATACTGATTGTGTGTTTATATATGAAAACGTAGTTTCTTGCCATTCAAATTCAACGTCGGCGGACCAAACATTTTTCCGTTGGATGTGAGCAACGCTACCATCCAAGGCAGCAAGCTTTGCAATGTTTGCTTTGCTTAGGATCGGATAGTAAATTAGCATTTTCAAAACATCCACTCTTTTGTATTCCTATGCCTTAAAGGTTTAGGATGAATATTTGTATTTGAGTTTTTATAATATTTTATTTATTTTTTAAAATTTTACGGGAATAATTTAGGAATGTACCTTTTTTTAATATTTATTAAAACCATCTATATACGGGTATATCCATTGTCTCTTTTAGTACACTTTTGGCTGCACCTCGTGGTCATCTGGGTTCATATTTTCCTCGTGGACACTTTTTTTCGAGGGGTTTGGAGGACATTCTCATTGGGGCTGGGGTCGAGGGAAAAACGACTTGTGGCTCTACATGCTGTAACATACCCATATCTCCATTGATGAACAAGTTGGAAGAACTTTCGGCAGACGATCCTGTGGCAGGTTCTCATCTCCCTCTGGGGCTTGGAGTTTCGGCAGCACATGGGATGACGACTCTCACTAGGCCGAAGTGGGGTTCTAGTGGTGGTTTTGGTAGCTTCTCACTCGGCAGTCTGAGTGCGGGTTTCCACGTCCCTGAGGATGTTTTCAGTGGAAGAGAGGTAGAGATTCAAAGGCATGAAAACATTGGTATCTGGACAGGGTTTAGCGAGGGCCCATTGCAGGCGGGATCAAAATCCAGCCATGACAGAGAAGTATTGGGGGTCAGTTTGGGTCATTCAGGGAATGATGGTGCTCGGACTAAGGGAGTTTCTTTAGGAGGGGGCGCTCAGTCCTCAAAATTTTCTGTGAAAATCGATGAACATAAGGGTAACAAAAGAAAAAAAGGGAAGGCGATCAAGGAAAGATCTGAATGTTCGAACTTGATCTTGGGAGTTGATCTACATTTCGACAACGTGATAGCAACCGATAAACTAATCTTGGTTGGTAGGGGCAGAGGTAAATTATTCTCTGCAGACTATATTTCATAGTGGATTCAAAATAGTTGGGCAGCGACTCCCGATAGGGATGCTAAGGTCATTACGTTGTCTAAAGGCTGGTTTATGGTGACTTTCAAAAATGTAGCAACATCAGAATGGGTCCTGGCTCATCAATGGGGACTTGGTATTGCCCCTATCATCTTTAAGTGAAGGACACCACTTTTTGATGCTAATAGGGAGAGGGTTGATGAGATCCCGATTTGAGTCCGCCTTCTGGCTCTCCCACCCCAGCTTTGGACTATGGAGGTTTTCAGGGAAATTGGGAATACTTTGGTGACCTTCTTGGTAGCAGATCTGTCTTTCTTGGAATCTAGATCCATGAACACTACAAGAATCCTAGTTAAGCTGGCTCCAAGGGAAGTCCTGATTAGGAAAATGATCCTAAACATGGGAGGGCACGCTCTCGAGCAGCAAATTGATTACGAACACCTTCTGTTCCATTGTCATAGATGCCACACACAAGGCCACTTGGCTAGAGATTTCCCTGTGGGTTTTAAAAAAATTCATAAACAAAAGAAGGGCTCCTCCCACTTTGACAGATTCAGACAGGAGTTCCAAGGCTCCAGGGACCCCACAGAGGCGGACATCAGGGTGCAGGAGGTGCCTATTGTACAGCCAGAGTAGCACTTGGCTAGGGAGCGGGCTCTGATGGTCGATGGGGCAAAATGGAGTCTCATGGGTGAAGCTCAGATGGCTAATAAAAGCATAGACTCAGAGGCGATGGCCCAGATGGAGGTGGTGGACGTGGTGGTGGAGCAGCCACTGTCTGCCCTTGCTGATCCAGCATCCGATTTAGTGGGTACATACCCTTGCCACTCCTCTCCTATTTTAAACTCATTTGATCTCTTGTTCAGTTATTTGGCTAAGCCTGGTCCCTCTATGCTTATATCCACACCCTCTCTGTGTGTTAGTAATTTATCTATGGCTATGGATAATATCATTACAATTATCCCAACCTTTCCATTGACACTGTCCCTTATAATCTGAGACCCCAGGAAAAAAAACTATTAGAAATGGAACTATTTAGGGGTTTGGGGAAATTTCCAAATATAGAGAAAGTCAAAAAACTCAGGGGTAGAAAGTATGACATTTCTAAAGGCCAAATCAAAGCAATTATTGACATTGTTGATGGTGGACAATTATCCCTCAAAGGGGCACTTAGAGCAGCAAAATCCTCGGACTTTGTTACAAAATGATTGTTCTTTCCTTCAATTGTAGGGGTTTGACTAGTGAGCCCAACAAACTAGCCTTTAAAACCCTTGTATATCTACACCATCCAGACACATCTTGCTTTAGGAAACCCTCTGTACTGGGGCACATATTTCTCTTTTTCTATCTTCTTTCCTTCCTAATTGGACATTTGTTTCCTCTGATGTGAGGGGTTACTCTAGTGGACTCATGACCAATCTAAAGAATAATTCGATTTATCTGGTCAATTGTTGGACATCATATTCCTTGATTGGTGTGGGGGCTTACTCTATGGAATTGGGTTCAAATGGTTCGGTGATTAACATTTACGGCCCCTGTGTGGAGCGAGTTTCTTTCTGGAATAAAATTCAAAGGAAAATATTTCATGAACGGCCCAAACCCAATTGTGGGGGGTCATTTAAATTTTTCCTTGGGTCACTCTGAAGCTTGAGGCCCTCCTGCTTGGATTGACCCTTTGGTAGATTACTTCTTAAATGTGATGTGGGAAGTGTCGCTTTCTTACCCCTCTCTTACCAAACTAACATCCACTTGGATGAACAATCGTGTGGGAGAGGCCTGCATTGCCAAAATATTGGACAAGTTCCTTTTAAGTGATGATTTTTCCAACAGTCGTATTAGCTTTCGGCAATGGGTTGGTTCTGGTGGGATTTATAACCACTCCCCTATTCTTTGGAACTAATGGGTCCTTTCAGGAAGCCTCATGTTCCCTTTAAGTTTAATTCTAGCTAGCCCAAGGAGGAGGATTACCACCAATTGGTGTTTGAACTTTGGAGATACCCCCCGGTTGAAGAGGGCTTCTCACATGCCGAGGCTTTCATTGATAACATGAAAAACATTAAAAAATCCATCATTCTATGGGCAAAAGAAAAGGCCCAAAAAGATATGGAACCAATTAAAATCATCAATGAATCTTTAGGAACTTTGTACAGTGATGGGGACAGGGGTTTTGTTGATGACGAGGCCTAGAAAAAAAACAAGGAGATGGAAACTAGAAGGAAGAAAATTCTCAATTATATGGAAGAGCTCCGACACTTAAGAAGTTAGGCCATCTTGCTAGCAGCGAGAGATGAAAAAACAAAATTCTTTTAGAATTATGCTAAGGGGCAGAAAAACACCAACACTATTTGGGAAATGGAAAACTCGGCTAAGATTAAGGTGAAAAAATTCAAGGAGCTTTCATCTATGGGGAGAAATCACTTTAAAAGAATTTATTCTGCTCAAGATGGGGTTAATATCAGGGAAGTCATTCAGGTCGCTCAGCTAGTTCCTTGATATGTTGATGAGGGAAGCAATATTCTGCTCATGCCTCCAGTGGAAAAAAAAAGGAGGTTGAACACATTTTAAAAGCTATGCAAGCTGAAAAAACCTGGGCCTGATGGTTGGATGGTGGAATTCTTTCAACATTTCTTCGACCTGATGGGGGATGCTATCACAAATGTGGTGGAGGAATCTCGTTCTCTTGGCCACATCCATGATTTCCTCAAGTCTACTTTTCCGGCCCTCATTCCAAAATGTGATGCTCCATCATCTTTCGATGACTTACATCCTATCTCCCTCTATAATTGTATCTATAAATTTGTTTCTAAAACAATTCCCAACCGATTAAATCCTATCCTCTCCAGTTTCATTTCAAAAGAAAAATTTGGCTTCCTGGATGGTAGAAAAATTCATGAAGCCATTGGGGTGGCACAAGAGACTCTCCAACGTATAAAAATATCCCACAAAAGATGCATGGTTGTCAAGATTGAGCTTTCTAAGGCTTATGACTAAATCAACTAGCTCTATCCTAGACTTCTGCTGAGCCATGTCAGGTTCCATATTGATTTTATTAATTGGGTGATGAGTTGTATCACTAATATTTCTTTTGTTGTTCTTATTAATGGGGCAGCCTCAATATTTTTTTCGAATAAAAGAGGATTTAGACATGGATGTCCTTTGTGTACTATTCCTATTGGCGGCTGAAGGTCTTAGTCAACTCATTCACTAGGCCAAAATATTGGGGACCCTAAGGGGCATCGAAGTGGATTCAAATCTTATTACCACCCATCTCCTTTTTGTGGATGATATTATGCTCTTTAGCAACGGTAATAGATGTGAAGTCAGAACATTAAAAGAAATTATGGATCTCTTCATGGAGGCTACGGGAAAATCAAAAGTCCTCTCCTTCCCACGGGGGCATCTCCGAAGCCGATCTAATCTAGGCTTCTAGTTGTCTTCCCTTCATTCAGGCGTCGTTTGAAACATGCATTAAGTACTTAGGTTTTTTGGTTGAGCCAGATGGGTACCAAAAACAAGACTGGTACTGGCTAGTCTCAAAAATTGAAAAGAGAATTAATTCTTGGAGTAAAAAATGGCTCTCGAGAGCGGGGAGATTAGTTATAACAAAATCTGTTTTATTAGCCATCCCACTCTATTGGATCAACCTGTCTTGGGTTCCTATTGATATCCTTAATAAAATCAGAAGAATTTGCACTAAATTCCTTTGGTCGGGTAAGGAGGACAAAAAAATCCTACCGTGGGTGGCATGGGATAAGATTATAAAACCCAAGGAATGGAGTTGTTGGGGTATCAAGAAAATAAAAAATATTTTCTCTATTGTGGCTACCAAATCGACCTGGAGGATTATTTCTGAAAACAATTTATGGACCTACGTGGTCAGAAGGAAATATATTGATCCTGTCCCATTGGATGATTGGATTCGTACTCCAGTTAAAGATATCAAGAGAGTCTCCAACATCTGGAAATATTCCATTCTTGTTTTTGATCTGGTGGGTCAAGGTCTTGCCTGGAATATTGGTAATGGGGAACACTAAAAAATTGGACTGGATCGTTGGGTTGGATGCAATGAAAATTACTCTCTCTCTGTAGGCCTCAAGGATTCTCTCCATTAGAAAGGCTATAGAACTCTTGCTCAGATCGATGATCCTGATGAGTCTACTATCTAGGCTTAGGTTTGGAAAAAGGCTAAGGCGATTGATTTGGATATTCAGTGGGTCGAAGAAAGGAAAACTTATATACAAGAGTTGGTAAATACTTTAGTATGCTTAAAATATTCTCCTGACAGGCTAGTTTGGGTTCATTCTAAATCAAGGATATATTCACCCCAGGCTGGATATGCTCATATTATGGCCTCGAAGGAGGGAGGGACTAAGGAATGGTGGTATAAATCTCTTTGGGAGATCAAATGTCTAGCTAAATCTAAACTTTTCTTCTGGAACATTCTGTGCTGAAAGGTGCCGACATGGGAAACCCTTCAAAAAATATTTCTCATTAGTCCAGAGTGGTTTTGTCTTTGTAATAAGGTGGAGGAAACTATTGGTCACTTATTCATTGCCTGATATTTATCAAGGAAGGTCTGGGAATATACCCTTACACTTTGTAATGTGGATTCTGCATAGGGGGCTAATAATTGTAACGATGCATGGAATTCTTCGTGGGAGAGATGTAAAGAACCAAAACACATGTGTCTTCCACTAATTATATCTTGGGGCATCTGGATCTCCATGAAAAAATGTGTGTTAAAAGATTCCCTTTCTTACCTAGCTCTTGTGGCTGGTGAAAGTGTTGCCATCTACTCAAGTTCCTACTCCCCTTCTTCAATGGTTCATCCTAGGTAGGTACTGAACAAAATCATTATTCCTGATATTCCTTGGGCCTGTTTTTCTAGTGATGCTGCTCAGGGGCTATGTGGGGATGGAATGGTCATTCATAAAAACTCAAATAATTCATATGTGGCCTCGATGGGTCTTGGCACGAGGACAAACAATTATGCAGAGCTGCAAACCTTAAAAATCCTACTATGTTAGCTTCTCTACAAGGACATCAGCTCAATAAAAATATTTGGAGACTCATTGAATGTCATTAATTGGTTTAACAATGCACAGAGATGTAAAAATTATTTATTGCTTCCTATTCTTGACGAGATTCTATCACTAAAAACACTTCTTACATGGAATTACGTTTTCCATATATACAAGGAACAAAACCAACAGGCTAATGACTTCTCTAAAATCGGTCTTAGACAGGCTCATGGCTTATGGTTTATAGAAGAAAAGGATGGTTTGGAGATCTGTGAGCCGGACACCATACCATACTAATGGAGGGCCACCACTCATTTACAGTATCTTCTTTACTTATTTCTTTTTACTCCAGAACTGTTATATCTTCTAGAGCTGATGTATATATTGCTTTATGTTTTAAGCTATAGACATATCAGATTTTGTAAAAAATTTCATGGACTTAATGTTGGATAAAATTATTGTTATTATTTTGAATGTACCGACCTCTCTTCTAGAGAGACTGGGTCTCAGATGGCATTATTGACATTGCCTTATCTTTCAAGTGTTTCTCCTTTTTTGGAGGCCCATAGTGCTAGACATGCTTATGGTTACTTTGCTAATTTACCACTTATGCAGTTTCTCTGCCCATTTCGGTCTTTGAGTGATCTTGATATCACAACTATTGTATTTTCACCCTCAGGTGTAGGATGGCTTATTTTTTTCTTGCTTCTATGCTGGGGTCAAGGAATTATGGAATTCTAAGGCATATGCAATGTAACTTTTTGTTTCTTCTAATAGAAAGTTCGATTTTTTCTCAGGAAAAAAAAGTGTGCGTATTCATTTCTATTTTAATGTAAGATAGATAGGTCATAGAGTTATCTTGGAGTTTAATGGAAGATAAATAGGCCATAGAGTTAACTTGGAGCCTAGGCATTGACATAAATAAGAAAGTGGAACTCCTAATAATTTTAGGAGGATCACAATAATTTTAGATTTATGGTATGTATTATATAATTGTGCTTGGAGATCCCATTGTCATCCTAAGGGACTTTTTGAGAGGAAAACGCATTATTGAATGTATGGTGGACATGGTTAAAACATGCTTCAAATTTGAGTTGGATGATTTACACTATACCCTATTACCAAGGTAAATGCAAGTTCATCAAAGATAGAGAATGAGGATAAAACACTAGAGTTGCAATGCTTGGTTTTCTATGATGTAAAGGAGACTAGAGAAACTCCCCTCCCCTCCCAGGATAATGGTGTGGTATAGGTGTCATAGGCCCACCAAGTAATCCCCGAAAGTATTTACATGGGCTAGTCATGGCCACCTCGCATCCTCAATCATATGAAGGATGATAAGGGATCAATTCAAACCATTCAATTTCATGTCTTCATTTTGTTTCTCAAACAACACATGTTATCATATTTAATTGTCTAGTTCATTATATTCCACACATGTTATTACATCTAAGCATGTGATTATGGGGAATCTTATCTAACATGGGAAATAATGAGAAATATTGCGATAAAAAGGTGGCTTGTTGACATTGGTTCACATTCATGTTGGTTGTGGAGGTTCACCTCAATTCCACAAGAAGAACTAGCTAGGTGGAAAATGATGTTAAGAAAATAGGGGCTTTGGCCACCTACCTAATTTGAGTAACACCATTCCAATTCATACCTATTCCACGAAGTCATCAGTAATGAATTTCCATTGAAACCCTTTATAATGGTACATCATCATCATTGTTGTCGCATCTTCTGTGAACTATAGGAGATAATACAAGAAGCCTACTTTTTGTAGTTCCTTTAAGGATACCAAATATAAATGTTAATTTTTAACAAACTTATTATGTTTCCTCAAATACTATTGTTCATTGAATAATTGTGTGTGTGTTGAGTACTACATTTTTCTAGGGAGTCTAATATTGATAAATAATTTAGAATTTTTTATGTTAACTTTTGAATGAACTCAAAATTCAAATTAACTATATACTGTAAAATATTGTTTGAGATATCTCACAAATGATTTTTTGATAATATAATTAGCCCTTGTGAAAAACATGATAACCATATTAATCTAATTATTCCTAATAAAATTTTCTAGAAGTGGGTTAAATTTGTGAGCCTAACATGCTCAAATAGCATTGTATGGGGTCATACAAGCTTACACATCTTACTTACTCCCACACTTAGACAAGAGGTCCATTGTGATCATTATTACTTTCTAATGATATGTTTTGTATATACATGATGTATATCCACCACAAGAATGGAAAATGAGAGACTATAAAGCCACCTTCTTCCTTTGTAGGGAACCAGGATTAGCCCATTAGAGTGCTTTCAAATAATGTGCTACAATTAGCCTATTATCGAGCCAACGTTTCACTTGAATGAAGTTCAGAATTGAAGATGTGTATCTCACTTCTCCAACCTAACTTCCAATGGACTAAGTAGCTCTTCCAATGAAAGACAACCAAAAACTATATGAAATTACATTGAAACCTCTACTATCAATTATAGCTCTATGTAAATGATCCATGAGCATAACCATATCTTACATAGAAATTAAATCATGTATAAACAATTTATTTACTATAGTGATATTCCCTTTGTATTCATAAATCATATCTTCTTATATTTTTCACATAATCCTCCACAATATTATGCATTCATCACATGTGCGCATACAAATGGACAAGATGTATGCCCTAATATATATCATGAACTAACTCGAATAAAAATTAAAGTTAACACCCATGATGTAAAAATTGAAAATTTCATAATTTTTAAATTTTTCTTCATTTAAAAGAATCTAGGCTAGGAATTATATAGTTTAATTTTGAACGTGGGAAGGTTAATCCTTCTAAACTATAAAATTGGATTATAAAAGTGGGAATTTTGGTTAACAAAAGTGTGAATTTTGCATGGTTTTGAATCCATAAGTGTGAATCGCAATTCCAATAATCTAGAAGTTTTGTATTTTTATTGAAGATGTGTCAATTTTACTAGTCAATTATATACATCTTTCGCATATAGACTATGTAGAATTTTATTATCTTCCTTGTTTGTAAATATTATGCACTATGTTGGTCTATGCTTTTTTTTTTCTACCATTATCTTAAGTAAGTATTTCATTATACATCCTATTTTTTTCATTGACTGGGCACCTAAAAAATGATAAAAGGTCAATGAATTCGACACTTCAAGGTAAAAATCTCATTTATAAGAAATAAAATACATAAGATAACAAGATATGATCCTAAGTCTATGTCATCTTTTTATAATATATAGGAGATAATATTACAATTATAATGGAAGGTTAGAATGAAATTCTAGATAGCCAACCAACTAATATAATAGTAGAAATGTAATGACTCAATATCTAAGCCTTAATAAGGGATTTAACGCTTAATATGGATATTTATCTTTGGGGTTAACATGCCCCTCCCTTTCAAACAAGTGTTTTTGTCAACATGTGAATAGTTATAGGATTTTTTGCATGAATATTATTGAGCCTCCAAAATTTCCTTCTTTGGATAGTTTATTTCTTATATTTCACTCATTTTACCACTTATCCTTTTGGAAATGGAACCAAGAAAGATTATAATTTAATTTTCCCCTAAATTAAATTAGAATAAAATTGTAATCCCACATCTCATAACAACTATTACGAGTTAAATCTGTTAGTTCGACTTAGTTGGTTCAATTAATTCGAGTTGAGGGTGTGACTTGAGTCATGTAGAGTGATTCATAGTTTTTATGAGCCCTTGTTGATTTTATCTTAAGCTCTACTTAATTAATTCAATCTATCTAAGTCAAAATTAGTTTAACTAGTTCTAACTGTTGGAGGAACAAGTGGAAGGATAAGTTGTGGAAGTGGAACTTCAACCACACTAAATGATCAATCTGATAACTTATAAATCGGGCAGAAATATCTCATGCATGTGTTATCTGAGAGTTATCTAGTTCATATTGGAGTTCAATGGAAGTGTAATATCAGTTGTATAATCATCCAAATTGTACAGGTGGTGCTTGCAGTCAAAGGAAGGTCTATGATGTATTCCGCAATTCCAATTGAGGATTTCCATAATTAATAGAGGACGATTCGCAAGGAAGCATCGAAAGGAAATAGGGACCTATGAAAGCCAAAATTTGGTTAACTATTGTCCTAGGCCTATCTAGGAAGCAGTGAGATAGATAAAGATAGTGTAGAGGTTGATCAGGAATGAGAAAAGCATTATAATCTTCTCATATTTTTTGACTAATGCAATAAAAAGATAGAAGGGTTTTTAGCTATGGCTTTCCCCAATAAATTATTGTGTAATGTATTGATTGAATTCTTTCTCTTGTATGCCTCACGATTTCATAATTGTTTATTATTTCCGCAATTCATTCAGTATATTCAAGTCAATTGTTTTACCAAATTACAATTAGTAGTTTGAATCTACAAGGAATTTCTAATTGATATCCCAGATGGAATCACAATAGAAGAGAAGAATACATTTTTTCTTCCTTTCAAGTGAATTAAATTTGCAGTATCATTCTTCAGGGTTAGCAAGATGCCATTATATGGATTGAGAATTGAGTATTCCCTTGAGGAATGATCAGAATAAATATCTTGGAAGTACATGACGAAGGAAATTTTGGAAGATAATGAGAAGAAGGAATTCAAAGACAGTGATATTCCCAAGGCTCCAACAACTTATGCTTGAGATGTGGTGGACTAGAAGAAATCTGTGGCAGAGGTAAGAAGGATTACTAGAAGGAGTTTGAGATCACATTTTCTCAAACCTCCATGGGAAGGATACTCCATATGCAATGTGGAAGGCCTTGTCTCACTCATTTGAAAACAATAGTGACTAGAAGAATCTGACACTGAAGGAAAAGATTCAAAAAATCAAGATGGAGAAGGGATTTGAGCAAGTTCACCCAATTTCAATATGAGTTTGGAAGTGGTGGTGTTATAGTTGTTGAATATGATCTAGTTATCCTAGCACTTATATGCCTTTTGAAGAGTTGACACAATTACAAGGATTCTGTAAATGGGAGGGAGAATATACCAAATTGGGAGCATTTGTAAAATGACTTGGTGCAAGAAGAGATTAGGTGGAACACCAAATATGGATCCTAATCCAAGGATGATGAGGATGAGAAATGTTTCTTAGTTGGAAATGAAAATAAATGGAAAGGGAAGAAATCCCCATCCAAAGGATATTTTGGTTATGAAACAAAGAATAAGTACTTGTCGAAGATGAAATGTGTTCACTGTCATGAGCTAGGAAACTCTGCTACGAATTTTCCACATAATAAGGCCAACATGAAGCCCTCAGGAGGAGTAGCAGGTGAGGCTCTATATTGACTATTTTAGCTGTATTTCACCCTTATTTCCTGCATGGTGACGCTAGTGATGGGTAATGTGTGGTATTTGAATAGTGGAGCCTCATTACATATGTACGGAAAGAAAAAAATTATTTAGAGAATTGTAGGAGAAGGACCGCCAGATGCACATCGAGATGGGAGATGATGAAAGGTGTTGATGAGGCTTAGTATTGCAACAATAATGTCCCAACTCCCAAGGCTACCAACATAAATTGTCAACCCGGGGTTCATACAAACTTAAGAGGTGTTATAACTGTATGTGCATCATAAAATGTGTCCTTCTTTCATAAATCTAATGTAATGGAGTGGATTTCATGTAATCAAAACCTAAACTAACTACAAAAATGGAAATGCTACTCTAATTTCAAGAAATGGAAATGCTACTTGCTCAAATGTAAACACTAATCCTAATTGAAAGAAGGTAAAGGTTATGTTATTTGTAGGAATTAAAATAACTTTTCTATTTGGATAATGTAAACCTTGTGATACTTGAAACAATATAAATCATTAGTGTATTTGTATAATGTGAAAACTATCCTTTAAAAGAAACTAATCCTATGCAAGAACAACAATTTGTAATTAAAATCGTAAGAGCATGAATTCAAGTAAACATGCCTAACCTACTTCGTAGAAGGGAAATTAATAAGTGGTTTTTATTCTTCCCTAACCATGGATTTAGAGTCTAGGGGTCATTATTCAAGCCTAAGGGACAAAGACCAATATTTTGGAGCATATCATGTCAATTTTACATGTGATACAAGAGAGATACATGAGTGTTACATGAGGTGCTATAAGAGACCCTGTTTTGCTACAGGAGGAGATACCTTTCCGAATGCCCAAGTAAATCAAATGAAAAAGGGATGGGATTTTTTATTGTTAATTAGGATGTCTTAGGACTCTGTTCCAAGTAGAATCAATCCAAAATACCCCTGTTAACACGTGCTAAAAAAGTAGAAAATTACTACTCTAAAAACTCGAAATTCAAGAACTGGTGAGCTAGGTAGCCTACCAAATTCCTAGCCTAATCAAGTGAAAATGATATGGGGTGAATTTTTTTATTATCTAATTAAATTGGAATAAAATAAAATTAATCTCATAAACATGTTCTAAAAAATAGCAAAAAATTACTACTATTTTCTACAAGGGACTTCTAGAAGTTCTAGATTTGTGAACTAGTGAACCAATCCAAATAGCTCAATGATGAATAGGAATTTCCAAATATGTTTTAAGGATGAATCATGATTTTTAATTTGTAAATAACCTAAAAAATAAATCACTTCAATCATTTAATGAGTATGGCCTACAACAAAAGAAGCATGAATAGTAAATGTGGAAATATGAGATGAAAGTGAAAAATAGATTCAAAGGACATTAGGAAATTGTACAAGAGGGATATAAGGCTCATGGGATGGAAAAGACCAAGAATACTCAAAGTCCTATTAAGTAAACAATATTTATAAGCTAAAAATGGCACCAAAATTCATTATTTGAATCAATCTAAGTACCTCCCTGCTAGAAATGAAAGTAGAGCTACTAAACAACACATTTTCTCCATAATAAGACTAAGAAATAGATGCCCCTAGAGGAAAATTCGAATTCTATTTATACAAAGTGATGAGGAACCATTCTCCTTGAAAGGTGGAATATTTCGCCTCCAAAATCCCTCAAATAGTGGACCCGGTTCCCAACACTAGGAATCTAGATTAAATGAGAGGGAGCACATTCCTAGATTTTCTTAATCATTGGAGCTCTGGAATTTGTGCAATAATTTCATCATATCTTGTTCATTTATTCTCCAATATTGATCCTCCTGTAATAGGGAGAAAACACTTATATTATTGTTGGTGTCCCAAAATTTCCTATTTACGACCCTTTTCCCATCATAAAACCCCAACCTTATACCTTCGTTTCATCTCCTTAAACCACTTCTATCTTGTACTAGTCCAAGTAAAGGTACCTATTTCCACAAATGTTTCATTATTCATGTTAAGGATTTATTAGGTGTTTAATTAATTATTTTCAATAGATTTCGTGCCTTTAGTAATGTCTTGTAACTTATGTTTACCTCCTATATGTATTTGATAAGGTTAAGGTGTTAATCGTAATGTAGCTTGATCTGGTGCAGGAATCTTCCTTCACCTCCACTGGAAAACACCTGTCTCGAGATCTCCGCAATCATTTTTTCACACCATGAGGGCACCTTGCCACATTGCTTAGATTATTTGCAAATATCTGGAGATCAAACTAAAGTGGATGGTTGTCAAATATTATTTTCAAGATATGATCCATGGCCAGCGTTTTGTTCACATCTTGATATAGCTGAAAGGCTTAATTTTGTAAAGGCGTTTGGTAGGTTCGACCGAGAGGCCTGATTTGGGAAACAACTCTGTAGATTTTTTATGTCCATGATTCGAGGATTGTATATAATGTAATACATAGGTAGGACTAGGAGCGATAGCAGTTTATAGCAATTATGGTGATAAAGCTTGTAATTTTTTCATCGCCCAAGATTTGGGATGGACTCGAATTTATTATGTTATTTGCTGAAATGAATTAATAGAACGGGGCTGCGCCCTGTTTCATTCATCCTGCCTTTAAATTTCTATTTTATGTGTTGATTTAGATATTGAACAGTATCCTTTCTTCATAGGGAAATGAGTTGGTTGGCTAGGGCCCAACCAACCCAGCTCGTTTACCCCTTTCGTTTTCATTGCTTGAAAGGTGTCTTAAATTATTTAATTGCAAAAGTGTGGCTTGAGTTAAGTTCCTTTTCTTGAACATGAATTTTAGCTTCTGTTAAGGTGTGAATGGATAAGTTTCTGTGAAATTTCCTTTTCAAGATTGATTTCGCGTGGATAGAGTAGGAAATTTGATCCTGCACCAGTGCACGTTCACTTTTGTACTACGTTTTTACATAGCTCATTTTATAGAAGGCATTTTTTTCTTTTCCTTTACGCGATTTAATTTATTTCTGCAAACAATGTTGAAATAAAAAGGAAGTGTCTCCGATATTTAAATTTAATTTCATAAAACGATTAAAGATGACTTCATAAAATACACAAACACGTTGTTGCATAGTCTTGATTTATTTTTGCACTTTACAGTTTCTAGGAAAAGGATTGAAAGTAATTTAAGTTATCATAGTGAAATTTATTTTCTAAAGTAGTATCTGATTTCATGCAAAGTACCTTTGACAGAAGTTGATTTTATTTAATTTTTCAAAGCATGTTCTTATTTAAGTTGTTTATTTACATTTTTCAAGGTTCATTTAATTAAAATAATTTCCTTTCATGAGCAAGTGATTTCTAAAGTCTTCTTACATTTTTAATTTATTTTATAGTTAACACGCTTCTTTATTTTCTTGAAAATGATAACTTGGTATAGGAAGCTCCGTTCGGGTACAAGAACCAGTGTCTTGTTATAGGAACAAAGTGCTCTAAGACTTTTGGCTTTGAGCCCCTACACGAAGACATAAGTCTTCAGTAAAAGTATAAATTATACTTTTCACACAGAGTTCTGTGCCCACACTAGTGCAAGCAAATTCCAGTATTGGAGGAACGACCCGTGTGAGAAGGAAAAACATTAGAAGTCAGGTTGTCTTAAGGGCCCACTTGTTGAAACTGCCAAGTACCTCTATTGGAGATAAACATAGGCTTTCATTCAACAGTTAAGATTGATAAAACAAAGTGTGAATATTCCTTTATTTAACTCTTCCACAGATGCATTCTTTTACATTCCAGCACTATAACTGCTTTGGTGTTAATTATATTTGAGAATTTTTGTTTTATTCTGCAAGATTTAGATTTAGATGTAGGAATATAAAATATGAAAATTTCATACCGCTTCTGGCATTGCTTGCACTTTTTCTCTAAGTCTAAGGTTCAAAATTAAGTGTTGAGAAGTTTTCTTAAGTGAAATTTCTGGACCCAACATTTTTGGTGTTGTTGTCGGGGAGGCAATTTGAATTGGTAAGAATTTTCAATTTTTTTTGCAATAGGGGTAAGTCTACTATTTTTTTTTCTGCAGTGTGCTTCTATTGTTCAGTGTGTTTTTATTGATTAAAGGAATTTAGAGGTGCTGAGTTATTCTTTCGATTTTTCAACATTTATTGAATTTTTTGTTTTGTTATTTTTTTGAAATGAATGCCTAAAATAGGTAATGGTTTGAAGCCCACTAAGGGCTAAGGAAATACTAGTAAATCTGAATTCAATTCTGACAATCAGACTTCTCTTGCACACAGTAGGTCCAAACAAACCCAAACTCATCACGCGGGAATAGTCTACTTGGACTCTGCTAGTAGCAGTCCAGGTGTGACTCAACCCACAAAGGGGAATAAGGAGACTATTAGAATCCATAGTCGACCTTCTCAACCTGTTGAGAGAAGTTTGTGTGAAGGGAAAACAATGGCATATCATGAAAACCATGCAGAAGGGACTGGAGAAAACAAGGTAAATGAGGAACAATCCACTTTTGGATTTCCAACTGTGGATTGCGATACCATTATACAGATGAAGAATATTCCACCAACATCTCTTCCTCATTTTTATGGTAAAGTGCATTAATACCCAAAATCTTTTCTATTTGAGTTTGGTATTTTGTGTAGGAGCTATGATTATTCAACTAAAGCCCAAAAGTTAAAGTTCTTTCCATCCACTCTCAAGGACGCAACATTACGCTGGTTCATGGGGTTAGGAGGAAACACTATAGCTTCCTCGGAGAAGATAAAGAGAGTGTTCTTATTGAAATATCAAGAATATTGTAAAACAAAAGACATTCAAGATGAAATCTTTACTGTTGTGCAAAATGATGATGAAAATCTAGAGGACTACTTAGAAATATTCATGTATTTTACAAAGGTCAAAGCAAAAATTTCATTTAAGTACCATTAGAACCTTGTTATTACGTTGACTTATAGATGATGATAGGAATAATTTAAATTTGTTAGGACAAGGGGATATTGTTCAAAAATATTTTGATCAAATATGTGACTTGTGCAGGAAAGTCTCGAGGAATCAATATAGATCTGGTAAAGGAATTCAGAATAGAAATAAGAAAATCGAATCTATTGATGCTATGATTATTGTACTGGAAAATAAAATGGATAAAATGAAAATTGAGATAATGAATATTGTTAGCAAGAATATAGACTCATTAAAATTTCAGAAAAAACTTGTATAAGAACAAAAGTCATTGCCCATTTTATGTCCTAAATGTATAAAAAATTATCCTTTAAGAGAGTGTCGTCTTGATATAAAATAAACGAATAAATATGAGATTCTTTCAGAGAACCATGCCACAGAGAAATGTCCCTCCATACCTGGGCTGAAAGCTGTAATTGAAGGAGGGCAACCTGAACTCGAACTATTGTATGCTATGGGAGCATGAAGAAACTGGCCTCAGGTAAGTGCAGGTATGGTTCCTGAACTTCCACCACATTTTTTTGGTTATAATGTACATTCATATTCCTATCCCAACACTAGTCACTCTCAACATTGGCAGCATGGGAACTAATATCAATATGTACAACGCTCTCAATCTTGGCAACAAGGATGGAGAGGGCCAAACCATTCACACCATTCCTATATGTCACCTATACAGTCATACACACCTACATATGCACCTTACCCAATGCCTCAACCATCATTACCTTAGCTAAGTCAGCCTACACCACCATTTCCTTTACCTCCACTATTTTTTCCTCTTCAACTGCCTACCCAAACTCTAACCAATCGCAATAAAAATGTGGTACAAATGATCCATTCCATGAACCCGCTTTCATTATTCGGATACCAGTTTATGCCAGCTGGTGTTAATGATATCCAATTGAGATCGAGGAAGAAGGCTAGCTCATAAAAGAAAAAGAATCCCATGGTGATTATCAAGGAGAAAGTGGAGGAGGAAACTCCTGACCATTATACAAGAGGTGTCACCATTCAGCCTATCCCCATACCTTCCGAGTCTGCCATCCTCTTCCAACTGGCCTCCCCTTCTAGAGAGGCTAGTTGTGGAGAAGAATGACCCTATTCCTGAGTCTAGCTTGGCTTATGAGCTTAGGAACCTTTTCATAAAGGTAAATTTTCTCCAAGATATCAAAGAGATCCCCATTCGTACCAAGATCATAGGGAAATCTCCCTCAAGAAGCAAAGAAGGAGAATATTGGAGCCTCAAACTATTCAATTTGTTGGTAGAGTAGCAGAGTTGTTAACAGGATGTGTGTCCATGGAGAAATATATTGATCATGAAAACCTTGTTGTATCTATTCAAATAGGTGATTTCCTTGTCTCTAATATACTTATAGACCTGGGGGCATCCATTAATGTCATGACCAAGAAAACAATGGATCAACTTCGATCGTCCCATCTTTGTCCTACTCCCACTATGTTTGAATTGGCAGACAGATGCAAAATCATGCCAGAAGGGGTGTTGGATGATGTGATCATTTCATTAGATTCTTGGGAATATCCTGCGGATTTCATTGTGCTTCAGCCAAAGAATTCAGTGGGAGGGCATCCCTTGATCTTGGGATGACCATGGATTGCTACAGTGGATGCCTATATTGGATGCCATTTTGGTGACATGTATATTTCCCATGGAGATTCTAGGAAAAAGGTCACCTTGTATCCACCCGCTAGATCCATTCAGGACCTTCAAGATAATTTGTGGTTAGATTACAATAGTGATGAGGATACTTAGTCTATTTACTTGATACATAATTATGCTGAGTCCTCACAGGAAGGTGAGATTCGAGACTTCTTGAAAAATATAGACATTATGCCTAATTTTGAGCCATTGAGCCAAATATTTAGTTTATATTTTCAGGAGAGTCATGACTCTCATCCTTCCTCACCATTTTCTCTGACCCCACCGTTGAGTGCTCTTGAGCTTGATACCACTCTTGTTGTGATTCTTTAGGGAAAATCCTTCCATATCAATTCAGATCTGGACTCATCATAGAAAGAGAAACTTGTGAGCCTGTTATGAAACCATATTGATGCCTTTGCATGGGGTTATGAAGATATGAAAGGAATCCATCCTGAAACCTGTACACATAATATCTATATTCAGGATGGATCCCAACCTATCCGACAACCCCAAAGGAATATGAATCTGGCTCTAGGAGATGTTGTAAAGGAATAATTGCAGAAACTCTTGGATACTGATTTTATCTATCCCATTTCCGATAGCCAGTGGGTCTCTGCATTGGTATTAGTCTGAAAGAAAGATGGGAGATGGCACATTTGAATTGACTACAGAGAATTAAACAAAGCCACTCTCAAGTATTACTTCCCCCTTCCTTTCATCAATCAGGTGCTCGATACCCTTTCAGGTAAGAAGTACTTCTGTTTTCTAGATGGCTTTAGTGGTTATAACTAGATATAGATTGCACTCGATGATAAAGAAAAAACCACTTTTACATGTCCATGGGGTACATTCGCTTATTGAGTGCTTCCCTTTGGGCTTTGTAATGCCATGAATACCTTTCAAAGGGCAGTCTTGGGTATTTATGTTGACCTTGAGTGTGTAGAAATTTATATGGATGACTTTTCTCTGTTTGAAGATTCATTTCAGGAGGCCCTCAAAAATATAGAAAAATTTCTTCTTCTTTGCCAATAAGCCCATATTTCCTTGAATGATAAGAAATGTAGATTAATGTGCAAGGCAAGGGTGGTGCTTAGCCATCTTGTTTCTGACAAAGGTATCTAGGTTGACCCTGCTAAGATAGAGATTATTTTGAGTCTTCCTGCACCCAAAACGCAAAGGGAAGTGAAAGGTTTTCTAAGAATGCGGGCTACTATAGGAGATTCACTGATAAATTTCCCAGGATAAATACCTCCCTTTTCTAAATTTTAGCCAAGGATAGTGAGTTTTTCTAGTCCACATCTTGCCAACAATCCTTTGAGACATTGAAGGAAAAATTAGTACAGGCACCAGTTTTGAGAGGAGAAAAAATTTCCTTGCCATTTCATATTTCCTCTGATGCCTAAGATACTTCTACTGGCACAAATTTAGGACAAGAGGAAGACAAGCAATCCTATGCCATATATTTTATCAGAAAAAACATTTCACTTGCCAAATTGAATTACACAGTTACCGAGAAAGAGTTTTTAGCTGTAATTTTTGCAATTAATAAATTCAAGAACTACATTACAGGATATGAAGTATTTGTGCATACTAATCATTCTGCAATAATATATTTGATGAATAAGCCATTAACTAACGGTGGAGTGACTAGGTGGTTGTTATTATTACAAGAATTCAATACTACCATTGTTGATAGACCAGGGAAATCCAATGTAGTAGCATACTATCTTTTGAGATTAAATCATCCTAGTGAAGTAATTCCTGTTGATGATGAATTTCCTGACGACCATATTTTTTCTTTGTCAAAATATGCCCCATGGTTTGCTGACACAGCTAACTATTGAGTCACTAGAAAAACACCACCTCACTTATCTGCCCAGGAAAAGTAGAATATTATTCAGAAAAGTGTTGCATATTCCTCGGTTGAAGGAGACCTCTTTTACACTAGACTAGATCTCATTATCTATAGATGTGTAAGAGAGGAAGAAGTGTTTGATGTTCTAAAATATTCCCATGATGAACCTTGTGGAGGTCACTTCGCTGATAAGCAGCCTACATATAAAATATTACGCGCTGGCTATTTTTGGCCATCCTTGTTAAAGGATGCTAAACAATATGCCAAGTAGTGTGATAGTTGTCAGTGAGTAGGAAAGCCTAATCAAACAAATGAAATGCCTTTATGTTCTCAAGCTATGATTGAGCCTTTTCAAAAATGGGCCATTTATTTCGTAGGACCAATAAATCCAACGTCATTAATTAAAAAGCATATTTTGGTTTTTATAGATTTTGTTACAAAATGGGTAGAAGCTAAAGTTGTTTCTTTTGCCACAGAAAAAGTTATTGTTTATTTTATTTTTACTAAAATATTTACTAGATTTGGTGTGCCTAGAGAAATTGTTTCTGACAATGGTCTGCGTTTTATTTCTAATCTGGTACAGGGTGTGATGGAGCAGTACAAGATCCGACAAAAGAAATCTGCACCATATCACCCACAAGAAAATGTTCAGGCGGAGTCCACAAATAAGGTGATTGAGTCCATCCTCATAAATATAGTCAATATGCATCAAAAGGATTGGGCTAACATATTGTCGAAAGCCTTGTGGGCATACCAAATCACTTGTAGGAATAACACATGACACACACCATAGGAGTTGGTATATGGAAAACAAGTCTTGTTGCTGATAGAATTATAAATTAAGTCCTTCAGGATTGCAGTCTAATTGGGACTTGATTTCTCTGAAGCACAACAATAATGTCCCCTACAATTGAACGAGTTAGATGAATTTCGAAGGGAATTTTTTTAGCAGAACATATTAATCCCACAACAACACAAGAGGTGGCATGACAAGTCCATTTAGAGGGAGCAGTTCCAACTAGGTGATTTGGTTCTCCTTTATGATTCTAGATTCAAATTTTTGAAAGGGAAATTCCATACACATTATATGGGGCCTTACGAGGTGGTTAAAGAATTTGAGAATGGAGTGGTAGAGATCAAAAATATTGATGGATAGAATTCAGTATTCTTGGTAAATGGGCATAGATTAAAGGTATAGTTTCAGCCCCTTGCCAAGAAATATTTTACACAACAAGTCCAACAACAATTTGGGAAGGAAATGGTAGGTGGTAATACCAACCTTTTGAAGACATGATCTTTTCTTCTCCTAAAGAAAACAATAAATAAAAATGAAATGAAAAACAATGACAAAAATCAAATAATAATAATAATAATAATAATAAATATTTTTTCTGTAATTATGAAAATCAGTTGATTGACATGATTGTAGAAGGATCAACTTGAAAACCAACTTGCTCATAGGGAGATCAAAATTTCAATAAAAAGGGAATGTTTCTTTATCTTTATATATGTTGGCCGTCACCAAGAAGAAGCAGGTTCGATGAACTAAGCCCTTAATCATGTTTGGGATAGCTAGCATTGAGATTTTTACTCAAGTAACGCTTAATTCCCACTGCATTTACTTTTCTGGCACCAGTGCAAGAAAATTTTACAGGTAAAATTGTGCCCTTCTTCTATTTCCCATTTTGTAATTTTCCACTATTTTCTTTTCTCGGTCCCATAATGATTACCTTCCCTTTTTCTTCTAATATCTATCCCATTTTATTTTTTGAAATCCCTCTTTCTCCCTGAATTTTTTCCCAATCCCATTTTCATTCATCCCTCTCAGTGGTATTGTTCTTGGAATCCCTATCATAATGTTCCTTCCCATTCTGAAATTTTTTCCCTTTCTCACTTCTTTGCTCCTTGATGGATACATTATAGGATCTGATGCAGTCAGATCAAAAAGGCATGCTCATGAAACACCAAAGAAATGGTGAATAAAAACCTCTTGTACATTTAGGAAAAAATAAATTTCAATCGAGCCAAAGAAATGGGTTATATCAGAATTTTTGTGTTCCTCCTTTCTTCAACGTCCTTAGTATAGGTATGTGCATAATCAATACAAGAAGATCATTCCAAGTGCGTTGCAGTGCAAGAAAAATCAGTACAAGCATGCGTCTGACTGTAAATACACAGTGTAAGAAACTTCTTAACACAGTACATGAGTGCTTAATGTGAAATGATTATTGAAAATTATTTTTCCTACAGCTAAAGGATTACTATGATAGATCATACCATATATTATTTCCATTTTGATTATTAATTTGCATTATCATTTATTAGTTAGGAAGATATTATTAAAGTGAAATATGTTTGGGTTCTGAAATCTGATTTTTTTAATGAATGACAAAGTAGATCTTAACTGAATTATGTCATGGAGATAATGTGGAATAGTACAGATTTTCCATAACCCTTTGATTAACCCTTCTGAAAAGACTTTCAATTAGTCATTCATCATAACGATTACCTCATAACCCGATCATCTAACCGTTACACAGTCACTACAAAAGCCTCCACTTCCTCCAATTATTATCACTCACCTATGGGAGATTATGATGTGTCAGCATCCATTTTGAAGGGGTGTTTGTAATGATTAACAATGATTGGATAGACATAATTAATCAAGTGGTGGACGACCGGGTCTGTGCCATAAAATTCTCAACAGATCTTTGTCTCTTTACCATGTGAAATCAGTCTAAGACTTTGATAGGGAATTGAGGAGAATTCGAGTAGGATGGCACCCATGAGAAGTGAACCAACATCCTTGAAGGAAATTGAAGAGACCACAGAGTATAGGAATAGTCTTGCACTATCTCAAGAATCAGGATTCCTCTCATTCTTGTAGAAGTTCGATGGATATGATATGCCCATGGCCTTGTAGTTCGCGAAAATGTTTGAGGATGGCCGAGTTAAGGTTGAATCCCTGGAGTTAGAAGTTACAGAGGAGTCCATAACACAAGCCATGGGACTGTCCAAAATAGGGGAACATCGGTTTAAGAAGGAAAGGGTTGAAAAGAAGCATTGACGCCAGTTCGTGTTTGAAAGAAAAATGAAGGTCGATTGGAAGAAGGGAATTCCACACAACACCGTGATTGGTAAGTGTCAAGACCTTCTCTACATTTTGCAGAAGTTCCTAACCTATTAGGGATGGTATTCCCTTACATTTGTGTATCACTTTCGACTGTTGCTACATTTTGAGTCCGAGAAGCACATTAATTTCCCGCATTATCTTCTCTAGAGTTTGGAGAAGATGGAAAAAAGAGTGCAGAATGGGAATGAAATCAAGGCCAAGTATAGAATTTACCACCATGGGCTTATTGCAATTCTATTCAAGAAGGAATTGGAGGCTAAGGATATAGTATGTGAAACATTTAAAAAAAAATAATTGCACGAGAAAATCTGTTGGGAAGAGTGCAGAAAAGTTTGTCAGGACGAATGCAAGCAAGAAGCGGAAGGCAGAAACCCCTACCCTTACCAAGACAAATAACAAAAGAATACGAGTATAGGAAGAGGAAAAGGTTGAGGAAGGAATCCTGTCCTCGGAAAAAAGGAAGGTGACCAAGACCTCGACCAAGAAGAATTTTTCTTCTCGGTCAAGCTCCCCAATTCTTATAGATGAGTCACCTCAAGCTTCCCCTGAAAATAAAAATATCTTAGTCCTTGCGAATGTGTCATCCCACACTGTGGTAAGTGAAGAGCATAAAGAAAGAGAAGACGACATCCTTTTGTTGGACTTCATTCAAAAATTGAGGCAAAATAATGCAACCCCGAGTACAAGTAAGGACCCTCCAAAGGGTCTAGAAGATGATGTGGCATAGTATGAAGACCCCCTTGACAATTTTTATGAGCAGGAACCTGAAGCCCCTGCTGATGATTTGAATTAATAGGGTAAAGGCCCTGATGAATTGGATGAACAGGGTGTCAAAACCCCTGATGAGTTGGAGAAACATGGTACTGAAGCCCTTGAGAATTTAAAAGTGCAAGGTACTGAAGCCCCCACTACAATATAAGCGAAGGATTCTGAAACCCTAAGTGCCATGAAAATTCCTGACACAAAAGCTTTTTTTGACTTGATGCAAACAGTGGACAACCAAGATCATTTTGACCTTGGCGATGATGGTACATGCATCGAATCTGTTGTAGAAAGGGTGCCTCCACCCAGTGAGTTGGACACAGAAACCTATACCCTCTACCTTAGCACTCAGATAGCATACTTTGAACAACAAATCCATGATTTGGAGGCATTCAACTGAGTGATGAAAGAGAAAAATTGGTAGCAGCAGGGTACGGTGGATTTGGTTTCAGAGGTTAAGAAACATAAATGTGAACTAAAGTTATGGAAGTACTGGGCTTCCAAATGCTACAAGTGCCTCAAGAAGGTGACTAAGAAACTTAAGGATTCCTAAGAAAAGAAGCCAAAGGTGGTAACAACAAGAATTAACATTCTAGTGCAGGATTGAGGATGGCCCCTGTTTTGAAGATATTTTATAGACAGGTAAAGGTTGTGTGAGGACACACAACAGTTTAGGGATGGGAGGATGTTGGTGTCCCAAAATTTCCTATTTTTCACCCTTTTCCCATCATAAAATCCCAACCTTCTACCTCTGTTTCATCTCCTTAAACCTCTTTTATCTTGCACTAGTCCAAGGAAAGCTACTTATTTCAACAAATGTTCATTATTCATGTTTAGGTTTTATTAGGCATTTAATTAATTATTTTTAATAGACTTCATGCCTTTAGTAACGTCTTGTAACTTATGTTTACTATCTATAATTATTTTATAAGGTTAACGTATTAATCGTAATGTAGCTTGATCTAGTGCACGAAATATTCCTGCACCTCTGCCAACAAACACCTGTCCCGAGAACTCTGCAATCGTTCGTTCATGCCACAATGGCACCTTGCCATGATGCTCATATTAGTTGCAAATATCCGGAGATCAAACTGAAGCAGACGATTGTAAAATATTATGTTGAACATACAGTCCATGTCCAACGTTTTATTCACATCTTGATATAGCCGAAAGGCTTAATTTTGTAAATTCGTTTGGTGGGTTTGGCCAAGAGGCCTGATTTGGGAAATTACTATGTAGATTTTTTATGGCCATGAGCTGAGGAATGTATATAATGTAATCCGTAGGTAGGACTAGCAGCAATAGAATTTGATATAAATTATGATGATAAAGCTTGTAATTTTGTTGTCGCCCGTGTTTTGGGTCGAACTCGAATTTATTATGTTATTTGCTAAATTGAATTAATAGAACGACGCTGCGCCATGTTTGATTCATCCTACGTTTAAATTTCTATTTGATGTGTTGATTTAGCCATTGAAAAGTCTCATTTATTAATAGGGAAATGAGCTGGTTGGCTAGGGCCCAGTCAACCCAGTTCGTTTACCCCTTTCACTTTCGTTGCTTGAAAGGTGTGTTAAATTATTTAATTGCAGAAGTGTGGCTTGAGATAAGTTCCTTTTATTGCACGTGAATTTCAACTTTGTTAAGGTGTAAACGAATAAGTTTGTGTGAAAGTTAATTTTAGTTAATTTATGTCTGCAATTCCCTTTTCAAGATTTCTTTTGCCTGGATAGAGTAGGAAGTCTGATCCCACACCAATGCACTTTCTCTTCTGTACTACGTTTTTACATAGTTCATTTTACAGAAGGCATTTCGTTATTTTCCTTTACATGATTTAATTTATTTTTTCAAACAGTGTTGACATCAAAAGGAAGTGTCTCTGATATTTAGAGTTAAATTCATAAAACGATTAAATATGACTTCATAAAATACACGAAAATGTTGTTGCAGAGCCTTGATTTATTTCTGCACTTTACAGTTTCCAGGAAAAGGATTGACAATAATTTAAGTTATCATAGTGAACTTTATTTTCTAAAATAGTATCTGCTTTCATGCAAAGTACCTTTGACAGAAGTTGATTTGCTTTAATTTTTCAAAGCATGTTCTTATTTCAATTGTTTATTTACATTTTTCAAGGTTCATTTAATTAAAATAATTTTCTTTCATGGACAAGTGATTTCCAAAGTCTACTTACATTTGCAATTTATTTTATAGTTAACACGGTTCTTTATTTTATTGAAATCAATAACTTGGTGTAGGAAGCTCTATTCTGGTACAAGAACTAGTGTCTTGTTACAAGAACAGAGTGGTCTAAGCCTTTTGTCTTTGAGCCCCTACACGAAGACATAAGCCTTCAGTAAAAGTACAGCGTATACTTTTAACACAGATTTCTTGTTATTTGAGTTAACTAATGATATATATTAGGTTACAAATCTCACCCATTTTTGTGTGCACATGTCATGAATGTATCAGATTATGGAAGTTTATGTGAAAAACAGAAGAATATATGATTTATGAATACATAGGGATGATGCTAATAATACATAAACAATTTATGAATAGTTTACTTTCTATGTAAGAGACAACTATCCTTAGCAAGCATTTACATAGAGCTATAACTGGTAGTAGATGTCAATGTAAGGATTCAATGTAATTTCATAGATTTTTTGGTTTTTTTCCATTAGAGGAGGTACTTAGGCCACTGGAAGTTGTGTTGGAGAAGTGAGATACACATTAGTTTTTAACTTCATTCAAGTGAAAGGTGTAACATTTTGAAAATTCAATTTTTGGGTAGATATACATCATGTATATACCAAGAATAGAATTGGTAAGATCTAATGGTCAAGGTTGACATGTTGTTTAAGTGTGGGAGTAAGTAAGATGTGTAAGCTCGTATGATCCCACACAACACTACTTGAGCATGTTAGCCTCACAATTTTAATACACTTCTAGAGCCTTTTATTAGAATAATTAGATCAACATAGTTATCATGTTTTTCTCAATGGATAAGTATATTATAAACAAATTATTTGTGAGATATATAAAACATTATTTTAAGTATAGAATTAGATTGAATTTTGAGTTCATTCAAAAGTTAAAATAAAAAATTCTAAATTACTCATCCATATTAGACTCCCTAACAAAGTGCAGTACTAGATAAAAGCATATTTATTTAATGAAAAATAATATTTGAAGAAACATAAGTTAGTTAAAAATTAACATTCATATTGGGTATCCTTAAAAGGAACTTCAAAATTTAGGCTTCTTGTATTATCTCCCATAGTTCACCCAAGATGCAACAAAAATGGTGATGATGCACCATTAGACATCACCATTATAAAGGGATTCCAAGACAATTCATTAGCGATGACTAGGTGGAGTGGGCGTGAATTGAAATGATGTTGCTCAAATGAGGTAAGAAGCCAAAGCACCTACATTGTTAACTTCATTTTCCACCTACCTAATTCTTCTCTTAGAATCATGTTTAACCTCCATAACCAAGATGAATGTGAACTAATGTTTTTAAGCCACATTTTTATCAAAAACTTTCTCACAAGTTCCCATTCTAGATAAGGTTCCCCATAGGTATAAGCTTAGATGTAACAACATGCATGCAATGGAATGAACTAGACAATAAAGTAGGATAGCGTCTTCTATTTAAGCAGGGAAATGAAGACATGACATTGAACCATTTGAATTGATCCCTTATCAACCTTCATATGATTAAGGATGCAAAGTTTCAATGACTAGCATGCCCATGTAAATACTTACAGAGAATACTTAGTGGGATTTTGGCACCTTAGATCCATACCACACCATCATCATGAGAGGGGAATGTTATGTATATTTTATTAATTATTAGTTAGATATATTTATCTTAAGTTTTATTAAGTGAAAGGGCATGATCAAATATCATGCCTCTTCGCCAAGGGACACCTTGAGGCTATATTTAAAGCCTCGGTGATTCCCCATTGTAATCATCTCATCTTTTATCAACAATAATATATATATTTATCAAGTTTACCAGAGTTTTTACACTCCATTGGTATCATAGCGGTTGCTCTTCAGGATCTGTGTGATCACCCAGAATTAAGGAATTACAAAGAATTCCAGATTGCAGACTTTTTTTTACCAAGTGCTTGAGCAACAACCTTGGTTTAAAAAAATAATTTGCAGATTTTACTTTCCCCAATGCTTATTCCCTCACTACACTCACACCACAGCTCTTTCCATCTGAAGCTCATACGCTACGCTCACGCCCACTCACTCTGTTTCCCTTCCCTATCGATTTCTCATTTCAACCCACCCCCTCTGAGGCACCTGAATTTGGTATTCCTCTCTGTGGATACTGTCACTGTAGAGCTCATAAATTTAAGTTTTTTTGGAGCAGAAAACTCAGCCCTTTGAAACAGACATACTTCAGCTCCTGTGAAGTGACAATTTCGCCCTAAGGAGAGACATACTTCAGCTCTTGTGGAGTGACAATTCCAACCCAGAGAAGAGACATAATTTGGCTCTGTAAAAGTCAATTTCGGATCTGTGGAAGGACACAGTCCTAAGGCTATCTTGGACTGTGATTTCGACTCTCCTTGTGGTCTGTAGTCTCAGTGCTCTAGGACCAGTCTCAGCCCTCTTGAAGCAGTGTACTCGGCCTTTCTTTGGAGCTGACCCTCTGACTCTTGAGGATTCAAGTCACACGTCCTTCCTACACAGAGTTTTGGCCTTGTAACAGGATTATAGCAAACTCAGATCTGTAAGGTAGTTTGACCTTGAAGTGTGCAGACAGTTTTGAAGCAGCATTTGTGTATCTTTTGAGCAGAATTTTGGAGTTTTGGATCAGTCTCTATCCCTTTCACTACCCACATCCCGTTGATTGTTTATTCCGGTGCAATTGGATGACTTAAAAACCAATACCAACCGGACGGTGGCTTAATCAGACAAGCGGGCAACCGGCTATTCCTGATACTAGTTTCCCCACATCTTCCCATTCCCAAGCTTTTTCCCTGCATTTTCTCTGTCCCAAACTACCTACAATTTCGCAGAAGAGAGATAGGATTCGAGGTCAAACATATCGGACGGAGGAGGTGGCCCTTTTATTCCTGTGGAAACAAGAGGCGGCCATCGGGCGAAACTTTTTTTATTGGTCACATTTCTGTGCCAGAAAGTCTGAGAATTAAGATTGAAAAATATTTCGAGGAATTTTGGCTTTGTGTTGTATATTGCGAATCAATTTTCTCGTAAGGCCGAAAACAAGAGACTACACATCTCCAGTTCGAGTAAAACGTACAGAGAAACTAAGTCTGAAGATAAAACAAAGAAATTAAGTCCTAATTATTCGGTTAATTATTCGAAGATTAGTCTATACTAGAATTTGGAACACAATCTTCCAAGTAATCATATTCCATGACATTCAACACATCACTGACGAAATTCCGGCCGTCCACACTGTGAAAACTCCACGCTGTCCATAAAGTGTCGTGGCATTACTCCGATTTGGTCACGAGTATTTCAAAGCACAGGTTTCTTATTAAGTGAGCGGAACTAGCCACAGAGTTGCCCGAAATATTATCGTCGTGTTGTGTGGAGCCCTCTGCTTCACCACTCGTTGAACCGGTGCGACGTTTTAATTGGTGACAGGTTTTTTATCAAGCAATCGAGTTTTTTTTTTAAATGAGTGTGACATTTGAACGGGATAGCGTGTGACTGTTCGCGAAGGAGTACAACTGTACAGAAGATAGGTGAACAATTTTTACACTACATATAATTTTTTTTTTATATATATAACAATAATATATATACTATATAATTATAATTAATATATATATATATATATATATATATATATATATATATATATATATATAAACTATACAAATAAAATAATAATTATTATTATTTATAAATAATTAATTATTATTATTATTAAAAAAAATTTATTATTAATTTAATTAATTAATTAAATATTAATTAATTAATTAGAAAAAAAAGGGGGAAAAGAGAAAACTGGCAGAAAAATATTCCCCACCTCATACACGTTCAATGTCTTCATCAATGTCAATGGCCGAATTCCAGAAGAAATTGGTGGATCTCGAGAAATAGATCACTAATAATTCTGAAGAATTCAGAAAAATATTACTCGATCTTGAAGGTAAAGTTGCAAGGCACTCCAACGACATCAAAAAGATTCATGATATGAAAAATCGAATAGAAAGACAAATGTGGCTAAATCATCACGAGGCCACAGAAAAGAATAGCGAAGAAATGAACAAGATGACAGAGCATAGCGAAGCAATAAACAATATGACATAACTCTTCAATAAGCTAAATGATAAGATAGATAAGTTAAGTCAAACAGAATCCCCAATAT
Organism: Pinus albicaulis; assembly: GCA_034641835.2. Classification (NCBI taxonomy): domain Eukaryota; kingdom Viridiplantae; phylum Streptophyta; class Pinopsida; order Pinales; family Pinaceae; genus Pinus; species Pinus albicaulis. The sequence goes on from CM076582.1 coordinate 1,549,523,407, forward strand.
TTCCTAACATGGAAAAAAATCAACAAAACAATTCCGCAGATTCAGGAAACTCAGAAGAGCATCAAGGAAAGACCGATTCCCCACATCATCAAGAAGATAGTAATGCATATTTTCAAAATAAGCAGCTCTGGAATGCATTTGTTAATCAATATCCCCTTCTTGTTCCACCAGTAGCATACCAGCGAAGAGCCAAAATCGAGCTGCCCAAATTTGATGGTAATGAAAAAAATAGTGTTGCATGGCTTAGTAAAGAAGAAGAATATTTTGAGATTTATGACATTACTAGTGATGACGAAAAAATTAAACATGCTTCCATGAAAATGGAAGGAGAAGCATATAATTGGTATATGTGGTGGAAAAAGACAACGCTCGCTATCAGTTGGAGGAAATTTAAGGATGCATTCTTCAAAAGGTTTCAAGGCATAAAAGAAGAAAAGTTCTTTTCAACGTTTATCAAATTATGCCAAAAAGGAGATGTGGATGAGTACACTAGAGAATGGGAGACCTTGGCAACACGAGTACCCGGATTGTCGGAATCTCATCTAATCCAGTCTTACATCTCATGACTTAAAATCCACATACAAGAAGAGCTCGAACTACATGAAATTACGTCTGTAGAAGTAGCAAGGAAAAAAGAAAAAGCTACTGAAAAGAAATTTGAAAGGTTATCAAAACCAGAAAAAGTATATTCGAGACAAAGATTTCCTCAATCTGAAAATATAGGTGACACAAAATATGTCCCACCCCATGTTCATGAAGAAGAAAAATCTAATGTGGAAAAACAAAAAATGAGAGAGGGCAAGTGCAAGCGTTGCGGTGAAAACTGGAACCCTAAGCACATATGTGGTAATGGAAAAGCGAAAAATCTATACAGTTGTGAAGCAACTAATGGTGCTAAGAATAATGATTCATATATAGAAGGATTAGAAGATAGCTTAGAGTTCTCTCCAGGAATGGATGGCGAAACTATTCCGCAAGTGTCATTATCAGCTATGACAGGCATATCACAACCTCAAACCCTAAGGTTAAGAGGACATATCAATAACAACAACATAATGGTTCTCGTCGACACTGGCAGTACCCACAATTTTCTAGATTCAACCATGGAAAAAAGAATTAACATATTTACCTTCCCAATGCCTAATATGAAGGTAATGGTGGCCGATGGTAAGAAGATTGAGCAAGTAGGGAAATTCCATAAAGTCAAACTACAAATAAAAAACTTTCATTTAGAATCTTCATTCTACACTGTTCCATTACGAGGAGTAGATGTGGTGTTAGGAATTCAATGGCTACAAAATTTGGGTACTTATTCTGCCAACCATCAGAAGCAGTTTATAAGTTTTAAGTGGAAAGGGCAGAAACACAGGTTGTATGGATTCCAAGCCCCAGAAAATCAAGTCGCATCTTCATCTCTGATGACAAAGATGATTGAAACAAGAACGCCAGCATCTACAGTACAATGTCATCAGTTAGAAATGTTATCTTCAAAAGGGATCCACGAAGAGTCCCCAGAAGAAATGTTATCTTGGAAACACAAAAAAGTACTCCAAGATCTTCCCATGAAAGTGTCTCCCGATAGGAAAATCAAACATCCAATAGAAGTCAAGATAGGATCCGACCCTGTCAATATCAGATCTTGTCACTATCCCCATCAACAAAATATTGAACTCGAGAAGATGTTCCACGATATTTTTAAAATGTGGGAAGCAAGAGCTCGCCGCTCGCGAAAACCAGACATTCGTCAACATTGTCCATCATTACGTATGCTTTGAGGACAAAGCATCTTTAAGAGAGGGGAAATGTTATGTATATTTTATTAACTATTAGTTAGATATAGTCATCTTAGGTTTTATTAAGTGAAAGGGCATGATCAAAGATCATGCCTCCTCGCCAAGGGACACCTTGAGGCTATATTTAAAGCCTCGGTGATTCCCCATTGTAATCATCTCATCTTTTATCAACAATAATATATATATTTATCAAGTTTACCAGATTTTTTACACTCCAGGGAATGGAGTTTTTCTAGTCTCCTTTCCATCACACTAAACCAAACATTGAAACTCTAGTGTTTTTTCCTCGATTGGTATCTTTGAGGAACTTACATTTACCTTGATATCATAATATAGTTTATAATATGCAACTCAAATCTAATATATGTCTTAATATTTTCCACCCTACCTTCATTAATGTGTTGGCCTCTCAAAAGAGCTTCTCAAAAGGGTCTTTATGATGAGAATGAGATCTCCAAACACAACTATGTAATACATACCATAAACCCAAAATTACTGTAGTCCTTCTGAGATAAATATTACTTCCACTTTATTATTTATAGCAATGCCTAGCTTCACGATAATTCTATAACCTATATTTTATTAAATTAGAAATGAGTACCCACACCTCCCATCTCAAAAGAATCTTAAACTTTTGCTATATATAATTCTAGATGTTTATGTAGTAATATTTAAAAATTTAATAAAATAAAATAGATATTATAAAAAACTGAATATAATTATTCTTGCCAAACCCCTACGACATATAAATATAAAAAATCTATACGCGAGTCAATATATTTTGCTACATAAATATACTCTGTGTGTTTTGAAAATACTAATTTTACTATCCAATCATAACTCCAACGAACACCATAAAGCAAACAATCATAATGCAAAAACTGTTTTGGTCGGCCGACGTTGAAGTTGAATCGCAAGAAACCACGTTTTGATATGTATAAATACACAATCAATATCCATTAAGAGTGCATACCACATCAGTAGAAGATCGAACACATTAATTGTGACGTTATTTGCTACGATTGATCAAGACGATATTCATTTGCGTATCAACCATGGTAGGAGGTTATCAATTTTGCGTGGATTGTAACAGACAAAAAGAAACCAATGTTGATTCTGTCACAGCAGAGACCATGTGCATGGAATGCGGCCTGGTGGTTGATTCCAACAACGTAGACGAAACCTGTGATGTCAGAATCTTCGAGGACAACCATGATGCTCAGAGGATCGAACTCTCGGAGCCACAAGGGGCCTAGCGGCCACACAGATTGCAGGAAGCGGGTCGGGCAGCTTGGTCCGGTCAGTAATGAAAGTACTAAAGAGCTCCAGTGGTGGAGCGCACCCTTTACATCTTCAAAAAGTTTTGCAGCTCCAAGGATGCTCCGTTCAGAGGGAAAGACAAGAAGAAGATTGATGCCATACTCGTCTCATGTCTTTATAATGCTAGCAAACAACTCAGTCAGCAGAAACCCTTGGAAGAATGGTCGCAGGCTACAGAATTAACATTGAGAGATATATTCCAAGCTGGGAAGAATATTCAACCATTTATTCATGCAGACAACCCCTGTTGGAATTTCTGAGAATTCCAGAACAAACTCAAAGAGAATAATACTCTCTTTCTAACATAATGAAATTAAAACAAAATTTGCTTGCTAGTGGAAGATATTGCACACAACAAATTCTCTTTCATTAACTTAAAAAACTTGCTGGTGGAAGAGATTGCACACAACAAATTCTATTTCATTAACTTAAAAAACTATTACAAAAGTCTTCCTCTATTGAGGGATTACAAAAATATAGACTGCTACAATAACACAGTGATAAAAATCTCTGTCTCTGTTACAAAAAAAATATTGTTTTCTTTCTTCAACAACTACCTTCGGGCTCTATGTCTTTGTTTTTAACACTGTTGTGTATTCACTTTTTCTATTACACTGCCTCTCGGGGCTTTTTCATTTTATATCGTAGCACATATAAACCAACATAACATAAATACTTTTTTTTTTAAACAAATCTATAAAAGAAATAAACCTACATATAGGCTTGTGGGGCCCACAATACAAAAATGCATATACATAATACTCCAAGGTTTAAAACCTCTGACGCGCGGTGTAAAAACATTAAACATATAAGAAGAATAAAACAAACTCTTCCGCCTTCACAACCTTCCAGAATTCAGAATGATATTTAACCAAAATGCAAACAAAGTTTCCATTACAAAATTGGGTGTTGACGTAGGGGTAAGTTTTGATCCAACAACTTTATCAACCGGTGTGTATAAGGTTTCGGGTCCGAAAACGGGTTGTCGGTATGGGCCTAAAATAAAACCCGAAAGATTTATCAACTGCGGCTTAATCAAACTTCAGGTCCAGATTTTGGCATTGCGAACCGGCTCCAAAACCATGCGAGCAAATAAAACACTTCCATATGTTTCTCCGAGCTAGTGGTGGGACCACTGCTCCCGTGGGATGTGGGGACCGCCATTCTTCAAAAAAAATGACTCCCGCGTACAAAAAACAAATAAAATGCTTTGTCTTCAATGTAAACTCTGTTTTCTCTGTATACAGCTCTGTTTTTCAAAATACAGAGGACTGTAAGGTTTTCAAACTGAATCTGATTGTTCAATGAATTTAGCAAGTGGCTCTATGACAGAATTGCTAAAACAAAAATAGAAAGTGGTGCTGGTGTAGAGAATTTGATGTTAACACTTCAACACTCCCCCTTAAGTTCAACTGCTGGGTTATCAGTCATACCCATGCATTTCCTCAAATATTCAAAACTCTTCTGCCCCAATGGCTTGGTCAGAATGTCTACAAACTGCTCCTCAGTTTTGCAGTGTTTCAAAATAATTGCTCCATTGTTCACTAGCTCCCTGATGTTGTGAAACTTAACATCTATGTGCTTTGTCCTTTTGTGAAAATCAAAATTTTTAGACAATGCTATGGCTGAGCTATTGTCACAATAAATCACTATGCCTTTTACCTGTTCTTAACATAAACTCCTCAGCATTCTCCTCATCCACACTGCTTGACACGCTGATGCTATAGTGGCCACATACTCTTCCTCTGCTGTAGATAATGCTACAATAGGCTATTTCATAGAAGCCCATGAAATGGCTCTTGAACCCATGTGAAAAACATAACCAGAAGTATTTTTTCGGTCATCTACACTTCCAACCCAATCACTGTCAGTGTATCCAATTAATTCCAAATTGTCTGAAGTAGTATATAAAATTCCATACCTTTTAGTTCCTTTAACATACCTCAGAATTCTTTTTGCTGCTTGTCAATGTGCTTCTTTTGGCCTCTTCATAAATCTGGAAATTAAACTAACAACATGCATAATATCTGGCCTAGTTGCAGTCAAATACATGAGGCTGCCAACTATGCTTTTGTACAAACTACAATCAAAATCCTTGCTGGTGTCCTCTTTGCTGAGTTTTAATCCCATCACTGTGGGAGTAATTGCTGCCTTGCAATCCTACATGTTAAATCTCTCCAAAAATTCATTCACATACTTTTATTGGGAAATAAAAATTTTATTTTCATTTTTCTTTACCTCTATTCCTAATAAGTATTTCAGCAAGCCCATATCAATCATCTCAAATTCATCTTTCCTGACCTTTTTAAATTTTTAACAAGGTAATCATCATTACCTGTAAAGATCACATCATGAACATATAACACAACAATCAACATCTTACCATCTTTCTCCTTGATGTATAAGGTGGGTTCTCTCTCACATTTTTCAAACACATTCTCTAGTAGATAGGAATCTATCCTACTGTACCATGCTCTTGGTGCTTGTTTCAGCCCATAAAGAGATTTCTTCAATCTGCACACTTTGTGCTCTTGGCCTTTGTTCTCATAGCCTAGAGGTTGTTCAACATAAACCTCTTCCATTAACACTCCATTTAAGAATATTGATTTCACATCCATTTGGTAAAATTTCCACTTGTTTTGTGCTGCAATAGACAACACTGCTCTCACGGTTTCCATTCTTGCAACCGGTGCGGAAGTTTTCTCATAATCTCTCACATGTTGCTGCTTATATCCTTTGACAAAAAGTCTGGCCTTGTGTCTTTCAATATTACCTTCAACATTTCTTTTGGTCTTGTAGACCCATTTAACTCCAATCACTTCCTTACCTTTTGGAATTTCAACCAAATCCCATGTTTTATTTCTTTCTATGGCATTAATTTCTTCATCCATAGCTTCTATCCATTTCCTATCCTTAATAGCTTCTTCAAAATGAATAGGATCATCAACATGAAAATATAAAGAAAACAAAGATTTCATACCTTCATTTGCTGCCTCTTGCTCATAAATTTCATTTAAATTTCTAAACTTTGTTCCTCTTTCATTTGGTGTACATGTGCTTGAAGTAGCACTCAAATTTGCTCCTTGTGTTGTTCTTAGAGAAGCACTCTCATTAATTCTCAAGGGTGATCTTACCCCAGCTTGTGGTGTTCTTTGCTGCCCTTGTGTTGGTGATTCTATTGAGGGATGTATTTCAGCCATCTCTTCATCATTTTCATCACGAGACAAACTGTTTTTAACATGCACTGTTTTCTCAATGCTTCCACCCATGCTTCCTCCTCAATAAACTGAACATCTCTGCTCACAATAAACTTCTTGGTGAATGGGTTATACAACCTGTAAGCTTTGGATTCTTCACTGTATCCAATAAAAATACATTTCTCCCCCTTGCTATCCAACTTCTTCCTTAGCTGATCTGGAATGTGTGCATAAGCCACACAACCAAAAACGTTCATGTGGGTGACTCGTTTTATCCCACTCCAAGATTCTTCTGGAACTCTGTTCATGACTGATTTTTTTGGGCATCTATTCAAAATATACGCTGCACAATGTACAACTTTAGCCCAATAATCATTTGTCAAATGTTTTGCCTTTAGCATACTCCTTACCATATTGATGATTGTCCTATTTTTCCTTTCAGCAACTCCATTTTGCTGCGGAGTGTACCTTGTTGTAAATTGCTTGTGTATGCCATTTTCTCTGTAAAAACGTAGAAATTATTTAGAGATGTACGCACCTCATCTATCATTTCTAAGGACTTTGATATGCTGCCCACTTTGGTACTCCACAAGTGCTTTGAAATTACAAAATTTTTCAAACACTTCACTTTTATTTTTCAAAAAATAAACCCAATTTTTTCTTGTAAAATCATCAATAAAAGTTAACATATAGTGGCTGCTTGCAAGTGATGGTGTTTGCATTGGTCCATATAAATCTGAGTGGACAATTTCTAAGGGTGCTTTTGCCCTTATGCTTCTTTCGGATGGAAAACTTTCTATGTGTTGTTTGCCCAAGATACAACCTTCACATAGGCTGTTCGGTTTTTTAATCCATGGTAATCCTCTTACCATTCCTTTCGTATGTAACAAATTAAGACCTCCAAAGTTGAGATGTCCAAATCTCAAGTGCCATAACCAATTCTTGTCCTTTGATTTTCTTTGGAAAGCCTCTTGTGTCACTACTGCCATTTCTTCTCCATTCTTCAAATTTGCCCTCATCTTGAGAGGGAACATCGTGTTCCTTGTCATCTTCACTTCAGCAATACATTGTTTGCTTGGTGTTTTATATATGATAGTGCATACATCCTCTTCAAAGAAAACATTGTACCCCTTTTGAACAAGTCGTCCAATACTTAAGAGGTTACATTTCATTCTAGGCACATAGTAAACTTTTGATATGGTTTTCTTTTCTCCTTTCCTTGTTAAGACACCTACATCTCCTTTTCCCATAGCAGGGACTTTAATATCTATCCCTAATGTGACTTGAGACTTCACATTCTCATGTAACATTGAAAACATATAAATGTTTCTTGTCATATGGTTACTACATCTTGAATCTAGAAAACATAAATCTTCACTCTTTTCCTCAGCCATATTACATGCTAAAAAAAATTTGTCTTAGCTGATATTTTCTCTAGTGAAATTTGCACTGGGTCTATTACCCATATCATTCTGCTTCTTCCTACATTCATTTTCATAATGCCCAAATTTTTACAATAATGACACTGGACATTGTATTTGTCATACCTTTGTCCATGAGCATGTTGTTGTCCACTTTTTTGGCTACTGCTTTGGCCTTGGTTCTAATTTTGATTGCTGCCCCTTCCTTGAGCATTTGCTGGGTTGTTTCTTCCTCCTCTGTTTTGGCTTCTCCCTCTTCCTCTCTTGTTTCCTTTGCCTTGACCTCTTCCTCTTCTAAAGGACATTTGGGTCTTGAAGGCATGCTCCAAAAATGAGTTTTCATTTCTACCCAATCTCTGTTCATGTGTCATGAGTGATGCATGAAGCTCATCAACTAAAAAGTTTGAGAGATCCTTTGTCTCTTCTATCGTGGTGACTATAACACAAAACCTTGAGGATAAGCTCCTCAAAATTTTCTCCACAATCCTTCTTTCTTCAAGTGTCTCTCCATGAGACCTTATCCATGTGACCATTCCAATCACATGTGTGAAGAACGAGTCTATGTTATCAGACTCCTTCATGCAGAGAGTTTCAAAATCTCTCCTCAGCAATTTTAGTTTTGTTGTCTTCACTTTCTCCATGCCTTAATAAACTATCTTGAGAGTTTCCCATGCTTCTTTGGATCTCTTAGTTGCTGTTATCCTTGGAAACACACTCTCATGTACTGCTTCATACAAATAGAAGAGAGCTTTAAAGTCCTTCTTCTTATTGCTCTTCAACAAGTCCTTATCTGCCTGTGTTAAGGCATTAAACTCATTTTCATCTACTGGCTCTTCAAAACCATCCTCAACAAGTTCCCATAAGTCTTGAGAGGAAAACAGGGCTCTCATAGTGATTGCCCAGTAATCATAGTTTTTCCCATTAAATTATGGGAGCTGAGCATTACCAATACTCATGCTTGTGCTGGCTCCTACCATGCTTGCACTCTGAACTATGCTTGAAACACTTGACTGTGAATTTATAAAATTAACTGACTGTCTTCAAAGAGTAACACAAAAAATCTGTCTTGAGAATACCTTGGATTCTTTTTTACTGATCCTTCACTCTGCTAGAGAAGCTGCTGCAATAAAAAATCCTTCCTTCAGCTTCTTTGACACCTTCAAAAATCCTGGACTAGCTCTAATACCATGTTGGAATTTCTGAGAATTCCAGAACAAACTCAGAGAGAATAATACTCTCCCTCTAACACAGAGAAATTAAAACAAAATTTGCTTATTGGTGGACAGAGATTACACACAAAAAATTCTATTTCATTAACTTAAAAAATTGTTACAAAATTCTTCCTTTGTTGAGGGATTATAAAAATTTAGACTGCTACAATAACACAGTGCTAAAAATATCTCTTTGTTACAAACAAAATACTCTGTTCTTTCTTCAACAACTGCCTTCGGGCTCTTTGTCTCTATTTTTAACACTGCTGTGTATTCAATTTTTCTATTACACTACCTCTCGGGGATTTTTTATTTTATATCGCAACAGATATAAACCAACATAACATAAAGACTATTTTTTTTTTTAAATCTATAAAATAAATAAACCTACGTATAGGCTTACAGGGCCCACAATACAAAAGCGCATATACATAATACTCCAAGGCTTAAAACCTTTAACGCGCGGTGTAAAAACATTAAACATGTAACAAAAATAAAATAAACTCTTCTGCCTTGGCAACCTTTTGGACTTCAAAATGATATTTAACCAAAATGCAAACAAAGTTCGCACTACGAAATTGGGTGCTGACGTAGGGGTAAGTTGTGATCCGAAAACTTTATCAACCGACGTGTATAAGGTTTCAGGTCCGAAAACGGGTTGTGGGTACGGGCCTAAAATAAAACTCGAAACATTTATCAACTGCAGTTTAATCAAAATTCGGGTCCGGATTTTGGCATTACGAACTGGCTCTAAAAATATGCGAGCAAATAAAACACATCCATGTGTTTCTCAGAGCTGGCGATGGGACCACTTCTCCCGTGGCATGTGGGGACCGCCATTCTTCAAACAAAACGACTCCCGCATACAAAAATAAAATAAAATGCTCTGTCTTCAATGTAAACTCTGTTTTCTCTATAAACAGCTCTGTTTTTCAAAATACAGAGGACTGTAAGGTTTTCAAGCTGAATCTGATTGTTCAACGAATTTAGCAAGCGGCTCTGTGACATAATTGCTGAATCAAAATTAAAAATAGGCACTGGTGCATAGTTGTTGAAGTTAACACTTCAACAACACCAATTACCTTCCCAACCCAAAGCCCCTGCGAGTTGAAGTTTCCAAGAATGGTGGAAATGGAGTCCATGAGAATAGTACGTTATTGGATCTGAATTCTCTACATTACTTGACCTATGGGCTAAAGGCTTTCATCTCTCAACTCTGCCACCTTTTTGGATTTTAATTTAGCAAACACAAAATTGCGGAGGAGATGGAGACAGAGGTGGTGAAGTCTCTGAACATGAGGAGGAAACCAGCGTTAATAGTTGGATTTATTGTATGGCTTTCCACTTTGCATGATGGATGGGAAGTTTATAAGAAGCTTTTGTCAATGAATTCTATGTCAGTTAAGGTTTTGCGTGAGATGTACATAGAATTGTTTCCTCACTTGAAATACTTGGTTCCCACAGGTAGGTTCTGTGAGTTAAAAGAGATCATTACTAAGCTTCGATCGCCATAAATTACCCTTCAGTTTAAAGAAGAACCTCTCTGCCTGATGTTTTACATTCATCTTTCCTTTAATACAATTTTTTATTTGTAAAGCCATTAGTTTGATGTTTATAAGGTTTTAGCTCATTCAATAGTATTACGGCTGACCTGCTTAATTTAATTCTTCAGCATAAATTTCATTAGACAACTGCTACTTCTACTTTAAGTCCTGAATATAGCGAACTTTTGTTCTGGTAGAATCATGGGAAACGTCGTGTCATATTTAACTTATGATTGGAAGTGTATTCCTATGGGACTTCGATATGTCGATGTGAAATTGAGTATATGTTTTACTATAATTTTGATGGAAAACTATTCACTATAAATGATGGTTTTTCATGACTTAGTGGATGAGTTAGTTGTAATGTCAGTGTAGCTTCAACAGAGGAATTAAGTTACCATGGATTTGAATATAATATAGTGATGCAAAAAATTGTACTAGTTTTATTGATGATGGAGATTTGCAAAATTTATGGACAAAAAAAAAAAAGCATAGCATATAAATGAAGAGCATGGAGTACTAACCATAAGAATCATAAAAATTCATTATAGTATACTAAAATTTTATCAACATTTTAAATTTTTGATAGAATTTATATTTCAAAAGCCAAATAAATGTGAATCTAGTGATGTGTTCTTAGATTTTGAAACTCTATAATTGGTCCATTGGTTAAAAAATAGATATACCATTATAATAGTATTTTACTCATTATATCACTCTTGGGGTGACTTATGAGATGAATAGTTAGATTGGGGGAGGAGATTGGGACCTTGCTCATGATAATTATGTAACGAGTTATCATGTGGGTATATGACATACTCGTAGTTTATAACCCACAAAATAACCTAGAAATTTTAGTAAGATTATGAAAATATTTGGCAAAGATTTTCAAAAATCTCGGTTACAAGTGTTAAACTTTAGTATTTGGGCGATCCAAGGGTTCTTGATGGTGCTAAATCCATTTCCACCATAAAAAAACGATTCAAACACTTTATTTATTTATTTTTTTAATATTTTTAATATTTATTAAATTTGAAAGTAAATTATCCTCAACCAAATAGCTTCACAAGATGTTGTACACAAAACTTTATATTCTTCCTTAGTACATGACAAAGTTACAATAGGCTGCCTCTTGTTTCTCCACGAAATAGTATCGGATCCAATACAAAAAGCATAACCTATAATAGATCTCCTATAATCTGGATTACTAACCCACTCTGAATCTGAGCAACCTATTAGATCAACATCAAATGAATCAGTATACTTTACCAAAATCAGCTGTTCCTTTAATATACTTGAGTACTCCTTTTGATGTTGTCCAATGATTTCCTATAGGTCTTTCCATAAAGTGACTTAGAAAAGTAACAGAGTATCCGAAATCAGGTTTGGTTGTAGTAAGATAGTTCAAGCTTCCCACCACTTATCTATACATTGTGCCATATACCCCCTTTGAGCCATCATCAAAATGAAGTTTCAAATCTATTGCATCCGAAAAAATTCATTATTGAATTAATCCATATTAAACCTTTTAAGTGCTTGTCTAACATACTTACCCGCACTAACAAAATTCTACTATCTTTAAATTTGTGTTTGTACAATTATTTACACCCTATGTGATCTTTTCCTTTAGGAAATTCAGTCAATTCCCAGGTTTTGTATTTAATTATAGATAGATATTCTTCCTCCATTTATTTTCTCCACTTCATGTTCATTAGCTTCATTAAAAATAATAGGTTCTATTATTCAAAACAATACTCATTAGGGAATAATGCTTATACCATTTTTGTAGGCGCCTCTTAGAGATTTGGTCTACATGGGTCCACAAGAATTAAAATGCACAAGTTCTGATACATCTATTCTTATTCTATCATAATTAGAGGGGAATTAATATCTATGATTTTTTCCTAATTCAAAACCTTCACAAGCAGCATATTCATTCTTTAACATATAGAGTCCTTTAGCCATACTTTGTTTCTACAAGAACAATAAATCATGGTAATTGACGTGACCAGACCTCTGATGCCAAAGGCTTTCCGTTGACATAGTTGTAGAAGTTAGATATTGATGACTTTTTCTATTAACATAAAGCTTGTACATGCCTCCAACTCTGAGTGTTGAAGCAACATGTTTGCAGTGATCCAGCAAATCTTTCACTGTGCAATGTGTCTTCAAGAATTCAACCTTTAGATTTTGATCTTTAATTGTAGACATAAAGATAAAAATTTCTTGATCCTATGGATATACAAAACATTAGGAATGTGCCTGAAATTTCCATTTGTAATTTTTACAGGAATATCCCCACATCCCTTCATCTGATGTGGCCGATCATCTCCATTATAGATATTAGCACCAATGCATACCTCCTTGAAATTATCATACAGAATCCTCTTACATGTCATATGAATAGAAGCTCCAGAGTCCACAAACCATGTATTGGAGTCATTCATTTCAACATCCACTGCAAATTTAGACACAAACAACTTAAGACTTTTGATATAAGAATTCATGGCTTCTTCTGCAAAATATCCTGACCATCTTCTATTTTTATACCTAGATTCATCACTTTTCTTCTTATAAAAATCTATAACAAGATGTCCACTTCTACCACAGTAAAAAGAATTTATTTCAGAATCATTTTGAATAGATGACATACCTTAATTTGGTCTTGAAATGGTCTTTTTTGAGATAGACTTGCACCTTTACTTCCTTCTCCTTGATTCCCTTTAAAGATATTCTACTTTTCCATATGTTCTAAGTTTGAATTGACAGGAGTAGTCAAATTCTTGCGCTCTCTTCCACTACACGCATACCCTCCCAACTATAATCAACTCGGTTCTTTCTCTTGCAACAAGACTCGTAATAAACCCTGATAGTCCTCTACATTCCATTTAATGTGATTTTTTAGAAGATCGAAAGATTGCATTTGTTGAGATTTTCTGTTTTGAATAGAATAGGCAAAAATCTCAGTAGGTGACAAAAATTAGGAATTTGTTGCTAGATTAACTCCATTTTGTTGGGAGGGAGTTAATGCTAGCTAAATTTGAGTTGAGAGGATTTATGAGGCTGTTAGATTCTCCTGCTATATAACAGGTCTCCATACGTTTTTTTTGGTGAGAGTGTGTGAGAATTGTAATCTCCTGTTTGAATTAATAAAGACTGCCAATGCCCTATTGTGTGGACGTAGCCCAGGAGGTTTGGGTGAACCACGGTAAAAACACTATGTCTTTATGTGCTTGATTAAATCTGCTGTGTGTTAATTGTTTAATAAATTCCGCTGTGATTATTCCAACAATTGGTATCGGAGCGTGTTGGAGGAAGTGTCAGCGTATTGTCGTTTGTCGTGGGGAGCATGTTTGCTTGCGCGTCGGTGCACCGCTGCGTGGTGGTATATCCACTGCTGCTGGTGCGTTGGAATTACGTGCTGGAGGGAGCATAGAAGCCCAGTGCACTGTGCAGCACTTGCAGGCTTTACAAGCGACAACTCGTGGCCTTTTGTCTTTTTGGTTCAGTTAGCTGTGCGTCGGAGCTTTGTTGGAGGAGCGCACAGTGGAGGAAGGCGCTATTCAACCTGCGCGGTGGAGGTTTGTTGCATTGGTGCTGCGTAGAGGTGTGCGTAGAGGTGCACGTGCGTGGAGGTGGAGCTACGGTCAAACGATTTTCTATATGCTACGGTCAAACGATTTGAATGCAGTTCAGTGAAAAGGCGTGGCAGCGTTGACAGGTTTAGATCGATTTTCGATCCGAGATCGTTTTTCAATTGCAATCAAGGGGCCCATGGTTCTTAAGTCGATTGCCATTTTATTTGAAGTTTTTTTTTGAAATCGATTTGAAGTGGAGGCAGCACCTGAAAACCGTGAAAGATCAATGCCGTATTTCATTTCAACGTTTTTGAAATGGGTTTAAAAACGATTTTCTGAAGAGTCGATATGCCTTTGAACGCTGGTTTAAGTGAACGCTGCATTAGAGGTGAATTAAAAATCGATTGAAAGCAAATGCCGTGACAGAATGCCAGGACAGAATGCAAATGCCGTGATGCCAGGACAGAATGCGAATGCCGTGAGTGACTTTTAAGCCACCGTTTTTTTAAAGTTTTTATGGATCAATTTGTTATGAATCGATTTGTTTTGAGTGGTAGTAAAAAATAATAAATCGATTTATATGGTGGTGGTTTAAAAAAAACAAAAATCGATTTTGAATCTTTTGGTAATTATTAAATACCAATGCCAATTGCATATGGTATGGAGTGTAGAAGGTTATATTTTAAATCGATTATAATGGTGGCATGTTTTTAAAAAACAAAAAAAAAATTAAATCGATTTGTATTAAAAGGAAAGGCCCTTTTATATGGTAAAGGGTAAAGTTTTTTTCTTATGAAGTCCTTTAATACTGAGGCATTTCATTAAATCAATTTTCCATTTAAAAATCTATATGCCATTTAAAATTGATTTTTCCTTTGAAAATCAATATGGCATTATGTGAAGGTTAAGGGCATTTTTTATTAAGGTGAAGGGTGGCATTTAAAAATTGAATTTGAATATACCATTTGCATATGGTATGAAAGCACAGACATATAAGTGCATATTGCAGAAATTTGTATGTGAAGTACAAAGGGCAGATATCAGTTTGTTTTTAAAGGCATAGGCAGTGTTTTGAGATTAACTTCATTTAAAGTTTTTTGGAGATTACTGTGTTTTTTGCTGAAACAAGATGGCGAAAACTCAAAGTGTCCGTTTTGAGAACGATGTGCTTGGAGTCTTGTTGTCTAAGGCTGAGGAGACGAGGAAGAGGTCGAATGCAGACACCTCTACATCAGAGGTAATGATGGCTAGAGGTCGCTCGAGAGAGAGACACTCCGGGGGAAAGCATAGCGACTCTCGTTCAAAGTCTAAAGGAAAGAAGACAAAGGTGAAGTGCTGGCATTGTGGGAAAACTGGACATTTAAAGAAGGACTGCTGGAAGCGACAGCAGCAAACTTCAAAAGCAGATTCTTCGACAGAGAAGAAGGAGGAAAATGCGACAGATACAGGTTCGGCATCTGGTTCATGTATGAGCGACGAAGTGTTGTCTGTTAATATGTCAAATCATGATCAACATTGGTTGTTAGATTCCGGTGCATCAAACCACATGTGTATTCATAGAGAATGGTTTAAGACGTATAGATCTGTTAATGATGGAGTCGTGTACATGGGTAATGATGTCACATCTAATATTGTGGGGATTGGGAGCATACAACTGCAAATGTTTGATGGCACAACTAAATTGTTAACAGATGTAAGACATGTTCCAGACTTAAGGAAAAATCTAATTTCACTGGGAGCACTTGACACGAATGGATATAAAACTGTAATTCAAGGTGGAGTTATGAAAATCTATAACGGTATCTTACTAGTAATGAAAGCTAAGAAAGTAGGAAATCTGTTTCAGTTAGAAGGAAGAACAGGGTCAGTTCATGTGTCTACGGTGTCTGAACATGACAGTAGTTCCATTCGCCTATGGCATCAAAGGTTGGGCCATATGAGCAAAAGAGGGTTGAAAATTTTGGCTGATCGCAAGTTACTTCCTAATCTAAGGTCTGGAAAGTTAGATTTCTGTAAGCATTGCTTGTTTGGAAAACAAAGTAAACAAAAATTTAAAACAAGCAAACATACTAGTAAAGGGATACTTGATTATATTCATTCAGATGTTTGGGGTCCAGCTCCTACAGCGTCATATGGTGGTTCGTCGTATTTTGTATCATTCATTGATGACTTTTCTAGGAAGGTGTGGGTCTACATGTTGAAAAGGAAGTCTGATGTTTTTTCAATTTTCAAACAGTTTAGAGCATTGGTAGAAAACAGCACTGGTAGAACAATAAAATGTTTAAGAACTGACAATGGTGGTGAGTTTACTTCCAAGGAGTTTGACAGCTATTGCAAGGATGCAGGGATCGAGAGACATAAGACCACGGTTTATACTCCTCAGCAAAATGGAGTTGTTGAACGCATGAACAGGACTCTTCTAGAGAGAGCAAGGAGTATGCTGAGTAACGCCGGGTTGCAGAAGGAGTTGTGGACGGAAGCTGTGGCTACAGCTTGTTATGTGATAAATCGGTCGCCATCAACAACGATAGACTGCAAAATTCCGCAAGAGGTATGGAAAGGACACCCTTGTGATTATTCTAAACTCAGAGTGTTTGGTTGTGATGCATATGCTCTAGTGCCTAAACATCAGCGAACTAAGTTAGATCCAAAGTCTAAAAGGTATATCTTTGCTGGGTATGGTGTTGGAACAAAGGGATATAGATTGTGGGATCCTACTACCCGCAAAATCATCATCAACAGAGATGTAAAGTTTGATGAATCCTCTCTTGTACAGTTAGATGTAGACAGTAAATTGAAACAGGATGATGTATTTGATTTTCAGCACATTCAGTTTGACAACACTTCTAATGATAGTCATGATGACCATAGTTCAGATTCTAGTCATGAACAGGTTTCAGAATCAGATCATGAACAGGGTTCAGATGTAGGTCATGAACAGGTCTCAGATGGTGATCAGCAAGAAGTTCCTACAGGTGGTGGACAGCCAATTGCGAAAGCACCAGAAACAGCTTTAAGGAGGTCTACAAGAATAAAACGTGCTCCGAAAAGGTATGATGATTATGTTACTTCAGTTGCTTTGATCGCTAACGACAATGAACCTCTGTGCTATCAGGAAGCAATAGAAGGTTCGAATAGTGACAAGTGGAAAGCAACCATGAAGGACGAAATGATGGCCTTGAGTAAGAACGGCACGTGGGATCTGGTTGAGCTTCCGAAAGACAGGAAAACTGTGGGGTGTAAATGGGTTTACAAGCTGAAACAGGGTGTGAATGATACAGAGGACAGGTACAAAGCGCGACTGGTCGCAAAAGGGTTTTCTCAGAAAGCAGGCATAGACTTTCATGAGATTTTTTCACCAGTTGTTAAAATTGTTTCAATTCGAATTGTGTTAGCTTTAGTTGCTTTGTTTGATTTAGAGTTACAACAACTAGATGTTAAGACTGCTTTTCTACATGGAGATCTAGATGAGGAAATTTATATGGAACAACCGGAAGGGTTTGTTCAGCATCGCAATAAGAAATTTGTCTGCAGGCTCAAGAAGTCATTGTATGGTCTGAAGCAGTCGCCTCGACAGTGGTACAAGAAATTTGATTCTTTCATGTTGAGTCGAAAATATATAAGAAGTGAATATGATCATTGTGTTTACTTTAAGCAGTTAAGTAATGGCATGTTCATTATCTTAGTGTTGTATGTTGACGATATGCTTTTAGCAAGCAAAAGCATTGATGAAATCAACAGGTTGAAGACTCAGATGGCAAGGACATTTGATATGAAAGATCTAGGAGCAGCAAGACAGATTTTGGGCATGGAGATTTTCAGAGACAGGAGTAATGGTAAGCTGTGGCTATCACAACATAAGTATGTTGAGAAGATACTTTTGAGATTTGGTATGAATAATGTGAAGCCTGTGTCAGTCCCTTTCGCTTCCCATTTCAAGCTTTCTTCGGGTTTATGTCCTAATACATATGAAGAAAAGGATTATATGTCTCGAATTCCATATGCCAATGTAGTAGGATGTTTGATGTATGCGATGGTTTGTACTCGACCAGATATTTCACATGCAGTTGGGGTTGTCAGCAGGTACATGGCAAATCCGGGTAAAGAACACTGGTCAGTAGTGAAATGGGTGCTTCGATATCTGAGAGGCACAAGTGATTATTGTATCACTTATAACAGGAACAGTGAATATGTTTGTGGATATGTTGATTCTGATTTTGCAGGTGATTTGGATAAGAGAAGGTCAACTTCAGGGTACGTCTTTACTCTTGCAGGTGGAGCTATTAGCTGGATGTCGAAGCTACAAAACATTGTTGCTTTATCCACTACTGAAGCAGAATACATTGCTGCTTCGCATGCTTGCAAAGAGGCGGCTTGGTTGAAAGGTTTGCTTGGTGAGTTTGGTAGGTTACAGGACAACATCAGGTTACTTTGTGATAGTCAAAGTGCAATACATTTGGCTAAGAATCCGGCCTATCATAGTAAATCAAAGCATATTCCAATTAAGTACCATTTTGTAAGACAAGTTATTACTGAAAGGGGAGTCTCTCTTGAAAAGGTGCATACAAAGGAAAATTGTGCAGACATGTTCACGAAACCAGTTTTGTTGGAGAAGCTGCGTTGGTGTTTGGCTTCTCTTGGCTTGCAGAAAAGATAAAATAATAAAGAACAGGGCATCAGGCTAATTGTTGTCAAGGTGGAGATTGTTGAGATTTTCTGTTTTGAATAGAATAGGAAAAATCTCAGTAGGTGACAAAAATTAGGAAATTGGTTGCTAGATTAACTCCAGTTTGTTGGGAGGGAGTTAATGCTAGCTAAATTTGAGTTGAGAGCTGTTAGATTCTCCTGCTATATAACATATAGCCATACGGATGTTTTGGAGAGAGTGTGTGAGAATTGTAATCTCCTGTTTGAATTAATAAGATTGCCATTGCCCTGTTGTGTGGACGTAGCCCAGGAGGTTTGGGTGAACCACTTTAAATGGCTTAAAACATCGTGTCTTTATGTGCTGACAACTGCCGTGTGTTATTTGTTTAATGAATTCCGCGCCGTGATCTCCAACAAGATTTTGATTCTCGTATATCGACCAACTTATCTTTCAAGTATTTGATTCTTGAAATAAAAGCACTAACAAATACATTTTAATATATAGGAGCTTACTTTTTAGTAAGAGGAATCAATTTGTATTTTTCGTCTCATAGAGATTTTTAACTGTAGTCCAAGTTTCAATGCAATTTTTACAGTCACGCATGCGAGAGATTATATCATCTTTAACAGAAATCATTAATAGTACCTTTGCTTTGTTCTCCTGCTTCTCCCACTCTGAAATCAATGTAGTTATCATGCCTACAACATGTTTTATTCTTTTTCCTTTATGATGGTCCAAGCGCCATAACCTTCTGGAAATGTCCACAACTTGAATTTCCAATTAACATAATTGGATCCATCCAATATATTGGCCTAGTTCAGGCATCCCTCTACAAGGGGATCAACCATATTAATAAAAAATCCCAATTTTCAATAATGCCTAGCTTCTTACTTCATGAGCACCACTAGTAGTTGCATGAATCCCTTATCAACATATCCATAGCTCCAACAATGACCATGATCCACCGATTCAAACAAAAAATGAAATGAAGCTAAACCAGTTTATAAATTTCATAATTCATTATCTCTGCACTTTTCCTTAATAAAATTTGCACAAACATTTGCACCTTTTCTTCATAAAATTTACATAAACTACACATTTTATATTACTAGAACCTACATAAATTGGCTAACTTTTTCATAAGAAAAGTCATGTAACATTCCAAATATGTGCACTATATAATTGACTAAGGGTGTGTAGGTTAGCTCTGACATTTATTTTCTTAATAAATCTCAACTTAGCTCACCTCCACCGGTCCACATCGATCCATGTAAAACAAGATAGTGATTAGATCATCCTCAAACAGACAATGCAGCCTTCCAATGTGATCACGCTACTCCATGCATAAATATGAAAAATCTTGACTCAGCCAACAAATACTCACACCTACACTTAATAACCTAGGAGGCTCCATTCTCACCATTCTCTCTCATCCAAAAATTCTCACCATATCAATCTCAGTGGCAAGGGCTCTACTCAACCTTGACACTTTGATACCAACTAAAATAATATGAATACAAATCGAATTGAGAATGAAATCCGCATCTCTCACGTGAGGAGCACATGAGGCTGCCACAATGTTGCATTCGTTAATAAAATAATAACAAGTACATAAATATAATGGTTACGTTATGTTCGGGAGATCACAACAATCTCCTAGAAAATAGGATCTAAATCTAATCTTAGAAAAAAATCAAAACAACATTTCTCCATTATTCCTAAGTGTAGAGAATGAACTTATCTTTGAAGATCTAGTAGCCATGAAATTATACCTTTATCCTTTGAATGATTTGGACAATTTGCATGCAAAAAACCAATAGTTCTAAGTGGGAGAACATGTGAGAAGTAACAAATGATGAAGTAGATGTGAATAACAAGAGGTGTGTGGAGTAGGAGATGTGTGTAGAATAAATGATGAGCATAGCAGAGGGTATATGCGAGAGAATGAGTGTGTAGAGCGAAAATCAAGGAATACAAAATTTATTCAGCACAAATGAAATTTGGCTGAGATTAGATAGAGTGTTTCACTAGTAAATTTGTAAGAGGGGTGATTTATATTTTCTTGGAGGGTTCAATGCGAGTCATTTTTGAATATATATTCAAACCACCTATAAACATTTGAAAATGTAGTGTATCACCTTGTTTTCTATCTTGGTTTAATGATAATCCCGGTAATTTTCATTTTAAAGGCAGAGTTATTTTTATTTTATCATGTTTATTATTTAAACTAAATAGTGTGGAGGATAGAATGATGAATTATGGAATTAAATTTGATGTTATGAATAAATGTCATGTTTGGTAATTGTACAGGAAAGAGGACATGAGTAAATAGAGACTTATTGTTATTATAGACAATTGTAAAGTGGTGAAGTCCATATGGTGGATCTTCTCAAACCTTTATCCTAAAAATATAAGGAGAAATTAATTATGATAATGGCATCACCAGAGAGAAATATTGTTGGAGAGAAATATTAAGCTAAATTACTATTAAGAAAATAGGATAATGGGAAAGAAATATTATGCTAAATCTTAGATGGAGAGAAATCATATGTTGGATGAAAAGTAAAAGAAATCACAATTAAAGAGAAACACATGTTTTAAAGGAAAAAGAAAATTATTTTTCCTACTAAAAATATACCATATGTAATTATAGAGTTGTATACCCTAAAAGTAAGGCGTTTCTAAGAAAAAACTTGTTGTGAAGAATTATAAAAAATACAACTAAGGAATACATAAGAGTTGTTATTCATATAGGTAAGAAGTTTGACTATGGGGGGATTTTTGGTGGAAGCTAGTTGGTTGGTTGGAACATGCTCTCTCTCATAGGACTACAAACAAAATATTATGGTTAGATAATTTTCAATTGTGTTATTAAGTATATCTATGGAAGATTTTGTGAAATATTTTTATATTATGTGTGTATATATCATTAGATATAAGTGTGTGTTTGGTTGAAACCAAAAAATTATATATGTGTTTTTATGTTTGATAGTAACAAAAATATTTGATAGGTCTATATATTAGATATGTTAATCGACATATGCATAAAAACGTCACCAGAAATGCTACAGAAGGCACACATATTTACTGCCTATGCATCATAGTCATATTGAATATGTTATATAAGAAGAAATATTATTCAGAAAGAGTATATTTATAGTTATGTAGAGAAAACATGGTAGAAGTTGGTTTTATTTCCACAATTTAATTTCAACAACATGCTTTTCCATGGAAGTATGTTACTCAAATACAAGAAAAAGTATGTAAAAAATTGGAAATAATAAAATATATTATTGATCCAAATGAAAAGGTTTATTTAGACTACATAGATGTTGAAGAGAAACTAACAAGTAGACAAAAGTTGTACCAGAAGACATTATGGATATGTAAGAGCAGCTTACTTCAAATCCATGAAATCTAAGCCTTATTAATTATAGATAGGGAAAGAAGACATTAGGGATATGTAAGAGAAACTTACTCCAATTCCAGTAAAGCTAAGCCTTATTAATTATAGATAGGAAATATGGATTAGAATGGACTAGTAAAAATTTCATGTAAATCGTATGAGGGTTTTTTTTATATACTTTATTAATACACTAGTAAGTTGGTTAACAAAGATAAAGTATCACTGATGTGAATGTAGATATCAAAGAATGAGTTGTAAATAATTACACAAGGTGTCTTTTTTTGAAATTGATCAGGCTAAGAATTGTCTACCTTTCTCATGTCCAATTGAAATTTGATTTTTTGCTATTTTGACATGGGTGAACTTTAACTTAAGAAAATAAAGTAATTACACATCTTATTGTAAAATAGACCATTTTTCTAAATAAAATCTGCTTACACTGAAGGTGTCCTGTTTTGAAAAGTGTTAGGCTAGGCATTGTCTACATTTTTCATCTCTATTTCACATTTGTCTATTTCTATGTTTCACAAGGGTCAATTTTAACTTAAGAAAATAAAGGAATTACACATATTATTGTAAAATTGACCATTTTTCTAGATACAATTTTCCTATATATAAATGGATTCTATATATAATAATGAGGAACTTGTCATAGATGAACTTATTAGAATTGCAATAATCTCAAATCCGTAGGAAATTGGTGGGTGGGGAAACTCTTGGCATGAATGTAGTTTTTTAAATTTATTAAAAGTAATGGATCATTTTTCTAAATAAAATTTTCTTATGTATAAACGAATGTTATAGATAATAATGAGGAACTTATTAAAATTGGAATAGTCTCAAATCCCTAGGAAATTGGTAAGCAGGGACCCATCTTGCACAAATATAATATCTTAATTTATTAAAAGTCAATGCAACCTAACAAACTCTATAATACACTATGGTCACAAATAATTTTACATACATAAATAAGGGCACACACACACACACATAGATATATACAGAAAGAAGAATACATAAATCTATTTGCATATTTGAGCTAAATAACAGATGAGATATGAACACCAATTAACATACAAAGATACACACACCCAACTAAAAGTGAAATAGAAACAAAAAGGGATAAGAAGAAATAAATCTCAAATTCATAAATGCAATAGTTTGATATTTCTTGGTTTTAATATTGTCTTGACGAAGATCAAGGCACCAATGTTCTCACAATGGGTTGCTTGGAGGTCCACATTAACCAGTTATGAATTCTGATCAATAATTATTAGGTGCATGATAAAGATTTAACCTCCATGAAATATTATAGAATTTTCATAGTAGTATACACAAATCAATGATGGGGATTTATCTATAAAGTAGTTATGTCTTTTTTATGGGTTAATACTTCTCTTTATTTCCTATGTGCAATTACATTTTTTGTGGGCGAGTACGAGGACCTATGTTAATGCTTCTTCTCAGTACCTTACATGCTATAGCTTGGATATAATATGTATATAATATTTTGACATAGTTGTATGACTCGAAAAAAATGATTTAACGAGGTGGTTCGAGAAACATATGTCAGATAGGCATTGACACAAGTGTGAGACTATTGCAAGCCTAAACACATTTTCTCTTTCATCCTCCAGCCTTTAGGTTGTTGTCTTCCCTTTCCTGCAACAATTTTGCAGTAACATCATAGGCATGTCTAATTCCTTAGGTGTATCTTTCTACCTGTAGAGGTAATTTCTAGTTATATAAGCTATTTAATATGGATAAATATGCATCGTTTCCTACATTAATATAGGTAGTATGGTAAAGATTTCCTAATTATGAAGTATTAACTTATGAAGTATATAGTTAATTGAAAGGTTTTAGGTTTAGAATTAATTTAAAAAAATGAATATATTATGAACAAATTTCAGTATGGTGGTCATAGTAAACCCATAATTTTTTGTATTAAATGAAATTATAAAAATAAGGATTAAATTCCTTTGGCTAGTTTGAATTGGCCACCGTCAGTAGAAATTAAACATGATATGTTATAATTCATGGTTTCCCCTCATGCCTTAAAGACGAAAAATGAAAGAAACACTTGTTAATGGAATAAGAGTGCATTTGCACTTCATACAAAAAATATATATATAATTAAGTTTAATATATAGACTACACAATGGTGTGTCAACATAAGTAGCCAAAAGTGAAATACATATGTTACTAAAATATATATTGTGAAATTCATTGAGTGACCTATGCCAAAAATATTGTAACTATGTATATGGAAATTTGGTGCAATATAAATTATATATGAAAACAACTTTTATTGAGAGATACAAAATAATTTTAAAATTTCATATACAAGTGCGAGTGGTCATTGCCTACTCGATAGAAATAAAAGGAAATTAAGGTCACGAATGACCTTTAAATCATCTTAATATTACCATAAGTAAATTTTATGCCATGAATGGGAAACTATGATCCAAATCCACATGGTATCCCTATTGAAAGTAGGGGAAAAATAAATAATAAAGAATGGCTCAGCCACTGCGCAGGTCCCAACCTGTATCAAAGAATGTCGAAATTAAGCCTACCGCTATCCGCGTGACTTAAAATTTACGTGTAAAGAACAAGGGAATATATTTAATAAGAATAATGGTAACTATGTTAATGAGAGTATTGATGTTTCGATGCATGGGTAACTATTAGACAAAGTATTCCTTATATTGTAGGGTTTTTAGAGAAGCCATTATGAGTCTTTGCAACATACAACGTATTCAAAAAAAGAAAAAGAGAAGTATTAATCCAACACCAAAATTAAAAATGACCTTGCCGAGGGCAGGGATTATGCGAAGTCATGGATTTCAAGTCGAATGAGAGTTCTCAAGAAAAAATGACAAGCGTTTGAGCTCGAATTTGATGTAGTAGGAAGGAATTGGCGATTCCAAGAAAATTCAATGTAAAACCCATAAATGATTGCACATATGTTTTTAGGAAAAATTGTTCACTCATTTGTACACAACAAAATACACTCGGAGTTAGTAAACAATGTGTAGAGGGTACACTTTTATCACAAAACATTATGAAAGTAAAAAATTCAAAAGGTTTTCCCAAAGTTGATTTAAAATATCTACTCTTTCACGTGCTTTAAAGATTTTTTTATTTAATAGTCGTGAGGGTCATTATAAGCCCATTCAACACCTCAAGAAATGAATTTGCTTCAAAAAAAACTCAATCCCTTGACATGACAAGTTTGTCATTCAAGCCTTGAGCCTTAATGGAAAGAGGATGGTAGCTCTCATCTCATTTATGAGATAAACATCCTGATTGATGAGCCCAAGGAGGGAAGAAGTGTTCCAAAATTATATAAAGGCAAGAACATGGACATACAAAAAAGATGAAGTTATGCATTTTTATGCTGCCAAAATTGCTCCGAAGCAATCAAGCATACCAAGGCAAGGGTAATTCTAACATTTGAGAGAGTTTTTTTTTCTTTCTTGAGAGAGAAATAGCTTGCAAAGAGATTCAGAAGGGGGAATTCTTGTTGAGAGCACCATTTCTCAATCAACTCTCCAAGTTTCAGTGATATTCATTTGTAACTCTTCCACTACAAACAATCATTACAAGGAAAATGCCTTCTAGCACATGTTATAACAAAGGTTTTTAGTGTTATACAATTGGAAAACATTTTTAGAAAAACCTCTACTACAACATCTATTTGTTTTAGTGGCTTTTTTAGCAAAGTTGATAATGGAAATTCATCACAAATAAAAAAAAAAGTAGGTGGCTTAAGGTTTTAGCGAATGTTTTCTCAACAATGCACTTATTGGAAAAATCGCTCTTGTGCACTACCATTATAAAATCAATTGTAGTATTAAGTTAAATAACATCACAGGGACTAGAAAGGAATGTTACGAGCATGGATGCATTAACTTTATAAAAGCATTGATGCTTTACTAAGAAAAGTGCGTTGGCTCGTACAATTTATGATACCATGCATTGAGGCGTTGAATGCTAACAACACCGATGCCTAAAAAGTATACCACCACAGTGCTTTTGTCTTCTAAAAACGACCCAAGTAGTACATTCCAGGCAGGGCACAAAATAGGGAAATAATTCTTGTAACCCTTGTGCTTTTATCTTCTCCAACACATCATGTTGTTATGTGTAACAATGAATTGTTTTTGATGAGTTGTATAAAAGTATTTGCTCACGACTAATATAAAAGAATAAATGTTGTTAATTTATGCAAGGAATGGAAACAATATTTTGGAGCCTTGGGGAGTTGGTTTTATGAAATAATTGACGCTTTAATAATAATGATGCACCGGGTCATACAATGTATGATACCATGCACGAGGGCGTTAAATGAAAAAAACAGTAGTGCTTGAAAATTTTAATGCCGCGATGCTTATATGTTTGCAAGGCATCAGTGTTGCACCTTTCACAAAATGCAGTGGGGTAGGAAAAAAATCTTGCAATACATATGATTTTATGTAAGTGCATGATATGTATATATTCTCGTTGTGTATTTATTTTATGGACACACAAAAATTTTGTATGCACGAATGCATTGGGATACCTGTTTTACTACTATAAATATCATTGTTGAAAAAATCATATTCAGAGAAATGCACACTAACATACGATGTCCTGGTATCCATTTTCTTTTTTTAAGAAACATCAATATGTGGCAGTGTAATTATTTTAATTTTTTAGATGTGTTATTCATCAAAAATCAAATTATATCTTATAACATTATTCATAGAAATTAATTTTTTACTAGTGAATATGTATATGATGATTGAATCAATTTATTATATCCTCATATTTCACGTATCTTCAATATAATACTGAAACATCCACATATTTAATTAGTGGTGTAACATTTCACAGTGACATTGGAAAATGCAATAGAATAAATTAAAATGTATTTTACTATATATGAATAAGGGGATATTTGTCATACAAAATGACATAGTTAATCGTAACCCCTTGTCTTTCAATTGAGACACTATTTCCATTATATCAAACAAATTGTCTAATTTTCACGAACACATATTTCAACAAAAAAAACTTGTACTGATATCCAACTACATCATCATTATTCACTCGAATAGTTTTGAGTTCTCAACCTACTTCCATGACTTGGGTTATTTGGACGAATGTTTTGTTGATTGCTCTTTTTTTCATCTTCTTCAAGTTCTCTCTACAAGCGGGAGATGAGGATACACTCAAAGGGTTCTAGGTTAGCCCTGCAGAAACCCAAGAATTCCTGCAGACTTGCTCTGCCGCGACAGCACAAATCCGACCCGTGCACAATGACTGGCGACCAACCATGGCTACAAGTTTGGGGGGGGAGGACACCCCCCCCTGCAAACAATGAAGGAACCCATGTCAATCCCGACCAAAGCAATGAAACCGCTGACAAAAAGTAGGAGGCGGCAACACCTCAGACGCTGATTACGCAAAATCGGCAGGACGCAGTTGCTCCCACATCCTCCACCTGCAAGCCCATCACTCCAGAAAGACCCAAGATCGACTTGCCAAGCCATCATATAAACGCTCAGATCCAATACATGAGGAATCATGCCCTCATAGGAAAATTCATCGGCTTCTAGCCAACCGAAAAAGCTCTACAAGGATGGATTGCCTCCAAATGGAAGCCCAAGGGACACGTTTCGCTCCATCTTGGACCGAAGGACTTCTTCACGGCCGTCTTCAACTGCATTGAGGACTGAAATAGGGTTATGGATGAAGGGCCCTACTTTTTCAACTCAGCCGGGTTATATCTCAGAAACTGGGTGGAACGATTCAACCCAGATAAAGAAAATTTCAACTGGGCACCAGTTTGGATACGCTTATACTCGATGCCGCTTGAATACTGGGATGAAGACTCACTCCAAGAAATTGGCAAAGGACTAGGAGAGTTTATCAGGATAGTAGAAGAGACCAAGCTCCAAAGATACACCTCATATGCAAGAATCTGTGTCTACATGCACTTGGACAATGCCCTGCCTGATGCGGTAAGTATATATCATGATGATTTCGAATGGATCCAACCTTTAGACTATGAACATGTTCCATTGAGATGTCGCAGGTGTCACGCTCATGGGCACTTGTTCATAGACTTCCCCCTTAACTCTCAATCTTAGAATAAAGAGGTCGAAGATAAATCAGAACAAGATGGCTTCACCAAGGTTCCTTCACGTAGGAAGCATAGCAAGAAACCCTCAGTGACGGGTAAGAAACCTAATCCCTCCTCTAACGCTCCTTCTACCAGCAATAGCTTTGCCCTTCTCTCCAACTCGGATCCGGTTTCGAAATCCAACCATATCTCTCCTGACCCCTCCCTTAAACCCTCTGCTCCTTCAGGAATTCTCGCTCACCCTGGCCCCATCCAATCTCAGAATGAGAAGCTTTCTAGTGAAAATTCCATGCCCATCTCTTCCCCTGAAACCAAACTTCTGACCTGGCACCCCGTAATCATGGACATTGATGATCCAAAAGCCAATCCTAAAGATACAAATGAGGAGAATCCTGGCAGCAGTCAACCGAACTTCATGGAAGAGGAATCAGAAGGATTAGACCTTGGGGAGCTTAACATCTTAGGGCTAGAAGATGCTTGCAGAAGAAATGACTTTGAAAAAATCAATCCACATCAAATTAACAAACTTGAAATGGCCTTAACTAGAGTCCAATAGCAAAAGAAACTAGGCATTCAGCTGGGTAGCCACTGGGACAGCCTAAAAGTCACAAAAGAATCCAAGAAAAGGGGTCGAAAACCAAACTGGCAGTGCACCATCACTCTAGGGGAAATTTTGGTGAACTCAGGACGATACCCAAAGTTAACAAGGTTTTTCAAACCCCTTGCAAATAGTTCCCCATGAAGCTTATCTCATGGAGTGTTAGAGGGCTCAATAGCCCTGGGAAACACAAGATGATCAAAAACATGATTCAGAAAGAAAGACCAAATATTCTCTTTCTTCAAGAAACAAAATGTAATAGTGAAGCACTAGGCTCAATCTTATCCAAAGCTTGGCCTAGTTGTAGCTCGGTTGCAGTTGATGCCTCAGGTTCTTTCGGAGGACTTGCAATAGCTTGGGATACTCAGTCCATAACATTAGCAAACTTTCATGCAGCGCATAATCTTGTTCAGGCTACTTTTCATCCCATCGGAACAAACATACATGGGCACCTTTCAAATGTCTATTTTCCCCAGGACCATGCGAGGAAAATAGCACTTTTGAACACCATGGAAATCCTGAATTCTCACAGAACCTATCCTCTTTGGATTGCAGCGGGGGATTTCAACATGATTACCAAGATGGAGGAAAATACTGGCGGAAGGCCACGATTGGATCCAGAAAGTTCTCATTTCAAAGACTTTATAACCAACAATTGGCTAATAGACCTCCTTTTCTCAAACGACTCCTTCACATGGAACAACAAGAGGACAGGTAATCACTAGATCGCCTCAAAACTTGACAGATTCCTCATTTCGGACAACGCTATCTATTTGGGAGGGGATCTTTCGGCTTCGATACTTCCGCTGGTAGGCTCGGACCATTGGCCCATTTCGCTTCATTGGCAAAATATTGGCACTCAGTTCAAAAAGCCTTTCAAATTTGAATTCGTCTCGCTCTCTCATCCCTCATTCAAATCCATGGTCACTAATGCTTGGAACAGTTTTACTCCTCCTAAAGGATCGAAAATGTATCAATTCCAGCAAAAGCTTAAACATCTCAAATTGCTCATCAAAAATTGGAACTCCTCTATCTTTGGGAACATATTTAAGGAGATAAAGATTCTCGAGAACAAAATGGAAGAAACTCAACAAAAAATCATACACGAGGGAAGAACAGATTACCTAGCTTCCAAAGAACAGGAACTACAGAAGCAGATGGAAGAGAGGTGCAAGCACGAGGAAATCTTGTGGAAACAAAAATCTAGAATACGCTGGCTAAAGGAAGGTGAAAGAAACACAAAATTCTTCCACAGGTCTACAGTTCAACGAAGAATGCAAAACTGCATTTCCCACATCACCAATAAGCAAGGAGAACAAGTGGAGCAACATGAGGAGATCGAGCAAGTACTCCTGGATCACTTCAAAAGAATACAACAAGAAGAGTGCACTATAGAAAGGTAGCGAACCATCGAAAAAATCTCCCAGCTAATCCCTAGGCTTGTTACCGCAGAGCACAATCAGATGTTACTACGCCCAGTTTCCCTTCGCGAGGTTGAAACAGCGATGGCTCAATCTAAGGATGGG
Organism: Pinus albicaulis; assembly: GCA_034641835.2. NCBI lineage: Eukaryota > Viridiplantae > Streptophyta > Pinopsida > Pinales > Pinaceae > Pinus > Pinus albicaulis. Next base: position 1,549,553,782 of record CM076582.1, read on the forward strand.
AAGGCGCCAAGACTCGATGGTTTCACCTCAAACTTCTTTCATCATTTCTGGGATCTCATCAAAATGGAAGTCTGGCAGCTGGCCGAGGAATCAAGAGCTTCCCATTGGCTTCTACCCTCTCTAAATTCTACTTTCATAGCTCTGGTTCCAAAGGAAGAGCACCCAAGCACTCCTGAAAAGTACCGACTCATCGCTCTCTGCAATGTGATCTATAAAGTCATATTCAAAGTCATAGCCAACAGACTAAAGCCTCTTCTTCCGCCTCTTATTTTGCCAAAGTAAACGGGATATGTGGAGGGAAACCAAATAATGGATGGCATTATCTTAAATAATGAAGTTATACACTCCCTCAAAAGTGCCAAGAAGCGAGGTATGCTCCTTAAAATAGATCTATCTAAAGCTTTTGATAAATCATGTTGGCGTTACATTTAGCACATCTTGAGTGCTTTTGGCTTCGACGAGATGTGGATAAGATGGATAATGAGCCTCATCTCGACTCCCCTATATTCCATCCTCATCAATGGTATCCCCTCCACTCCTTTTTCGTCGTCTAGAGGCATTAGACAAGGAGACCCTCTTTCCCCCTTTATTTTCATTCTCATGATTGAAGGCCTTAGCAAACTTATTCATCATGCTATCCAATCCCGGCAGCTTCGTGGAATCTCCCTTCATGGCTCTCCCACTACAACCCATCAACAGTTTGTTGACGATAATATGCTCTTTGGCTTCCCTTCTGCCCAAGAGGCCCGCTCCTTTAAATCCATTCTAAACCTTTTCTTTGTAGCCTCTAGTATGACCGTCAATGAATCTAAATCCTAGCTCTTCTTTTTTAACACTCCTCCTCTGACCCAAGCCAACATAGCTCGAATTCTTGGTTTCTCAATTGCTCACCTCCCTGCCAAATACTTGGGTGTGCCTCTCATTGATACTGCCATCAAGAATTCTTCTTGGAATCTTCTATTGGAAAAATTGGAAGCCCGACTCTCTTCTTGGACCTACAGAGCTCTCAATTTGGCCAGGAGACTCGTCCTCATCAAAGCTATTTTGCAATCCATGCCCCTCTATCTCTTTTCTGTTCTTGCTGCTCCGAAATGGGTTCTCAAACAGATCAAGATTTTGCAACGTCGATTCCTTTGGGGATCTTCAAACCAAAACAAAAAATGGGCCTTAGTCAACTGGAACATGGTTTTCTCCCCTAAAGATGCAGGAGGACTCGGGCTCAGGGATCCTCTTCAGAGTAACGAAGTCATGGGGGCCCGTCTGTGGTGGAATTGGCTCTCGAATCCTCACACACCCTAGGCTAATCTATGGATAGCCAAGTATGCTAATAATAGACCTCCTTAAGACCTAATCAGGCTCTCCCCAGGAATCATTGGCTCCCTTATATGGAATGCAGCCAAACAACATTTTTCTCTCATATAGAAACACAGCTTCTGGGAAATACGCAATGGGCACACAACCAGATTCTGGGTAGACTAATGGCAACAAAACCTAGAGCTGACTAATACTCTCACCCTCATCAATGGTAGGAGAATCGTTGGTCCGGAAGAAGTCAAAGTCAGTCAGTCCTGGACACCCACAAACTGCAATGAATTCAGACAATGGAAGCACCCGACTCATATCATTCCTCTCACTCAGGACAACACATGGGAAGCTCTCAGTGAAGAACTTCGACGCAGGAAAATCAAATGCTCGGAGAAACCATATATTCTTCGATGGGGATACTCGACTAGGGGCATGTTCACTACAAAAGAGGCCTTCTCTCTCATGCATCCGGTCCCTGTACCATGTGATCCGCTTTGGAAATTTGTCTAGGCTCTTGGTACCTAGCCAAAAGTCTTAACGTTTCTCTAGTTACTTAGTCACAAAAAAATCCTCACTTGGGACAACCTGCTCAAATGAGGATTCTGTGGTCCTTCACAATGTCCAAACTATGAGCAAAGTAATGAAACGATCCAACATCTCATGTTCTCCTGTAAGCTAGCTAGCACTCCATGTGAGAAGATTTTCTTTAGGTGTCAAAAAAGAAAACCGAATGGGGACTTAACTAATATCATGTGCTACTGGCCCAGACATCCTTATAGCAGCTCTATTCTTAACACTCTTTAGCAAATCATTCCAGGTCTTCTCTTTTGGTCTCTCTGGAAAGAGAGAAACAAGAGAATCTTCAAAAATCAATCCACTCCCTTGGACATGATCTGGAACAACTTCAGTAATAATCTCCAAGAGTCTCTAGCTCTACATTCCTGGTAGGATGAGGATCTTCCCAAACAGCCAAAGGAAATTGCCATATGGCAAAACTGGCAGCTCAAAATCTCGATCATTCCAAACTCCAACACACGGAGGACACCTGATTCCCAAATCCACTAGACTCCTCCACCTCCAGGAATATTCAAGATGAACTTTGATGGAACCTCAAAAGGTAATCTAGGACCAGCTGGCTTTGGTTGCATCTTAAGAAACTCCCAAGGAGACGTCCTTGCTATCTACTATGGCTCTATTGGTTGGGACACCAACAACTCAGCAGAATTGAAGGGGCTTTGGCAAGGGTTGAATTTAATTCATCTCCTCAATCTCTCTCCTATCATCGTGGAAGGGGAATCCCAGATTATCATCAGTTTAGCCAACCAACTACTTTAGGGCACCAGTTCAGCAAAAGTAGCCACTAGTTGGAGAATGGCTTCCAGAATTGAAAAAATAAGCAAACGGCTGGAAAACAACTAGGCAATCTCCTTCATCGAGACCAAAAGGGAAGGCAACAAAGTGGCAGATCTCCTAGCTAATTTAGGAGTTGATAGCATCGTTAATCTCCATCATAGCCCTCTTCAGATCATCCATGAGAGAGATCTCCTTCAGAATTGTCTGAAGCTGGTGCACAATGATCGCCCGTCTACAGATGCGGATGGTTGAGTGGCATGACGGGACATCCGTCCCTGGACATATCCCAAGGAGACTCGCATGGGATGGCCATATGGCCCCCTGCGACTCCATTAAATTTGACATTAATCCGCCAGCTCTAAGAGCATTAACTCTCCCTCGCCGGCACTCTCTCCTCCTCGTCTTGCTCAATGGGTTCATTAATGCTTTTTTCTCGGGCTCTCCAGATCATTCTTGCTCTTCCTGCCGCTCAATGCATTTCATATGCAGCGCATGCCCTGATGCTTGCGCCGAGCCCAGTGCCCGCACACAAATAGGGCGTCGCTTCTCTTTGATCAGTTGTATTGAAAATACACGTGGTTGTCATTTTTCACACAGTGCTTTCTATTATTCCAACTCCAGTCTGCAGGTTCCTCTTGGAAGTCACTGTGGGTTCGCTCCAGCCCCGTCTTGTTCTACTTGTCTCAGGCCATTTCAAGCTGTTGCGTTCGCCATGCCTAGGCTCCGACACTGAATGAGGTACCGCCGGCCTGCGAGCTCGCGTCCCTCATCTAGTCCCGGCGAAGAGACCTCCTCTGAGGAGGTTGAGTGGAGGAAAAATCAGGACACCCACAGTCATTTGGGGCGTGATAGCCCTCCTAGCTCTACTCATGCTAATAAGCCCTTTTCGCATCCTTTTGTTGTTCCTTCGAGACCCGTTTCCCCTGCCCCTCGTCCTTCAGGCAGTCACATTTTGTAGCAAACCTCGCTGAGGGCGGAGCTCCTCTTTTATTGTTCTTATAATCGACCCACAATCACAGCTTATATTACGGTCACCCTGCGAGAAGAGTGGACTCTCTATCCTCCTCCATTGCCCGGTCCATCCCCCTCTCCTCTTGGTCCTTGCCCTGCCCCAGCTGCGATCTCTACTGAATGTCCGGTTTCTCCCTCTGCTTCTGCTTCTCCCGACCTGGGTCAACAATCAATGCAGGTGGACGCAAAGACCTCAAGAAAAGATGGTGATCAGAACGATGTTCTAGAAGATTGGAAGGAAAAGTACTGGTGTCGCATAGTGGAGGAGCCACCTTCTCCAGCCCACGCGCAGTAACTCCGGTTTGCCTTGGTTCAACATGGTACATACGTTCCACTATTTTTAAAGATACACTGTTTTTTTTTGTTTTCTACAGCAGCAGAAGCTGCATGCTACTGCAGTTTTTTTGTTGTTTCCTTATGATGTATGTAATGGACTATACATCGGTTTCCCTTTCAAGGGCGGTGAAAGTTCTCATAAAAGAACTGGTTTCCCATTCAGGGCAGTTCGTCACTCTGTTAAAGCATGGACATCAAGCCCAGTCCTCAGGCTCCCATAGCTGAACTGAGGAAGTTTTGTAACAGTATGTTTCCATAAATAGAATTAGCATAATTTAGAAAAAAAAACAAAAGTTCTCTCTACAAGCAGAAAAATAAAATGTGATGAGTGTATCTACATTGGTGAAAATAATGAAAGTTGAAATAAATAATGTGCATCAACATAAATCGAAAAGAAATGTACCATAGAAATAATTGAGTCTTGAGTTATACACATTGTTTCAAAACCAAATTTCGTGCCTTCTTCCAACAACTCTTCTATTGGTACGGTTCCATACTTTTTTTCCTACAAATTGTATACCCCATAATAAATCATAGATTTAATATAAATTAACTTTGTATTATACTAATTACAAACTCATAGAAGTAAAACAACATAGATACTTACAAATTCCACAATTATTTTTGATATGCCAACACATACTCACAACCCATATATAATCCAATGTCAATCAACTCTTCTAATGGACCTTGTTTGTATGTTAGCACATATTTAAAACATACAAACAATGAAATTTTTAGTTATTATAAGGAAATATTAACAATTACTCACAAACTTTGATATCGACCATTCTCTTCCTTGTCATTCAATTTTATGTGTTGAACGGGTTCCATTTTGTTTTATTTTCTATAAGAAAACACTTGAAAATTAATACTTAATGCTAAATTATTTGTTTATATGTATCTCATAGAAAAATTTAGTGATTACATAAATTTGAAGGACGTTGTTGTTGAGATGACACCTCTTGTGATGTAATTATGTCAATTTGTTCCACCATCGCCTTGTACACTTTTTTGGAGATACGTACTGGCATGTTTCAGATATCAACTAGTTGATCCTTTAGGATTTTCATAATCTTCCTAAAAAAATAATAAACTGATTTTATATTGATATATGAAAGCTAAATATAACAAAATTAATATTAATAAATGAAACCTTCGTAGAAATATATACATAAAATTCTATAAAAGTGCTTTAATTAGGAATATTACTTTTTGAATGCTTCTTTTTTGTTTTTGCATGTTTTTGTTATTGTAAGTATAACATATCTCATTTACCATTGCTCTAGAAATTTTTCATGTATTCTAAATATAACTTGGTTCTTGGAATCATTCAATTAACTTTTTATTGTAATTGGAAAGCAAGTCAATAGGTTTGTTCCACTATATCTCTCAGATTTTTGTAGAAGTTTTTCCCCCCTTTCATTAGCCTCCAACACAACCCACGATGAGCTAAGGACCAATTCATTGCCATTTACATGTTCTATAATTTAAATTTTCTTAGAATGATATTCTTTTCCATCGTTGTTAGTCCCTATAATATATATATATATATATGTGAAATACTATATTATTTGAAACATTTTATTTAAGTATATTATTAATGAAAATAAAAAAATAAAAAACTCATATCAAATAATATTTTTTCATACACTAAATTCATTTATGTTCTGCAAATTTTTTATCAGTGTTTTACACTCTTTTTCACTTTGAGAAGAAATAATATTATCGAGCTTCCTACATGGCATGCACTAATCAATACATATTTGTTAAGCTGACATATAGATTAAATTTATTAATTTTGGAAAGAAATTACAAAAAACTTTTATTTTCTACTTTTATAGATGTGGTATTATTGTGATCAATGGTTTTATTACTTAACCTATTTTCAAACATTTTTTTATCAATATATCACTATGCTAAAATATATATATGTTTTAAATTCATATGAATTGTAATTTTTAAATTCATCTAAACTCTATTTTCTAATTTCATCTAATTTGAAAACAATAAATAAATAACCCTATAAAATATTAATTTCACATTATTTTATTGGACAAACACAAATTCTATATAGCTTATCTAATTAGCTCTATATATGTGAGAGAATGACGAGGACAAGGACAAGCACTGGTCATGACATAAAGCTTAGTGAATTCTCAAGATCCGAAATGTACGACGCTTTTTCTCCTTTCCATATTTGTTATCACATTTATATCATTTTTTTACAATGCAAAACGGTTTATGGCATTTGTTTTACAATGCATAACGCAGAACACAGTTTAATTATTTCATCATACTCTCTCTCTATATAATCAATCAATGTAACTATCTGGAAGTGAGGATCTTGAAATGGTTTAATGATAAAAAATTCAAGAGGGCATCTGAGATAAGATCTCAGTTTTTGAAATTCCTATTAAAATTCGTAATTAAGAATTGTCATATGGATGACTAACACTGTCCTAAATAAAGATTTTCATATGGTGTGATTTAAAGGATTGACTTTTGATGTTTTTAGAATAAAAAATATTGACCACTTATCGTGATAAAATATATCATATTTAGTCATCTGGTTTCATGATAATGCATAGCAATAATTTTAGACATTGATTTTCATAATTTGTTTATAAGATATGTTTTTTTTTTTCCATAAAAATTATATAGAATATTATAAATATAAAATTGTATATTTAT